>JAGFMW010000041.1:0-322910 GCA_021030935.1 Astrothelium subdiscretum
AAAATAAAAAAAAAAAAACTATTTTTTAACGCAATATAGTTTGTTTAAATATTTGATAATATTATTTAATTTGTGCAATATTTTAAATATATTTTAAATTTTTATCAATAATATTTTGTGAAAATATTTGAATAATTTCTATATTATATATTTTGATAATATTTTTATTTATATAAACAAAAACTCTAATCACTATAAATATATAAAAAAAATACTACAAAAGTTTTATCAAATCAATTTATATATCAATATCAAAAAATACAAATTTAATATATAACAAATAAAATATTTGAAATTAATAATTATTTTAAATAATATTAAAATAGATTTAATTAAAATAAAGGCTATATAAAAATAGCCTTAATTATTCAATTTAAAAAATATATAATTGTTTTTAGATTTTGTTAATTTTTATAAAAAATTTGTAATAAACTATTTAAAAATAGCAATTTTTTTTATAACGCTAGCAAAAAAAAATTTTTATATAATTTATTTTTGAAAAAACAAATCTTTGAAACACTATATATTTATTTTGCTAAAATAAATTTTTAGTATTATTTCAATATTAATATATTTCGATTTTAATAAAAAAATATAAGCTAAAAATTAATATTTTCAATTATATAATAATTATTATTTTTTTATAAAAAAATATCGATAAAGTTGTTTATTTAATAATATTTTTGTCACAAAAAATAATTATAATAAAATACAATTACAAAATCTATAACAAAAAATTTTTTGTTATTATTTAAGTATTTGAAAATTAGTGATTTAAATTAGCTAAAATTAAAAGCTTTATTAATATTATTATAAACCACAAAAATTTAAAATATTTTATATTCACAAAACAATTTAATTGTCAATAAACTTGATAAACTAAATTTTTTTTGAAATTCAATTTTTATATTATATATCAATCTAAAAAACTAAATACAAAATCTAATAATTTCACAAAATATATCACTAATTTTTTTTTTAGCCACAATAATAATTATAAAGTTTATTAACAACAAATTATATTGAAACCGAAATAATTAAATAAAAAAATTTAAAATACAATCGAATTATTGTCTATTTTTTTTAACAAATACAAAATTATTTTTGTAGATATTATAGCTTTAATATACAATATAAATAAACAAAAAACAATATTAATAGCTTTAGTATAAAATTTTTTTTAAAATTTATAAATATAATAAATAAATTTTATCAAATCTATAATAACAATAAAATTCTGCAAAAAATAATTGCCGCAAAACAATAAAATAATTGTTATATATTAATAAATTTGATACAAAAATATTATTTAAAAATAAACCTAAAAAATTGCAAGCTAAAAAACAATTTATTTTATATTAACAATTAAATTTATATTTTTTAAAATAGTAAAATTATAGCTTAAATATTAGAAATAAATTATAATTTATTTGTTTTAGAATATAAAAATTAAGCTATTATTTTTAAATATATATTAATATATTAATATTGGTCTAAAATAACTAATATTATAGCAAAATATATAAAAGTATATTATTTTTGTCACATTATAAAACTATTTCAAAAAAAAAAATATAAACTACTCAAATTATTATTAATAATTAATCGATATTAAAATAATATTTTAATAGATTTTATTACGCCTCTATTTAAATATTGAAAATATAATAGAATTTACAAATATATTATAATAATTGTCAATTGTTTGTCAAAAAAAAAAAATTTGTTGAATTAAAATCTCTAGAAATTAAAAATATAATTCAAATATTTTTTTATTTTATATAACGAAAAAAAAAATATTTTATTTTAATTGTATTTAATTGCGATATACAATTTATTTTAAAATTCTAAACACAACTTTGTGAGTGTATTAATACTAAACCAAAGTTATTATTAGTTTTTTATTTAAAAATAAATAACCAAACCAAAATTATTAACCAAACTCTAAAAATCTATCTTTAAATATATATTAATTGAATATAAAATAATTAATAAAATTGATTTTTATTAGTTAAATTCAAAATAAATTTAAATATAAATATATTTATAGATATTTTTTTTTTTGTAGCAACTAAAAGCTATAATTTTCATTTAGAAATAAAATTTATTTTTCTAATTTTGCTATTATATTAAAAAAAACAAATAGTAAACAAATTAATATATAAAATTGACAATTTATATAAATATATTTAAACTTAATTTATTTGAATTAAAACAAAATACAAAAAATATATTAATAAAAGTCAATTATTTTTCGAATTTTATAAAAACAATTTAGTGTGGCTAGATAAAAAATTTTTTTTTTCTTAATAATTTTTATATTTATTCGATTTCAAACAATATAGATTTTTTTTAATAATTCGAAATATCAATAATAAAATATTTGAATTGAATTTATTGTTTGTATTAATATTACAAAATATATATTTTGTGTTTTATTTATAGCTATTATATTTTTATTCTTACAAAATTTTTTTTAAACAACAAATCAATTGTGTTGTGTTAAAAAAATTCACAAAAAAAAATCAAATAAAAAAACTACAATATAAAACAATAATAATAATAGATTCAAAAATAAATAAACGTCAAATTGATTTAACTATAAATACAAAATAAATTAATTTTAAAACAAAACAAAAAAAATATTTAATATATAGAATTATATATATAAAATAGAAAAAATAAAATTGCTTATCGCAATAGTAATTTTATACAAACACAATAAATTGCCCAAATCTAGTCGTTGTCTTTTATTAAAACAATTTTAATAAATTGGAATTTTATAAATTTTTTATTATTACTAATCGAAAAACTACGCTAAATATTTTATTATCGAACAATAAATACTAATGTAATTATTTAGTTTTTCTATAGAACAAATTTTTGTTAGATAAAAAAAAGGGTGTTTTTAGCGACAAAAATATATAATATCGATATTAATTATTATAAAGTAGCAAAATTGTACATTTATATATTTTCGAAATATACAATTAAGAATATCAATATAGCTAGCTATTTATTTTTTCTACAACGTAGCGAGATATTTCGGCGATCTTTTAGCTTTATAATACGCAACTAGAGCAAATTTATGAGATATCAAAAGCCGCTATTTTGAAGAAAGGAATAGTGTTATAGATGTCAATCAAAATATGCCTATAGAATTATATAACGATAGAATATGGGCGATCATATTATGTGCCCGCGCGCCCGCTATCGCTACTCGCGCCGTCTTGGTTAAACCACAGTAGCAGCAAACCTTAATTTAGCTTCACCACCACCACGGCCTTTTTGTAAACCTTATAGCTAGATATTAGTTCATCAATCGAAGCCATTCATTGCTCTGACAAGTAGAGTATCTAGTAAAGTATCTAACAAAGTATCTAGCAAAGCATTTAGCAAAGTATCTAGCAAAACATCTAGCAAAGTATCTAGCAAAGTATCTAGTAGAGCACCTAGCAAAGTATCTAGCAAAGCATCTAGTAGAGCACCTAGTAGGGCGTCTAGCAGAGCATCTAGCAAAGCACCTAGCAGAGCACCTAATAGGGCGCCTAGCAGAGCATCTGGCAAAGCACCTGGCAAAACACCTAGCAAAGCATCTAGCAAAATATCTAGCAAAGCATCTAGCAAAGCACCTAGCAGAGTATCTAGCAAAGTATCTAGCAAAGCACCTAATAGGGCGCCTAGTAGAGCACCTAGCAAAGCACCTAGCAAAGCACCTAGCAAAGCATCTAGCAAAGCACCTAGCAAAGCATCTGGCAAAGTATCTAGCAGAGCATCTAGCAAAGCACCTTGCAGAGCATCTAGCAAAGCACCTAATAGAGCACCTAGCAAAGTATCTAGCAAAGCATCTAGCAAAGCATCTAATAGAGCACCTGGCAAAGCATCTAGCAAAACACCTAGCAAAGCACCTGGCAAAGTACCTAGCAAAACACCTAGCAAAGCACCTACCTTATAGAACAATTAATAGAGCATTTAGCAGAGCATTTGTTAGCTTACTCTACGCCCAAATATGTAGTTGCAGCTTGCTAGTAAAATTATATGCTGAGCGCAAAATTTGGTTTTTCGCGAAAGTGGGGCATTGAGCCTTTGGCGGCTATGGTCAACCGTCCTCGGCAGCCCCGTCAGACCCTGCAGAAGAAATCTGGTACCTACTTACGAATTGCTGAGTCCAAATCTTCCTGACTCATACAAACACCGTGTTTCGGAGTGTTCATTCGCTTCGGAGCAGAGGAAAGACAAGCTACTCCAAGTCATTCTCATAAAGCATCCCAGCCATTTGAATTTCTGGCAAAGCCTCTATTAACTCACGGATCCATCGTGTCAGAAGCGACATGAAAATCTTGCGATGCGAGAAGGTACCATGTTTGAACCTTGGTATCCTACTGGGGTAACTTGCATGTATCTCTGAGATTGGAAGCAACCTACATTTCGTGATAGCAAGGGGCGTTCTTGGACCGAGTAGCTGGAGAGTATTAGCGAGGGCGTGTAGTGTAAGTGTTTCCAATACTCTACGACATGTCGAAGTATCTTCTTTATTACGGCCTGCCAGACGGATCAAGCTGAAATGGCAAGTTCAGGTAAGATAGGCAGAATTGCTCCAGGGTTAAAATTTCTACACGTTCATCAAGCAGTCAACGAATTTACTCCTGTAGTCATCGGTATCAATTCAAATTTCGGGCATAGCCAGTCCTATCTCAGCATAATGAAGGGCGGCAGGATCGAAATTCTCGCTCATGATTAAGGAGACCGGATCGCACCATCATACGTCGGTTTCACCGATGAAGAACGCTTGGTTGGAGATGCAGCAAAGAATCAATATCTATCTCTCTAGTGACATTCATCTACACCAATCTCATTTGTCTACCCTTATCCACTTCGCCGTCTATCCACACCAGTTTCGTCCCTGTGCGCATTGCGACCTTCAAAAATGAAGACAAACCTTTCTCCAGCCGTTCCTGCTATGGTCGCTCTGGATTCCTCACCAGACAAAACTCCGATCATTCCACTTTTCGCGATGCATTAGCATGCAGGTGGCAGAATGGGTCGGACATCTTGGTGGGGTGCTCCCCAACTCAATCCTGCAGGTTTGGCTACAAATCATTTTGAGACCCATCCCCAGTGTCCCTGTGACTGTTAGCTCAACAACTGTACTCCGAATAGGGAGACCCCCAATCAAGACCTTTCTGAATCTCTTGTCTGTGTCGAAGAGGTACATGCAACCGAAAATAGAACTTATCGCAGCGCTACCTCAACTCTGAAGGCGGCTTGATCGTGCAACGTACGTTCACGAGCATCATCGAGACGTACTTTGACCAGGCTGGCAGTATTTGCAGACTATGGAGCATCTTAACTTTCAAACGAATCCGAACGACACTAGCCACAGTGATCACATTCATCCTTGGACCTCGATCTTTTTGGGAATGCCCCGGAAGATTTTGGCGAGAATCATATGTCAAGGAATAGCCCTGTGGCTCCAAAATGTAGGTCGAGGAAGCCCTTAGAGAGGAATTATCCTTCTTATCTTCGAACATTCTGAGATACCGTTCATCAAACATCCCCAAACGCCGCCATTCTCTTCGCAACAACCAATCACCACGCCCAGCAACATGCAAGTCAATCAATTCGGGAATTCAAGCTCTATTGACAGCGGAATGACCTTAAAATATTGCAACACTTTGTCACCCGCTAATTTGAGTGAACAGCAAGACAACGAGTCGGACACTGGCCCGAGAGGCAGCTTAGGTAGCCTACAATAGCTTCAAGTCTTCTCATAAACTGGACGCTAAGACTTTCCTTTTCAATAGTGGCTCAGAATAACGAAATGCAACCCAAGTCCAGCAATCTGGCACTCGCTTTGGATGGATACTTGCGTGGATCGACTACTAGGCCACCAAACACGTCACCTGCCGAAAATGGTGGATCCAGCATCACTGTACTCTCGCCAAATACCTCAGCGGATATTCTTTACGTATCCTGCGACTCACCTGGTAAAGGCAAGGGCCTGTTCGCCATCAAGCCGATCCAGCGTGGTGCTTGTGTCATAGCTGAGCCACCTCTTCTTCGCCTTGACCAAGTGTATTACTCAGAGATTGATGTGAAGGAGGCATTCGGACGACTTCCACTGTCATCTCAGCGTACCTTTCTGGATCTAGCCTCTTGTCATAACTCAGACCCTCGTGCTTGGTTGGATGGTACATCACCAGATCCGTACAGCGCCGCAGCTGCTCCTGACCGCTCGGTATATTCGATCTACCAAACCAATTGCGTAGACCTCTCCTCTGCCGGTGATGGACCTGATAGCGCTGTTTTCGAGACAATGAGCAGAATCAATCACAGCTGCGTTCCAAACTGCTCCTTTACCTGGAACTCGAACCTCCAGAAGCAGACGGTCTTCGCAATCAAGGATATTTCCAAGGGAGAAGAATTATCCGTAGCTTATTGCCATTTACTGGAGGAAAGAGCCGAGAGAGCAGAGGAATTAGCAGGCTACGGGTTTCTTTGCGATTGTCAAGCCTGCCGGGACAACAAGAGTGTGGTAAGTATTGTCTGAAACAAAGCTTTAATGGATTTCAGATACCAGAGTCAAGCCGGGTGTCTCCCGGATCGAATTCGCGCTGACGGGGAAAATCAGGATGAAGAGGGTAATCCTCGCGAAACAAGCGACGATCGTCGGCATCGCATTGCGCAACTCCAAACCTTCCTCAACAACGACGCCCAGGCTCTTCCAACCGAGGTCCAGGTTGAGGTCAGTGACCCTGTACAAGTCGCAGAGGAGATCTGCAAACTGCTAGAGAAAGAAGGGATCGTGGGGTTGCACCTATCCCGAGCGTGAGGGGTCCCTCAATCAAATTTCGAAGCCTTCGGGCATTCTGTAGTGGTCAGATTGACTGACGTCGAAGCAGCTACCGAAGTCTCGCCAAACTCCACGTCAATGGCGGACATTACGAAGCTGCCCTTCATGCTGCCAAGGAGTCACTCGAGCTCAGCCTGCAGGCTCCAGGGACGGAGCATAGTTGCATAAAGAAATCGACCGAGCTTGTCAATGACATCGAAAGCCTCATCCGTGCCGAAGACGACCTTGAGAATGCAGAGAGCAACCGATTTAATGGTGAGGAGGTGGGATGTAGAAGTACTGTAGACTACGATGGCGAGGGACTGGCTTGAATGGTGGACGGCTTGGATACGGCGGCAGTTGAACACTATGATCGGGGGAACTGGAGCCAAATTTGATGACAGGTTTTGCTTAGACTACTAGCTTCGTAAACCGACGGACAACACAGTGCATATTAGAAAGATGCCCAGAGGTAGCAGTTGCTCACTGGCTTATATATGCAATAATATTATAATAAATCTGGTATACATCTCAGTGCATGATGCTAATAAAGCTGTAGTATTAGCATCGCAAGGCGAATAGGCTCGGCCCGGCTCCTGGGTCCCTCGATAATTTGTCATCTCTGCACTCACCCATGGTTCTACACGGCTTCACGACCAACCAGCTCCTTTGCAATACTCAACTGCTGTATTAAACCCCGCAGGCCGAATTCGGATGATAGATTCGACTTTTAGACAGATATAGAATCACATGCGTACAATCGCGACGGAGCTTATGGTAGAAACAGCATAAAAGAGCGGTCCCAACCCCCTCGAGTCTTAGGCTGTCTCCCTCTCTCCTACATTCCACTCATCGGAGGATTTTCCCAACACACTCCCGCAGAGCAGTGCCCAGTTCATAGCCCTCTTTCTTTGCTTCTTACCTTGCAACAAGGTATCTCTCCCTTGCTCTGCAACGGGTATGCAAGTCCGCTCTGTCCGCCTACCCATTCTCGTCCCCTGTTCTGGGGTAGACTGATAGGAGGCGTGTGCAGCTGTTGGGGAAATTGTGGTTTTGACTGGAGTCTTTCACGCTGCAGAGAGAATGTGCTCGAGTGTTTGAGTTCTTGGTTGCCAATTCACACTGCGCGGCCGTAGGGACTCATTCTGGGAAGGAAAGAGCATGTTGCTGTTGTTCGACCACAAAGCCGTCTTCCGATGCACGCTCGCCTGGCAGGTTGGGGATATCTCCTTCATCCCGAGACACTGGTTCGTGTGCCCGCCTTGTCTACGCTGCTGCCTTTATCTCCCTGCTGCGGCAGGTTGAGATGCAGCACGTGTATGTGCATGGTTGGGGAAGATCCGTTGCAGAGAGACGAGGTGCTCTTTCCTTCTAACAGACATACCACAGTGGTGTCTGGCATTGGCCAAATTCCACAAGGCCGCCTGCTGTTCGCATCTGTTCCTTGAAAACAGGAGCAGAGTACCTGGCAGAGAAGAAGGGCTCCTCCCTCGCTCTGTTTTATTGGGGCAGTTGTCCACTCTACCGCCTGCTGTCTTTGTCTTACCTTCGGGCGAGATGCAGTAATTACTATCTTGTCTCTTCAGAATTGGGACGTAGTATTTGGTGTGTGGATGCTGGAGCAGAGGGCTGTGGAGGAACATATGTCTTCTTCGTCTCCACTGTGGAGATTTTCTGGCACTCGCAGTGGTTCGGCACTGATCGACCACAAGGCCTCCATCCTGCGCCACATGCTTAGCTGATGAAGAACCTTCCTTCGTCGGAATTTGCATGTTGGTCCACACTACCTACCACCTGCCTATCTCCTGGGTCAGATCGAGATGCAGTCAATGAGCTCGCCCCGTCTCCCCTCATCGGGTTGCTAGATGCGTTCCATTGCCGTCAGTCTCTTTGGTTTTGGTCGAGATGTAGGTAAATTGCTTTGCATGGTATGTGTAGCTGCCGGGGATGGTTCGTCGCGGAAGGAACATGCGCCAACAAGTGCAATTTCGCTGGGAGCTATCTGCTGGAAGCCAACCGGGTGGCCGTTGAGAATACCTCTCTCTTCCAGAGTTTGATACACAGGAAGGCCGTCGGGGTAGATAGTGGTGGGGGTTCCTTGCACTTGTCACTAGATACGGTGAGTTTACCTTTCCCCATCTTGCGGTCTTGAGCTAGAAAGCTCTCAATCTCTGTCGATCATACAGGGCCACTTGCCCCTCTATGAAACAAGAGTATTCCTTTTGCCTGCCTTCGCAGCATAAGAGGTACTTGAGGGAGAAGTCGCTACGAGCATCGTATGCATCCACAAACATCAGTCATCGGCCTTGCACTCTCGCTGGTGACAAAACAACTCCGTTTGGGCAATGCAATTGTCTGAAGCGTGGTCACCAGCTTGACACTACCACTGGTGGACGCAAAAGCGGCAAAGTCACTGGGCTTACACTGCCTCCAGGGACGGCGCCATTCTTTGGAGTGTGAGGACCTGGTTCCAAAAGGGTCCACTTTCCCCTCCATGTCACTCTCGTCAACTTGTTCTTGTCAACTTGTGATTCGAGGCTTTTTTTCATCAGTGCTTGTGCCTTGAGTGCGAGTCTGAGGAAAAGAAACATCAAGTGCGCCTCACAGTATTGTTTTTCTTGAAGTATATTCGATATTTATCGGAACTGAACAAGCTCAACCAAGCGCAAAGTAGGTGATAGCGGAGAGCATAATTAATGGTTGGACAAGTTGCAAAAGGATACCTCAAATCCTTATCTGTGTCCCGGTACTCCCCCAAGAGTCGAGACACGGTTTCGAAGGTACTCTCATCGTCAAAACGTTCGTAAAGAGCACCTAGTTAGATTGCGTACTATTGGTTAAGTAATTGAGAGCTTGCACACAGTGCATGGGCTATTAGTCAGCACCTCGTAATCCGGTCAGGGGGGTGGACAAAATTGACGGGTCACTTTTTCTCACCAAATGTTGGTGAGGGCCTTTCTAAAATAGCTCTAAATTTCTCAAAAATTTTAGCCGAGGTTCTTTTAAATATTAATAGAAAATTCAAATATCTATTAGAAAATTTTAAAAGGCTGTATATTTTTAAATAAATTTTTTATTTTGCGATTTTGGTGAGAATATTGGTGGGGTTTGCGCTTTGACCCCTCAATTCTGTCCACCCCCTAACGTCCATGACGAAGTCTTCAATAAATTATAACGCATTTCCGTGGATTAGGTGTCCGGTAAAAAAAAGAGAAAACGACACCACAGGGATTCGAACCCTGGCTTCCGAAGAAACAAGCTTAGCAGGCTTGCCCGTTAACCACTCCGGCATAGTGCCTAATCAAAATCGGTCAGGGCTTCAAATAATTTATATACTGTAAGAGAAGAGACCCGTAACTACAACATCACGGATGTATCCGGCCTGTCCTTTACCGCGCCTTTAGCGCGTTCTCGCTTATTTTTCTGGAGTGGTTCACGCGTATTCCTCTGGCACGAACTTCACTGTTCTCCGCAAATTCATCTAGCAGTGCATATGTTCTGAGCCAATGTGAGCTGCTTCTCAAAAGACCACAGCAGTGAAGCAACCCAACTGCCTTTCAAGCGGGACGAATTGAGGTTGCCATGACGTTGACCATTTTCGTGTCGCGAGATCGATGATGTCGCCCTTCGTACTTGCGTCATTGTTTGCTCAAGCTACAAAACCTATGCAAGGAAGCTGCAGTACAGCAGCACTGGCTTCCACAATAATTTGAAGCAGTGGCCAAGTGACTCAGCAATTGTTGACAATCAGAGTATTTACCTGTGCCAAAATGTCGCCACCCTCCAAGTTTCTCAGATTTCTCACTCCACTTCGTCAACCGCAGACACTTTCAACTCGTTCAACATTCAACTTGCGATTAACGCCACCACCTGCAGCAACCATGGCAACTGAATCGGCCAGTGAAGCTATCTCGGAGACGATGAAGCAGCAGGGTGGTCCTGCCAAGGGGTCCACCGCTGCACAAATGCAGTCTCAGGTACATACCTTTTCCGCTTTGAAGTCTCCTTTTAACTCGAATCCCACTTCAATTACCGTTTTCAAACGCCCTCGTCAGTGCTCTGTACCTTTGGCCATTCAAATTGACATTTGCAGGTTGCCAAGCAACGCAATGCCGAAGATGTCGAAGAGCAGGTTGGCTCGAAGCTCGAAACGGGCGAGCCCATCGACCCTTCCGAAGCCCATCTCGTCCAGTCCCGTGAGCAGCGTGCAATGGGTGGCCAGCGTCCTCCACCCGGCTCCATCGCTGCTCAGGCCCAGTCTGCTGCTGATAAGGAAAACAACTTCGAGCAGGCCGCCGGGGAAGTTGCAGGGAAGATGCAAACCGCTCCGTACGTCTAAACATTTGACTCCCCCCTGTCCTATTTTATTCTTCCAATGCCCCATGCAATTCCCAAAGGTGTATTTCACTGATGTGCTCCATTTTAGTGGTGAAGTGACCAGCGATGACGCACGCTACCTCCAATCCCGCGAGTCCCGTGCCATCGGTGGCAATCAAGTTCCCCCAGATAGTCTCGCTAGCTCCGCTCAGCAGCTTGCTGCTGCTAACGAGCAGGGCGGTTCTACCGGCACCCAGAGCGGAGGCCGCGGTGGCCTTGATCCGGGCGAGCAGTCACACTTGCAGAAAGAGAAGAACTTCCAGGACGTGGTAAACACTGTCGGTACAAAGATGGTGAACGACCCTGAGCATGGTAAGTCTGTCCGCTCCGGATGGGCTAGAAATTCGTCCGTCTCTGTATGATATCGTGAACTAAAGGCCATGCAGTAACAAAGGAAGACGCAAATCTCCTACACTCCCGCGAGCAGCGTGCGCACGGTCACACAGATAAGGGCGGCATCTCGTCCCAGGCACAGCATCTTGCTACCGAGAATGAAGGCAAGACCACAGGATAGATCTATCATCATGGTATCAACAGCAATTGCATGGCAGCTTGGCGCTTCGAACGGTCCCGAACATGTTGTGCTTGTGATGGGACAACCTTTCATCTCGGCAAAAAGTATTCAAATCAGGCTTTAATGTATATAAGTACAACTGCATACTCCATGGCATGCCTCAGCTATGCTCGCCTTGTTCACGAGTTGATTATCTGGATCTGCTATCGTCCACATCTCCTCTATCTTACTTTTCGGCGACTGAAGGCCTTTCCATTTCTGGCATTACAGACATTGGTCTTCCACCATGCATATAGGCTACAGTTGTTCTCGGCTCGCAGACACCAATTACCAGTCGCCGCTAAATCGGGTTTATCTGGGTGCAATTTGATAGAGCCTCTTTCTCAACAATATGCACAGTATACCACAACAGAGGGCATGGAATTGACATACCATGGTAAATTCGACATTCGTATAGTGTGTGTTCTCGAGCAATCTAACATTTCACCTACCTGCTGATTTCTGCCTTGCCCAACAAAAACAATTGGAAGCATTAGGTACGGCTTGGATAGCAGAAGGAAACACTACTTCTACTCTCATTGTCAAGCCTGGCGAAACTACCTAATATCGTATCTCATCGTTCTGCATCCATGTGGCCTTTGTCTCGAAAACATGAGAAATGGAAAAGCAAATGGAAAATCACGACGCCAGATTCTCGCCCTACAGCTTCAGCCATTCTCACATCTAAACCGCCATCTAAGTCTCCCTCTCCGCTCTACCAACACAGAAAGGCACACCGGTGACTCCTTTCTCCTCCCCAATTTCCCCCCTTCCCGACATCCTCATCTCCAATCCAAACCAATCCCTGAGCCTTGCAACACGGGGCTCATGTATCAATACTTTAGTACTCGCCCTCATCGGCACCTTCCTCCATCGAATCCGCAGCAACCTCCTCATAGTCCTTCTCGAGCGCGGCCAGGTCCTCGCGGGCCTCGCTGAACTCGCCTTCCTCCATGCCCTCGCCGACGTACCAGTGCACGAAGGCGCGCTTGCTGTACATGAGGTCGAACTTGTGGTCCAGGCGCGACCAGGCCTCGGAGATGGCGGTCGTGTTGGAGAGCATGCTGACGGAGCGGTCGACGGGCGCGAGTTCGCTGCCGGGGATGCGCTGGGGCTACAGTGCCGAAGAAAAAGAGGGTGTTAGTTGTGGATTGCAAAGGATAAAAGATTAGGAAAGGAGAGAAGGAAAGAGGAAGGAAGGAACATACGCGTTCGTAGTTGATGCCGAGCTTGAAGCCTGTGGGGCACCATTCGACGAGATTGAAGGAGGCCTTGGCCTTGAGGGCGGCGACGGCGACGCTGCAGTCGCGGGGTACGACGTCGCCACGGTAGAGCAGTGCGACGGCCATGTATTTGCCGTTGCGGGGGTCGCAGACGACCATTTGGTTGTTGGGCTCGAAGCCTAGGAACGGGGCGTGTTAGCAAATTTGTCGTGTTTCCAATGATATTTCCAAACGAAATTTCAAAATGAGGCGTACATTGGAAGGTTAGGTCGTGGACCTTGAAGCTCTCATGCGAACTCTTGTTGGCGGAGATGACGGGTGCGTAGCTGATCAGGGGGTAGTGGATACGCGGATATGGCACTAGATTCGTTTGGAACTCGTTGAGATCGACATTCAGGGCGCCATCGAAGCGCAAGCTTGACGTAATGGAGCTGACCACCTGCGCAATGAGACGGTTGAGATGCTCGTAGTCAGGACGAGGGATGTCAAGGTTGCGACGGCAGATGTCGTAGACAGCCTCATTGTCGACGAGGAATGTACAATCGGAGTTCTCAATCGTACTGTGCGTGGAGAGCACGGCGTTGTAAGGCTCGACGACCGAAGTCGACAAGCGCGGAGCAGGGTAGACAGCGAATTCGAGTTTGGATTTTTTGCCGTAGTCGGTAGAAAGACGTTCGAGGAGGAGAGCACCGAAGCCAGAGCCAGTGCCACCACCAAAGGAATGGAAGATAAGGAAGCCTTGGAGAGAGGAGCAATTGTCTGTGCCTAGTTAGGAGATGTTGGAGGAAGTTTGGGCGCTCTGAAAATTCTTACCCGCAACACGGCGAATGCGATCAATCACGCTGTCGACAAGTTCCTTGCCAATAGTGTAGTGACCACGAGCATCTGAAGCCATCGAGTCAGCATTCCCGCGTATCCAGTCACCAAACGTGGACACAAACAATTGTTGGCTGCATCTTCTTTGCCACTAATTAAAAGCTCGGGGTGGAAGAGTTGACGATATTGACCTGTACGGATTTCGTCGATTGGCTGCATAAGATATTAGTCGCTGCTTTTCGAATAGGTGGAGGCACCGGGTTGGCGTACGGATGGGTCCAAGTCAACGAAAATGGAGCGAGGGACGTATTTGCCGCTACCAGTCTCCGTGAAGAACGTTTCAAAGGAGCCCTCGGAGGATGATGGGTCCTTCGCATCCGGGTCGAGACGGCCATCAGCCTTGAGACCGTGCTCGAGAAGATAGCTGCGAACAATTGTCAGTAGGTATTGTCTCTGCACCATTCAGCCAAGCTTCTCTTACAGTTCCCAAGCGCTGTTTCCGAGCTGGGTACCAGCTTGGCCGATATGGAGGTGGCAGACCTGTAGGCAAGGAATTAGAGTCTTGAATCCTCTCCTGATGGTCCTGAGGACGCGTCGTGTGCGTGAATTTACGTACTTCACCCCTCATTTTGAGGATCTATACCGTAGCGATTGGATTAAGAGAAGTAGAAATCAGCGATTGAGTGCTTGCCAAAGGCCTGAAGGGAGATCAGGCTTCGCAGCGCTTGCGCTTGATGTGCGGACAAGGGAGAGTTTTCGGTGGACGGCGGTGAGACGCGGGGGGAAGTTTGTTGATGGTGCGAAGTGGGGAGTATCCTAGCCGAACTCGTCTGCAGGGGTTCCAGCCAATCATCTTTGCCACAACAACATTTGGCATCAGTAGATGAAGAGAGCGACTGTTTAGGCAGCACTATTTCCACCTCATGTTGGAGAAGTCTGGATTACTTCGTCAGCGCAACTATTCGACTACGGCCACAGTCGATTTCACATGCCGAAACGCTTATTTCATTTACGTGAGCATTCGTCTACTCCGTACAGATGATAGAGTAAGCTGTTTGTGATGCTTCTGCGAAGTACTATGATCGTCTTAAGAGGAGTAAGAAGGTGATTACCGGCAAAGGACAGAAGTAGTAGTGTATAAGTACGATGGTTCGAATGTAATCTAGGTACGGTATTGTACTTGGAAAGTAGCGATATTCAATCCCTGGTTTGGGGGGCTTCGTAGTCTACTTTTCTTTGCAGGACGCAATTAAAGTTAGCCGCTAGGAGACGTGCCGGATGAGACATGTAAGAATGCAATTTTTAAGCAGAAGTGCAGTCTCAATCCCTAATTCATGCGAAACGACCCAATCCCGAAGTAAATTATGCCTTGCTCCCCGGCCGAAGGTTGGCCGAGAGCCGATGGATGAAGTCGAATGGTTGTTACCCGTTCTTAGGCATCACAGCAACTCGGGCCACCTCCTTCCACCCACCCTTCCACACCAACTGCTGAGGAGTCATGAATAATCATCTTGCTTGCCGCCTAGAGCAGCATTCGCCCATTTACTCCTAAATCCCGACATCGTTTCGCAGTCTCATCGCTATGTACATAACACCAGAGCTCTTTCAGCAGGCACCGGATCCTCGAACCCATGAGGACGGCCACCGCCCTGATCACCAAGTGCAGGACATCTCTGCCATGGCTCCCGAAAATGAGCATGCAAATCCAACGTTGGGTAAACGAAAAAGGTCCAGCCCAAGTCAGCATATCTCTACAGTATCGCCTCTGAGGTAAGACGTAACGAGGATCTATCTACTGTATACAGCTGACTCGGCAGCAGTTCCGTCCACGACAGAATCTCTCTGCACTCCTCGGCCGGCGAGACTTCCCTACCGTCAAGCACTGGAGGCATCTCCAGGACAGTTGATCTCCATTCTCCATCTGCCACGGCAAGTCTGCAACATGTCCGCGTCATGACCTGGCCCAAAGACGATATGCCTCCTGCAAAGGTCTATCGGAAAAGCTTTCGTCGGAAAGCCTTATTACCTGAGACTCTTCGAAACAGCTACCAGAGACCCACCTGCGAGACGCACGAGTCTGGTCTGTCACCGCCCAAAAGCGGCAATACCCTCAAGGCGTGCCACCTCTGCCACAAACGACCAACTCAAAAGAAGGATCTGGACGCCTTTGCCGACTGTTTGAACTGCCAAAAACGGACATGTTTTGTCTGCATTCGGGAGTGTGCAGGAAGTTGTGGAGCGCGGAGGATCTGCAGAAATTGTTGCGTGGAAAAAGGGGAAGAAGGTGATACTTGGTGCTTTGAATGTCTCGGTCAGAGTATGGATCAGGAGATGAAAGACTGAGCTGGTCGAGATAGCATGGACAGCATAGTCTGCGTTCTTTGATGGGCACGGACAGACTTTATCAGCTAATCTGGTTGAACGACCGTTGTGGTGAAGTTTAGTGTCTTAGTGAATCCCACGGAACTTTCTTTGATAACGAGGGCGAGAAAAGGAACTAAAGAGTCATGGATAAGATTTTGGGTACAGACCTTTCTGCCCACGGACCTTGCTGTTCATGTTCATGGACCACAGGAAGCGAATAGGAGCGAGCGATAGCTGATACCCTTACTGTCTTTGGCGTCCATCTGCATTTTCTCCAAGCATCGAGCGACTCATTTGTGTACATTCGGCTTCGAAACTAGCATAGCGTGGCATCTCCATAGTGCCCATAGTCATGCAAGCAGGCATTAGACCCAGATTTCCAAAATCTTCCGTATCTTCGGGGTTTGCGACCCCGGTCTCATTACAACGACTTGACTGGGAATCGGCGAAATTAAACGCGAATCGCTGTTGTGAGACCGCACCAAAGCGCCGGGCGATGGTGGGCGACAAATGAATCTGACGTAAAATCACGAGAGCCAATGCAGGCCTGTTCGCCAAAACAAGTTTCAGTCCTTGCACGCCAGGCCCCGGTGGCCCTGGCCTTCCCGAGGACCCTGGCGGCTGCAGACACGAGGGCCGGCTAAAGCCGACCGCCTCAAGGCCATCGAACGACAACCGCTGTCCGGCATCTCACGCAGCTAAACACAGGCCTCTTCGTTTCTCCAGAAGTCACCATGCACCGCAGCCAATCGAGTGACGAATGCCAAGTCACTGTAGCCGACATGGTAAGTATCATCGATAGCACCATAGTACAACCGGCGCGTCCCAACGTCATTGTTCACCGTTCCTGAGACCCTGTCGTTACAATGGCGACGGGGATGGAATCTTGGAAAGCGCTTGATTCAAGGCTATGGCCGCGTTCGTCACGAGGCACAATGTCAGGATACTATAGGTAACAGCAGTACTCTCTTATTCATTGTCTCGCCTGCATGCGTTTCTTGCTCTTTCACTGCCCAGTCACGCTAAAGTCAATACCTTGAGTCTTTGTTTGACTCTACCGTTTGGATAATAAAGGCCCGGGCTGCCGCCATTGCTACCCTATCGAACCCTTCCCTGAGAATATACTCTGCGAAATTCCATCACTTTACTCCATAATAGATTCAGCCGCCTGCCCTCAACCCTGTGCTACACTCAAGGTAATAGCCAATCATGCTTGAACGCTCCCACTTCGAGCATGGCAGGATCAAGTTACGGGCAGTTGGTCTTGTTGCGTTGCTGGCCACTGTTGCTGCCTTTATTCTCGCCATGCTCTGTATCTTCGCTGGTTCGAAGCCAAACATGATGGAGAAGTACGACGTGTTTACGGTAAGTCTCACATATACCCTAAATCGCTTTAGAAGAGTGTTGGCTAACGTTTACTTTTATAGCTCAATCTGACCCGGCTGGGAGACAACATCATCACCGATCTTGACCGAGATCTTATGAAAATCAATGTCAGATCGCTTCTCGAAGAGCATATTGGCAAGCGTGATTTCACTTCGGATCTCCCAACAAGAACTGCAACTCCCATCGCTAGCGGCTCTGCTACAGTCACACCAGCTACGACCCCTGTGGCTACTCTTGAACCACGCGGCGTGTCGAGTATCTTTGGTGATGCCACGTCTGATATCGGGTCTGGCTTTAGTGGCGCCGAGAGCGAAGCCGGTTCCGCGACCAGCCATATAGGCAGCGATGTCTCCAGCGTAACCAGCTCGCTCGTATCTAAGGCCTCTTCCGCCATCGGGTCCGTAGAAACTGAAGTTGTCGGCAAGATAAACGAAGAATTCTTGAAGCTGAAAGCCGAACTCGATATCAAAGACTGGTACTCCGTTCATCTGCTCGATTATTGCGAAGGATACTACTCCCCTAACACGAGCGACGTCAACAACGCGACCGGCAGTGCGTCCAATCCCAGTGGTCTTGGGGCCCCAGCCTATCCTGGCGAAAAGATTACCAAGATTACGACTAGCTGCACTAAACACACCGCAGCCTCAGACTTCGACCCCAAGACCGCCCTTCTTGCGTTCTACTATCTCGGTGTCGCCTTCACTGGCCTCTCCCTCATCATCTCCTCCATCTCTGCCTTTCGCTTTGGCTGGGTCGGACCGTTCATCAACATCTGGCTCTGTTTCCTCGCCTTCGTCTTCCTCGGCGTCGGCTCCGCCCTCACGACCGGCATCTCGGCCGGCGCTGCCAAGCTCGTCACCACGCTCGGCAAGGACTTTGGCATCGCCGCGTACAAGGGATCCAACTTCTTCGCTCTCACCTGGGCCGCGACGGCGCTGATGTTTGTGAGTGGGCTGATTTGGACGTGGGAGTTTGGTCACCGCTTCATGTATGAATTCCGATCGCACTTGAGACCCGTCTGGGCGGGATTCAAGAATGGCATCAGCCCGTCGGGCAAGCCGGCCATGCGCGAGAAGCGCTACGACCAATCCTACGAGGATATGGGATCTCCAATCTAAGTCCTTCACGAGTGAACGGAGAATGGAATATGACGATTACCACGACTACTGAATTCGAGCGACTTGCTACCTATTCTGTCTTTTTGGAGTGGAGGTTCGCCTAGTGATTTTGGCTAATGATGATTTGCTTTCCTTCCCCCTCTATTATGTTCGTTATCTATATCATGATACCATTAGAGCGTCTTTCATCATCTATAGTCATACACTACAATACAATTTCCTGCTGGTTCAGGACAGATCAATCTCACTATCTCCAACAGTCTTTCTTTCCGCACTTTCCGCGTGTAGCTGAGCAAGGGCCTCTCAGACGAGGCGCTTCAATATAGATGCTATGCCCCGATACCCGTCGTGTGTCCTGTGTAGTAGTATAGGCCTGAGGAGCGGCCTACCTTTGCTCAAATAATGTGGAGTCTTGGAACAACTTAATAGCCCATCTCCATTCCGATCATTCCTCAGCCCCCTTTTCCTGTTCCTTTCAGATTGCCATCTCCAAACATACTGTATGGCCTCGCGACCATACTCTCCGGCGCCCTTCCTAGATGATCCACCTGCCCTTTGACGATATTCCCAGCTCCCTGACCTTGTCCAAGCCCACGATCTACCTGCGGCTCCCCTCCACTCGGCCGTTTCATCTGCTCTTCATGCAGCTTGTCCAGCGACTCGCCCACCACATGGTATTTCGCCCAATTAATCGGCGGACAGCGGAAGATATTCTGCATCTCTGGCAGCTTCGGGAAGCGCGACTCCGACTCATCCGCTTTACCCTCATCCTCGCCCTCGCTCTCACCATCATCATCATCATCATCATCTTCGTCCTTTACCTCCTCATTCTCAAGCCCAGCCCCTCCATCCCCAGCCCCCAACGCATCCAGCGTCGGCCCCAAGAACCCCGCATCTGCCCCACCACCAGCACCACCACCCTTCCGTCCCTTCCTCAACCTCCCCGACTGCAGCTCCTCGTAGAACCCGCGCGGATCCCGCGCCGCCTCCTGCCGCAGCGTCTCCCACGTCAGCACGTCCTGCCGGCTGCGCTCGCGCTGGACCTGCAAGATCGAAATCGCAGCCTTCAGCGCGAGCGCGTCGGTGTTTTCTGCCTCGGGGATCGGGACCGGTGGCGGTTGAGGGATGAAATTTGTTTCGGGAGGGGCGGGTCGGAGGGGTTGCTGTGCGAGCGGGACAGAGGATGAGGTTGTGGTGGTGTCGGAGGCGACGTTTGAGGCGCCGTGGAATGATGATGATGAGCTGCGGTTTGCGGTGTAGCGGGCGAGCTCGGCGAAGGTGGAGCATGGAGTGATGGGCGAGATGGGGGGGCGTGTTGGAGAGGATGGGCAGGGCTCTTCGGGGGCGGTGGCGGGGTTGGTCTGGCTGCTGGTCTGAGTGTTTATGGGTGGTGGAGGAGCGGGCGTGGAAGTTTGAACAGTGAGAGGTCCGGACATGGCGGAGTCTGGAAGAGGGAATGGAGGAGAATACGGAGAAGGAAGCGAGTTGGAGGCTCCTGAGAAGTTTAAAGTTTGAGTGGGATTCTTCCGGAAGTTCCACTTAGCCTGGGAAGGCACGTGGGGTCAGAATTTCGCTCGAAGCGAACTGCGACGGAGGACGGGTGTCGAAAGGTGGAAACTTTAGGTTCTGCACAAGAAACCACCATGGTGGTCAGAAGTCTGTGCTCCACCCTCCGCAGAAATGAATTTCACATTTAAGCAAAGTACAGTTGCCATACTACAGTTTTAGAATTTTTTTAAATTGTAAAGATAATATTAAAAATATATCTTGACTTTCTCGAATTTAGATCTTAAAAATTGGACGAAATTGTGGTGTTCTGCATCTCCATACGATTGGGGGGGTGGAGCTCAGACTTCTGACCACCATGGTGAAACGTTCCTGCGGCGCTTGCCGAGCTCCATTTGTCGATCATCTGCCGTCATCACTCTGGGGTGCAGTACAGGTGGTAGGCCTGCGCCATAAGTGACTTTCGGTACCAGATCAATGACCGATGAGCTATTGATTCCGTTAAACTTTTCTTCGACAGTTTCACCCGTGCAGTGCGATCGATGTGGATGTTTCTTCCACCTTTCTTCATTCTACATAGTTTTCAAGATAGCCTACTCCGTACATTCTGGAGCATTACCTTCGATCAACGGTAATAAAACACTAGTCCCGAACGATTATGTCGCCTCGCTTGGTAGCTCCGCTATTTCAGCGAGAGCGACCAGTTCTTATTACTACTGCCGCTTGAATTTGTTTTTATTCTGGAAAATTCCCTTGGAAAATTGTATTCCGCCCAAGCGATAATCATCCTTGGTTCGTGCCACGTTCGCTTCCACCGTACGTAGATACCCAAATGATTGCTTTTGAAAGCCCGTGGGATCCGCCACAAAACTAAGTCCTTGATAGCCCTCTCAAAGATCCTCATTGGTCTCAAGGTAATTACGCAACAATCAACCATCAGATTTCTTGTCGCTTTCATTTGCCTTTGCCCCCACGAAATCTCTCTGTCCCGTCCACTGGCTGAATGATTTGTTACTGAGTGGTTGTACAGTAGCCACATACGTTTCGGTGTCCGGTCACCCTGCATAAGTCGGTCAATCTTGACAGCTGCACTTCGCTGCAAGAATCCTATGCAGTAGGCAATTAGGTATATCGGAGGAGGCACCACCGCGTGATTGCGGACGGCGCGCTCGAGAACGAATAGGGATATTGATGCCTCTCACTTATATGTCGCAAGATGACTTACATAGTATGAGGCGTAGCCATAAATAAAGCCATCTCTGGGCGTCGAGGGATTCATCGGGATTCATGTGGCGTACCCCTTGTCGCGCTGAAGGATCAAGATCGACGCTTGTCAGGGTGGCCTTGTTATTTTGGAGCTCCGATCGTGTTGCTTCGTGCTGTAACATAGAGAAGCTCGGGAATGCAATGCGAGAATATATTGATTACTCTGCGCATTATTATTAGAATAAAGAGCACACCTACGCCCACGATAATTGATGACAAAAGTGAAAAAGCATGAGGTATCACTCGTTTAAAGTCGAGAGGTTCTGGACTCCTTCCATCTGGGGTACCGGACTGGCGGCGAGGTGGTACGTACCGGACTTGGCCCGCATGCGGACTAGCCTCTCCAGGGCTTTGGAAAGATCAAGCGCTTGGACTCCGAGATATCACCATCCTGGCCAGCAGATGTTACTTTGCCCATCAGACCAAAAGCCCCGTCAAGGCCGCCGACGGCCCAGCTTTTGGGCCGGCTTCCTCCAGATTTGATACATATCTGGAGGTCTCCCTCATATTCTTTCAGGTCCCTATATTCTCAAAGTCAATCCTGCTCGCTACTCCCTGCCGCCGATCTCCCATACCGGCGGCGCGGGTCCGACGCTTCTGCAAGTACAGGTCAAAGTTGATTCGCACGCCAAAATCCGTGGATGCTACTCGCGGCTTTGCCTTCGGACTATTGGGGAGACGATGGCCTGATACGCATTGCGACCAAGTTACCAAGTTTCTGGCCTCGCAGCGCTGGCGAATAGTATCATCCCTTACTTATTTCTCTGTTCCCAAGGAAAGCCAAAATGACGACTAACCCTAATCCGGACTTTGACCCACCTTACCGCATACCGAGGCTTACCTACAGGAATCGCTCTTCAGAGAACGGGTCCCACCTCACTGCAGACACAAACACAATATCCTCTGCAGGCAGGAGTATCTTGTCGGAAGAGAGGCCAATGTCCGATCAAGCGAGTAGCTCCGGGAGTAGCTCACTGGGAAGTTTGGTTACTCACGTAGGTGAGTCGGAGGACGTTAGAAACATCATTAGCACCGCTCCAACGAGTGACTCGAAGTCGATACATAAACCTGACTCCACACGAAGAGTTGAGTCCCGACCATCCACAGCAAGGACCGAATCCTCAAATTCGGAAAAGACCAAAAATGAAGGTAGAAACCAAAAGAAAAAGAAATCCTCCGTACGCGACCTTCTCACTTTGAAGGAACCTTCTACTCGGGCACTTGAAGAGTTTGCAGAACAAGAACGGAGAAAAGCTGCTGCAAAAGGAAATACCTCGATTACAACCTTTCCTGGCGTTTCAAGTCAAAAGCTTCCTTCTACTGTACCAAAAGTCAATTCCAAATGGGATGGCATGCCCAGAGAGAGTGAAGCAGCGAAAGCACGAAGATTATCTGCAAGAAGGGAACCTACGTCAACCCTAAGTCGTTCTTTGAAGTACCACTCCCAAACGAGCTTGCCGCAATCCCTCGCGACTAGTTCTTCTTCCGAGCACGCATATGCTCCTCCAAATTCGCGTGTATCCTCGCTCCGCGGGTCGGATGAAAAAGCATCAATTGCCTCATCTACAGATACGGGCTCGGACCGCAGTGCTGCATTTGCATCTCCATCATTGCAGTATCCGGACTTGCTTAAATCCACCCCTGGCGCTCTTAATGTTCCCAGTTTATCGACTCTCAAGACCCCTTCAATGTCTTCGATTCCAGATCCTACTTCTTACTTTCCTCCTAATATGCTAAAAATGGCAGAGGCCAGTTCCAGCGGCTCTGGATCTCCGAAGACAGAGAAGCCGGTCGACAGTATCATCCAAACAAGCTCTGTGGGCCATGAAAGAAGTCCAAGTAATGAGCATATACCAAAATTAGCCACTGCCCACACATGGCCTTCGAAGCCTTTGCACTCACCAAACGGATCCCAGGATGCTCACATTCATCCAGCACTTAGGGAGTCTGGAATTATTTACGAGAGCGAGTCTTCGAATTCTTCCTCGGAGATGCTCAGCAAGCACGGATCCGGTCTGAGTACGCCACGGGAAACATCACCCATGACGCCGACCGATCCCGCTCTTCTTGGGGAGAAATTTTCGGACAAGATTCCGTCACGAAAATCAATGCAGAGTGACAAGACCGAACTTGGCGAAAATTGGCCATTACCGGGACCTGGTGTGCAGCCAGCCATCTTTCATCCTGTAGAGGACCAAACCATTGCTCCCCAGATGATAGGCGGATCAGAGGGAACGCCCAAAAGTCTTGCACTTCGTGACAGTGGATATGCAGAACATAGTGTGGCAACTCCAACATCGCCGGATGGGAAGCGGTTTTCGGGACAGGGCTCAGTATTGAACTTTTCTCGCCGGGATAGTATTCGCAGGGCCAAGAAACCAACGCTCGAGCCCGTTCACGACCCTCGGCAGGATCAAGAAACTGAAGATGCGTTGTCACAGGATCCCGAGCCAAAGCCTTGGGACTTCGCTCCTGGCGATCACCACAAGTCAATCCACCTTGGCGTTGGCTTCAGCACTGACGACGTCGCATCAATTGCTGAGTCACAGGCTCCATCCGAGATGTCTGAGCGGTGGTACAAGGCGCCCAAGGAGAGGTTGGGATTGGGTTCCCGAGTCTGGAGGAAGGAGGAAGCGCCTTGGGATGCTGAGGATGATGAGTCATTTGATAGGAAGCGGAGATTTGGAGTGCCTCTTTTCGGTCGCGGTTAGAAACCACGCAAGAACGGTCACTTTTCCTTTGGATCTTTGAAGACTTTCTTTCAACCCAAGCGACTCTTACCCGAATCTCGCCCTCGTTTTGGGTACACGAGCGCTTTATCAGGGATCAAATCTTCCATTTGGCCATAGGATTTTCATTTGGGCACGGACACGGAATTGATGAGCTTTCATACTAAGGATACCCCCAATCTTTTTGTGTAGGATAGGTAGTTAAGGTTTAGAATTCTATTGAGGGTTTCCCCATCCATAAGATCGCTGCTATGCTGGTAGTAACAAACAAATTGAAGTTGAACTTCGATCCTAGTGTGCAAATGAACCTGTAAAAACAAGTCGGGGGCACCCCAGTGAGTTGCTCGATTTGTTGTCACTAATGAGCTGGTTCCATACCCGAAAGGTGTCAGGTCAGAAAAGATGTCGTAGCTGATACGCTAATCAGTCTGAGGAGCCCCCGAGCTCAATTCCAGAGTTGCGCCAGATATCATGATTGAGAGCAAACCCAGTCCCATTCTGACTCCCAATTCAACAGTTAGACCACTCAGTCGGAAGACCCTCAATTGGTATCTCATGAGACTTGTTATATCCCCTCTATGGATGGCTATCAGGGCACAAACCACGACATTTCTTCTGACATACTCTGGTGAACGGCATGATTACCTTTGCGCCAGGGCATAGTCCAGGCTGTCTTCCGTGATGAATGTATTATCATGATTCATGACAATGTATAGGAAGAGGTCCAGACAGAATGAGGGCTGTCCGATCCGACGCCTAAGACCCCTTCAGGCAGCCCGGCATCCTGCGATTGGACCGACAGCCTTCGTTACCAGAACCACAGTAGGGTTTCTAGTTAGGTAGGGTCGCTACTCGCTAGACGTGGAAGAAGCTGTCAGCGCAAAAGCACGCCAAACTTTTCAAGGCCTAGTACGGAGTACCTAAGCTATGGAGCTTCACAACCTTCATCGAAGACAAATTTAGCTTTTGCAAGGAACAATTTCAGACAACAAGCCCAGTGTTTCTGTGCAGAATCCATTCGGACGTTCATCTGTCTGATGAGCGGTGGTAGGTATCATTTCGCCTTTCTGATTCTCTTTCATACGGTCATGCAGCTATCCTCAGCCCGTGTAGGCAATAACGCCACTCATCAGCTTGGTCCAATTGCAACCCTCCCCAGGCGAAACCCTGCGCAAGTCTCCCATGTCCCTGCCGTAGTGGCACAAATTCGCTGTGCCTCACCTGAACGAGGCTTGCAGCTGCTCTAATTAGGTATTCCTCTATCTTAAAGAGGGCGGTTCCAGATGATGGCGGCGCCCTAAGGCTTTGGTCATATTCATCTTTTCGTCTGTCTGTACTCAAACCTCGCGTTGCCAAGAGATTTTCTCGGATCGAGACTTGGCACCTGAGCTGTAGTGTGGTCGGCGTATCGCAGAGCCTCAAGATCTGAGGTCTCGCCCGCAACGAGGGATCAGGAAGGATAGTCTACACGAGAGGTGGTTAAACTGCTATAAAGCCTTCATCTAGGGCTTTCAAAGCCAGTACGTCTTCCAAAACCAGTACGTCTTCCAAAACCTTCCGGCAATAGACGGACTCACTTCAATCTGCAACTACTGACCATATCTAAGCTTAGTTTAAGCTTAATCCACCTTCACCATGAAGTCCACTGCTCTCACATTCTCCCTCCTCCTTACCAGCAGTCTCCCCTTTGCGTTTGCCTACACCTGCGATGCCTCCAGCGCAACCGACATCGACGACTTCTCCACGTACACCACCGACGACGACTCCAACTACGTAACCAAACGCGCCGTCCTCCCCAACACCCCCCGTGCCTCCACCTTCTCCGCTCGCGCCATCGCCAACCTCGTCCTCGCCCGCCGCAGCCCGGCCGACCTCGCCAAGCGCCAAAGCGACTCCATCCAGTGCACCCAAGACGAAGACTGCTACCTCAACCCGTCCTACGACCTCCTGCTCTGCGTCAACTCGGACACGGGCGACTTCACCGACAACTACGGCGACCAGGGCAACGCCAACACGGGCGTCCTCACCGCGGCCGACGGCAGCGTCACGACCGTGCCCGGCGCGGGCTTTGGCGGCGGCAGCGGCGGCAGCGGCAGCGCGACGGATGGCGGGGATAGCGGCTTCGATACTGAGTTTGCTACTGCGACGGATTCAGGGTTTGGAAGCGGCGAGACGGGGGTCGGAGGAGGAGGAGGCGCGGGGCAGAATAGTTTGGGCGGGAGCAGCAGTGTGCAGACGAGTTTGGGTCAGAGCACGGGAGGGGCGGTGACAGGGACGGCGGCGGGGAATTCGGGGGGTGCGCCGAGCGTGTCGAGCTCGGGTCCTAATGGGCAGCCTACGAAGAAGGTTGCTGGTGGTGGGGCGGCTGGCAAGGCCGGTGTGGATATGGCTGCTGCGGTAGGTGCCTTTGGGTTGGTGGCAGCGATTTTGTGATGGAGAATATGGGGAATAATCAAGAGGATGGTCATGATGATCCTCGTTGCTCGACGCCATGAGCGATGGGGATCTCAACTCAGGGGTTCGTCACGTTTTTAAGGGGAGCACCGGTGTTGAATGGTGTTTAATGGAAAGACTTGAGACGTTGGAGGAATTCTGCAGTGATACCTTTTAGTAAATTATATTACTGTTGGATCTGAAACCGATTCGCTATTTTCAAGCTGCTTCGGTGGCCATGGCTCCCCTCGCGCAAGCGCATCTCGCATTAGCTCTAGGCGCTCCCCTTTCTCTATCCATCGTGCCTCCAACCACTTTGCGAGCTCCTCGTCCGTCTTAGGGAGGTCCTTCAAAAGATATCTCTCCACGTGTACATGAAATCTCCATGTATCGCCAAGTCTAGGCTTGGACACGGTCTCCCAGAAACTCGGTGTATCCATAAATGTCTTTCCCCGGGCATATGCAATTGTGACATCGTAGACGGCACGAACGTGAACGGTCTGGCGTAATTGTTTCACCGTGGCAATGAAGCCGCGAGTTCGCGGGTATAATGTGTGCTTCGGTATCACTTTGTCATTCGCTTTACACCAAGTTACAGTCTCAGCATACTTTACTTTGGTGTAACGAGTTGCTTCACTGTAAGAGATGAGCCCTGTTGTATTCACCAAGGTAAGCGTGATTCGCCCGGGTTTTCCACTTGTCCGAAGAGGGCTGCATACAAATCGGCCATGAATTTCCCTTGACACCCTCAAAGACTCGCTCGAGCTCTCTCTGGTCGCTCGTCCATTTCCGACTCACCAGTGGCATCCTCATTGCCCAGAGTCCCCAGCCTAGGAATGGCACCCATTTCAACTGCTGCTTCGCAAACCAGCGGCACCGTCCCAGCATACCAGCCTTCAGCGCCAGCGCCTGAATCATATAGAAGTCGACCCATTGTACATGATTGCTCACTACAACTGCTGATTCGCCCCTTGGCAACTTCGTGCCCGAGAGACTTATCTGTGCGCCATTGACGTGCGTGAAGATTTTTTGGATACCTATCCACACGGACTTTGCGGCAACAGATGCAACGTCGTACGTAGAGCTTGGAGCAACGAGCGTGATTGGCAAGAGGAAGGAGAGCAGGATATCGGCAGCGAAGAGGTGGACGAGCCAAGGAGAGATTATAGCGATACCACGAAGGGTGGTGTAGAGTCTGGAGAGGAGACCGGCTCGTTCTCGATTTGAAGATGGGGACATCCCAAGCTCATTCTCGGTCGACCAAGATTATATACAGGAGGCGTGATATTTTCGTTTATACATGTACGAGACGTTGACGTCTGCAGTAGGAGTTTCACCCATTAGGACTGGCCTCCAACCTACGGACTTCAATGCACGGGACTACCCCTCGCACCTCCGCACCCACCAGCACTTATCCACTCATCCCTAAGTCAACCTAGCCTCTGGCGGAAAGGTCCCGGATTTAAACTCCAGTTCGCTTTTTCTTAGCCTTAATCCAGAGCCTCATTAGTCCTTCGGCACGACCCCTCGGTGCCATCTCCCGAAGTAATACGTACTCAGGGCCTTCAGGAGCTCGACCTCTTGAGCTTACTAACAGGGTCTTTTCATAGAACCTTGACCAAGCAGACTCAGCTCCCTCTGATTTTCGGAATTTTCTTCCACGGAGACAACTCTAACCTTGCGCAGGGGTATGCCTTGTCGAGCAGGTCCATAAGCGAAGCCCAATGGTTACCTGTACCGTGGTGGTGGGCTGAACCCCGGGATTGTCGATCCCCGTTAGTTAGGTAGGCTGCGTAGGCAAGTCCTGCGTCTCACCCTTTCGGGCGTTGTCCCACTTCTCTTTTGGCCCTCCAGATCTTGCGAATCAGCAAACCTCCTCAGCTGCGCCGCCGATTGATCCGACGCTACTAGACTGTTCTACTTGCTTGTCTCTCTGCTGTACACAAATAAGACCTCTTTCGCACGGGTGTTGTTCTTGCTCTCTCTGCTACACCCCCCCACCTGAAGCTTAGCCGGGATTTCCAGGCGATCCTGTTAAAAGGGACGGCCGCTCCCCTGTTTGCGTCAGTGCTCGGCACTCTGAAACCCTCACTGTTGTGTGATGAATTGAGTTCTGGGCAGGCTTCCCTCTTCTCTGGAAAGTGTGAGTTTTTCATTTCCATACTCATAGAACGATTGTCTCCTGTCTTCCTGGCCCAGAAGGTTGCTGGCGCATCGGAATTTGTCAAGGGCTTGCGTCAAGTATGACATGATGGTGAGCTAGGCGCCTGATCGTCGTCCGAGGCTGCCCTTGCGCTTCGAGTCGCAACGCGCCTTATTGAGAAAAGCAAATATCTCCTGGCTTTCAGAGATTTACCAAATTTTATGTCACTTGCGATTTCGTTGGCGTGCAAGTCCACTCAGCTAAAGTACGGTTTAGCATCCTTTTACAATAAGCGCCTGTGCCTGTAGGCGCAATGGCGACCCTTGATGGGAATTTAGCGGAGGGAGACCCTCGAAGGGCTAGCAGTGCTGGGTACGGAAGCGGTGAATCGAACAGTTCTCGGAGTCCTCTTGGACTTGGATTCCTCAAGAATTTGACCAGTAATCAAAAGACGACCAGAGGTAGCCTCTGCGACAGGAGATTTTTGTTGCGACAGCGCTAACAGCGCCATCAGATGGACAGCCTCCAAAAAGACGAGGTCCCAAGCCGGACAGCAAACCAGCACTTACGAGGCGACAGGAACTTAACCGACAAGCTCAAAGGCATGATCTCACTCTTCTGTTCAAACAGCGTCATCTAATAATGGGAACAGAACTCATCGAGAACGAAAAGAAATGTACATCAAAGCCCTTGAACAGGAAGTCTTGCGTCTCAAAGAAGTCTTCTCCAATACAGCCAAAGAGCGAGATGCCTATGCGGAGGAGAATCGTAAACTCAAAGAGCTACTCGTAGCAAATGGAATACAGGTCGATCTCAATTCTCCACAGGGTATGCCTCGCCTTACGAGCTCGTACGGCGGCAGCTCAAGCGGAAGCCTATCAGGCTCTTATGCTCCTGGTTCCGCCGGCTTCAGCCCGACCCCACCGGGCGCTATCCAGGGACAGCGGGCGCCAGTCTCGCAACAGAACCTGGCGCAGATTCCACAAGGAGGATTGGACTATGACCAGTTGGGGATTGACTTTGTCCTAACGTACGGAGAAACCCCCCAGAAATATGAAAGAACCCCTTACCTCTCACCACCGCCAAATCAATAACCTCAACATCTATCTGCCTGCCATCCCAGTCCAAGAGCCTCCGCGCTGCATCCTATCAGTTCTAGGTGCGGTCAAGGCCCATTCCTTTTCCCATCCCTTCCCCAAAATTTTTTCGTTTATGCTGTTTTCACAAGACTACACATGTACGCTGACGCTTCCGCGTGCGTCACTAGTCTCGAGCGGCCCTGCATGGACCACATGCAGTTCCTTTGCGTGCGCAGCGACGAATCGCTGCAGAACCCGCCCCCGGTCAACGACGACCAGAACCTGGAGGGCGACGTCCACATCTCAGGCCACGCGCTCATGGCCACGTGCCCGCCGCCGTCGCACATCGCCAACAACCCCAAGGAGCCCTACGGCCACAAGATGCCGGACCTGGGCGTGCCGGATCTGATGAAGCTGCTCGATCTGAGCAATCGGCTGCCACTGGATGGCGAGATTACGCCGATCATGGCATGGACGATTGTGCGGGGTCATGCGAGGGTTGCGGACTTGACCAAGAAGGATATCGAGGCGATCAGGACTGATCTGCTTGCGAAGGTGCGCTGTTATGGGTACGTTGAGAACCTTCTCCTTTCATTCTGGGAATTGCGATAGCTCGAACCGGCGTATATGGGTGCCATTACTGATTACTCTCGTCACTGTCCAGATTCGGCGCAGTCTTGGAAGAGTTCGAAGTTCGAGATGCCTTGAGCAACATCCTTGCCACCAAGGGCTTCCAGTAGAGTCTCAATTCTATTTGTCATTCAGAGATATTGGAGTGGTACGAGTTTATGGTTTGATGTTGGTGCTAAGGGAAATCCATGTGGCACGGGCTTGAAAATAGGATACAATCGCTCCGCGGCCTGGAGCTACGGTCAATGAAGCATGCTTTACTCCAGATTAATTTTACTGTGCAATGTACTTTTGAATCCATCTAAAATAGAAAACTTGTAGTGTTTTTGCGTTTCTAAATGCTCAGCCATGGCTGCCGGAATCTACGCGAAAGGACATCTCCAGCTATTCCCAGCAGGGGGGAAGAATGCACGTCGACAATGCGGATTTTGCTGACCCATTCGCAAAGAAATAAAGTTATCTCCCTGTCCTAGAAATGAAATTGAGTTGAGGTGGACTGTAGTCATGAGGGCAAAATTTCCCAATGTCGATTATCGAGTGGAGTTTCACAGTCGGACTCAAGGAGTAAGAAATATTCTCCCTTTCTTTCCTCATGCCTGACATTTTTCCATTTGATCTTCCTCGGCCTTTTCCCTCGCTCGTACGGCCATTACTACGCAACACAAATGCTCGGAATTGTCATCATCGCTGTTGCACGTTTCTGGCTCTACCACTAGTAACGTTGTCTTGTGACAACACTACACCGATTTCTTGGTAAGAATTATGGCGTCTCCATTTTTGCGTGATCTCAGACTTCCTAGTAGAGGACGTCGGATGTTATACCGTGTCTCGATAGATTATGGTCCTGCTGGCCGAAGCCTAACCGTATACTGTCGAAGACTGAAATTCATACAAGCGTATCCATATGCACATAGCTGCGCCGGAAAAGGCAAAGTTGCAACAAAGCCAGTGCATTGTCAAATCATAGGTACTAGCTTTCAGCATATCTAGCACATCTATGAATGCGAAAACAAAGGCGCCGTGGCCCACCTTCCCATTCACCATCTAAGCCCTTCTACGCAAGCCAGCACAACCGTGCACACGTGAGATTCATCTTCGCGGTAAGCCATTGAAGCCTACAACGCATCACTTGGCGCTCTCCAACGAAAATGCTCGACAATGAGCCCTCCCTCTGCCACCAGCAGCAACGCCGCGAGCCCCGGTCAGATGTGTTACCACCGCCTCAACATCTTCACCCACTGCGGCCACATCTCCTATTCCCCAATCCCCATTCGCTCTTGTCCGCGCGCGAGTTTCCCGCCGGAGGCGCACCGCTCGGACACGTGCACGCCGAAGGCGCATCCCTTCCAGACGCTTCGAGTCGAGGGCAACTGCGCCGGTTGTGAACGAGAGAGGGTGGAGAGGTTGCGGAGAGTGTTCGGTGGGGAAAAGCGAGGTGAAGGAGCGGAGAAAGGGGTGGAAGGGGGGGAAAGGGACGATGGTATGGTGGAGAGAGTCAGATTTGAGGAATGGAAGTGGAAAGTCAAATATGCGGCGCCGAAACGGGAAGGGGGGAGCAGTGGAGAGCTGGAAATGGATTTGGGTAAGGAGGTTGCTAGGATGGATGGAGATATGGAAGGGACGGAGGTGGGAGGGGGAAGCGAGGAGAGGAAGCGGATTTCGATTGTGAGGAAGATAGTACGGTGGAGGTGGAAAAGAGGATCTTGGAGGAAAAGCGATGGGAGTAGACTGAGCGGGAGCGTGAAGAGTCCGGTGACCTCGAATTTGAAGAGTCCGAAATGGAGTTGAAAACTGACGAGGGGGCGGAGCTTGCCGCTTGCTCACGACCTTGCCGGACAAACAGCAGCACTTTGATGAGCAATTGACCTCATCACGCTGAGCAGACATCCCATCCTACACGCAAAAAACGAAGACACAGCTTCAAGATATACTCTAGAAGTATCACGGAGGCCTAGGATCGTACGCATACCGGGATCGCGACCAATCCTACTCGCATTCATCTCTCTCCTCCCTTTTCGGCCTTCTCCAGCAATCTCCCCCACCTTCTTTCGCATACAGTTTCAAAGATGCCTACTCCAGAATCAAAAGAGTTCCTTGCGAAAAAGCCCAAAGTACCCCCAACATTCGATGGCGTCGACTACGACGACAACGTCGCCCTCAAAGCGGCCCAGGACAGCATTATCCGCGAGCAATGGGTGCGCACAATGATGGCTAGGCTTGTGCGGGACGAGATGGGAAAGTGTTATTGGCGAGAAGGCGTTAATCATCTAGAGAAGTGTGGGCACTTAAGAGGTGAGTCCGGCTTTGAAGACAAGTGAAGATTGAAAGCCATTTGAAAGCCCGCAAGCAACATTATACCGAATATCAGATCTGGATAAGATATTTACTGACATTACATATTAACATAGATCGATACATGGAGTTGCTGAAGGATGCGAATATCAAGGGATATCTCTTCGAGCAACAGAACTATATCTCTAAACGGGAATCATGACGGGCGAATCAGTACCTACGACGCGAATCTATACTGCTACTCCCCGAGCATTACGAGGTCCTATACCATGATCTGAAACGTCGATGTCGGCATCAGGAGGATCGGAGAAGATAGGCTTCGTCAATTTGTACATAAGAAGCCGAAATAAATTGAACCAGCTAAAAGCAAGCCGACATATTGGTTTGCGAGAGCTTCGACCTGGTATTCTTTGTTTTGCATTGTTTCATGAACACGAGATGTTACGACTCGCCAACCTAGTTTCTTGTATGTTGCGACTTTCTCTGCTTCTAATCCTTTCAAAATCTGGAAGTGGCTTGGTTACCGAGTTTCGCCGTTGCAAACAATGCAAATCTCGATCTGTGCCAGTGTCCATTATATTACAAATATATGGACGAATGATGGATAGATACATGATGCAAACTACGATGGGAGATAACATCCCCATCAGAAAGGCAGCATAAATGATATGCTTCCAGTATGCAGGGGGTAAGCTACGAATCACCATTCCGGCGCAGATCCATGACGGACCTCGTCTCCAAACATAGTGGACTGAAATTTTTAACTTTCGGGCCGCATTGCGAATCAGGACCCTTCCTCGCAAGGCACAGAACTCTTGGTCATATCTCTCCCCTTTCAATATACCATTTTGGAAAAGCGCTGGTGTTATCAGCATCTCCACAAGCTGGCTGCGAAAGACATTAGGATCTGCGTCCTCGTCATCTGCTTTCTCATCTTTCATTTCCACTGGCGCGAACATCAACCTGTAATAGCGAGCAAAGTCGACCGACAATCCTGCAACTGGTTGGCGCGGTGGCTAGCGAACGTACCAGCACGCTCTTGGTGTGCGAAGAGTCCTCAAAAGCGGACAGCATCCTTGAAAACACCACGCTGATTCTGGATTCCGGCTGTGACGCCGGCCTAGTCCTCTCTCCCACTACATTCAAAAACTAGGACTCGCTGGATCTTCGGACCTTCAAACCTTGGAACTTTAAATCGGACTCCCAGGTACCTGGCAGGCATCACAGCCGGAATCCAGAAGGGTTACAAGCCGCGGCTGAACCCGTAAGCCCGCCTGACAGGACTGAGCCGGAGCTAAATCTCACCCAATCACGACACGGCCTTAGAACATCCCAACTCTACAGAAGTCACACTGCTCCACCAAGCGGCGGCCATACAGCTAAACAAACATCGTGTCTTGATCTGGGTGGATGGGCTCGACGCCTCTTGGTATTCTAATCCAATCTAACTGTCGAATCGACTGGAGCAGAACCAACTTGAATAGTCACAGGTTGATGCGAACCAACCCCATGAGAACCAGATGAAAGCTATCTGAGCTATTGAGATCTAATTCAATTGGAGTACTGATTGCGCATAGCTCTTGTTCCGGCCATGTTACCCCGTTGCGTGATAAATGAAAGCAAACATCAGGTTCCAGCCTTGCTTACCCAATGCTAATCTGAGCGTCTACAGCTTTCACCTATTTAATCTCTTGCAGAAATCACCGCCCACCCTTCGCACCTGTCTCTGTACTTTGTTCTTTTTCGCATGAAAAGAATTTCTGAAAGATGAAGTGTTGTCAAGTGATAGCGTGTGACTGGTAGACGGTTTCTGGCGCTGGTGGCGCACCTTCTGGAACCAGTATTCGCACAAACAGCACTTTGAAGCTCCAGCTTCACACTTCGTCCGCTTTTTGAACCTCTTTACATACCAAATGAGCAGCAACAATAGCGTCGCAGGCTTCCTTATCCGCCGCAATGGCACCTGTCTCGCTTCGATCGGCGAGGTCGATTGCGGTGTCACTCACGACCCCTATCGAGCCTGTTGTCCTCACGGCGCATATTGTCCCTCCAGCCTGTTTATAATGAGCATTGCTGCGATCAACCTAACGTCAATTGCACGAATGCAATTATAGATGAAGGCCCATTTTGTGCGAATACGATATGGACTTTGTACGACAACGAAGGCTGCTTTTGCTGTGAAGTAGATACCGAAGGATACAACAGCAACAACACAGGTGGGTGTGCGAGCCCTAGATATCAATTGACAGAACAGCAAATATATCTATCGGCAGTACCCAAAAGGCAAGACGTAAGTTTGATATATAGACCCAGCTTTGCTGTGATCCAAAAGCTAACGGTGGGAACTGCGTCGTAGCGACTTCGTCTCCTCCATCTCAAAACAACGATACCGGTTCGACAAATAAAGGTCCCATCATAGGGGGCGTAGTGGGTGGAACCGCGGCAGTCGTCCTAATCGCTTTCATATTGTGGTCCTACCTTCACCGAAAGAAAAACGGACTCAAGCCAGATCAAGTCTGGATCACCAAGGAAGCATACCCACCTTTGAGAAAGATAGTGATCGTGAATGACCTCATGAAATGGACGCATTCGGTTCTCTAAATGAGTTAGGAGCGAAACAAATCAAGCCAACAGTGGAGCTACCAGGCGACAGGGTGCATTCGGGTTCTTAAGAACCCGCAAGCAATCTCGTCACAGCTTACTAACTTTCTCATATCACCGTACTCCCTAAGTACTGTTGGAGGCAAAGAGGCGTAAGTTAGAGGCTTGGTCGATTTTATGGCGGGGCTGCTGATAGGCTCTTAGCTCACGTGTTTGAATAGAATACAACAAATACCTGGCTCTGATCATAGACGAAAATATTTTTCGGACTACCTATGAGTCTGGCCACTACTTTTTAGCTCTCCGGTTTCCTTCCTTACTGGGTATACTGACGGAATGAGCCTTCAAAACGCTTAGCATGAATGGCTAACTCTATTATCTCTTCATCGACGGTCGCTGGAAACTCCTAGTAATATAGAAGCTTGCAGAAGAAAACAAATTTAAGATAAAATAAGCTAGCCGCTAGAGAAAAGAGAGACTCACGAAAAACCCGCAGTTTCATCAACAGCCAGAGTCACAGCTAATGGGCGATCAACACTATTCCTATTTGTGCTCCCAGAAGCGAGCGATGATTGAGGAGGCCTGAGCTGTGGCTTCACAGCTCCAAAAGAACTTTCGCAGAATCCTGACGAGGACTCAAGACCGCGGTTTTGGGGCTATTGAGAAAGATTGAGGGCAGAAAGACCCTGCGAAGTCTTGATGGAGAGACATGATGTACCTACATTTGGAGAAAACCGGTCGATGGACAGGAGATACTGAATGACAAGACAAGACAGAACTCTTCGGCTTGGAACACTGCCTGTTCCAGCACAAATGCTGTATGACTTAAGATACCTGCCTACATACATGAGTGACACCATTCTGCCATGCATGTATCTGTTCCAACGTTGCGGCGAGCCGTACAGGAGCATATTGGACCAGAATTTTCCCAATTTCTTCTCACGCTAGGCGCCCGTTACCTCCTTGACTTGGTCCCATCGCGAACTTGACATTTCCATGGTACTTCTACCGCAGATCCTTTTGCAAATTTCGAACAGGTTCACGCCAGAATTTTCGTGCAGCAAGTCCCTGATACGGTGCCTTTTACAGAATGATTTACGCCCGCGGAGGAGGTTGACGCTCTGGAGCTGCAGGAAATGTAAAGATTCAAGCTCTTTAAGTCCCGGAATCTAACCTTGCGCTACCTATAAAACGGTCACTCTGGAAAATTCTTACTCTTACAGCCAAATGCCTTCTTCTGCAATCCTGGTGGTTACCGAATGGTTTGCGACACTTTATCGCACGGCTAGGCAGGGTGGAGGAACAGGGGTATCTCACGACTTCTTCTTAACCCCCCCCCCCCCCAAAAAAAAAAAAAGCATCACTACTATGAAGCCACAAGATCTGGTCCGCTACAAAGTGATCAATGTGAGTCTCCTGCGCATGGAGGAATTTGTTATATGCGAGGGTGAGTCGCGCTGTTTACGTTCGACTAAAAACGGTCCGAAAGTGATACATGGGCCAACAACAAATAATCAACCACGACTTGCTCTCGGTTTATTTAGATTTGGTGTTTGAAAGAATCAATCTTGATTTATTCTGCTATTAGTTCTACGAATATTGAATAGATGGTAGAAACACAAAATTTGGTTGGGACAAAAGCTGGTTGTGAGAGCACAGATGGTGTTTATTTGTTGTTGGTCCGAGTGTCAATCTCGGACCCTTCCACCCTGCTCAGTCGAACGTAGAGCCCTGGAACTGACTGGCAAGGTTGACAGCTCGAGGGTATCTTACGCTGACCCCTGAATCAGCCTGAGACCCTGAGAGGTCTCGGGTAAGAATCTCATTAGTCGGAACGAACATTGCTGCTGCCTTGCGTGGCAGTGCTATGCTGCCTTGCGTCTGTTGCAAGAACAGTTAAAAGCTGGACTCAATGCTGACCGTGAACGATAGCTCTCAATCCTCGTATTCTGACAGCTTCAGCCTAAATTTCGACTTTTGTTTAAAGTACATTACAGTGTAGCATCTATGACCTGGCATACAACCTCTCATGGCGACTCTGAGCCTCTTGTTACCTTGATTTGCTGTTGGTTGTTTCTTGGACTATCTTTAATGGCGGTAGGCGTACATATCTTTGTATGTATCTCTACCAGCCATAGATTTAGAACTATGGATTGGCTCCTCTTCACTGCCGTGATAGTGGCTATACTTTTAGTCGTACAGACAACCTGGGCTGTTATCGAAGAAGGCCAAGGATTGCATATTGATCAAAACAGCTCTCATATTCGTCTTGTGGCTAGAGTAATACTGTTTCCTCAGAATAAGTAACTCCTGGTGGCTAACTTGCTGTACTAGTCTTTCCTTGCAAATGAAGTTTTATGGGGGCTTGTTAATACCCTTATACGACTCTCTGGTTTATCACTTATCTACGTCACCTTCCCTTTTTACATACCGAAATTATGTACAATTTCAACAATAGCAGCTGCAGTTGGCTATTTCTTAGCTTTGCTGCTAGAGGCTTTGTTAATCTGTCGGCCGATTATTGCGAACTGGGATTCCCGTGTCAATGGAACCTGCGGAAATCAAATTGCATCGTACTTAGGGCTAGAGATCGGCGGCTTGGTCCTTGATGTAATTGTGTTGGCTCTGCCTTTACGTCCGATCTGGAAAGTGGACATATATACCAAGCAAAAGATAACGGTTTCAATTTTGTTGTCGACCGGGATTTTGTAAGTAATCAAGTAACCCCCGATGTCTTGCAATTGGTGATTAATATAGGGTAATTCTAATAACTGGACTACGGTTTTAAGCCCTTAAAAAGGTTAATACTCAAGACTTTACATATAATGGTGGATATTTGGTTTTGCTAACAAACCTTGGGTCTTTAATTGGTATTATTACTTGCTGCACCCCTGCAATATTTAATGTTGTAACCGGGCATTACAAAATTAGAAAGCCTAAAAAAGAGGGGGAAAGAACACTTGTACGTAAGACGAAACGGGGGCGCCTCACACTCAAGACCACACTGGAGCGTTTCGCACTGGGGACAAAACGGGAGCACTTCAAACAATCAGAAGACGAAAAACCGGACTCACAATTCGCCTCGGAAACGCTCGACCATGAAATTAGCCTTCGGCTCCCTGAGCCAGTTCTTTGTACCGAACCCGTCTAATATAATGCAGAATACCTTGGAGTTACGGTCTATTATCGTGGTGAACTGGTGGCATATACCACTGCAAACTACAAGGGGGCTCTGAGGATGGCGAGACAGCTTGATGCACTATACATTCATTTGTTTTGCGGCTTTTGGGTTTGTTGCCGGCATTTGTGTCATCGAAATGTAAATCGCATTAGCATACGTGGTAGACCTTGTAAGTTCGTCGTGGTCGGAGTCAGCGAAAAGAAATCACAAGGTTTCTACCCCAAATTTCGCTGTTGTTCGACAGCAAACAGATACTCTCTAAAACTAATAGTACTGATGTGAAGGGTGCTTCTGCAACAAGGATGCGATCTCTCCTACACTAGACATTCGTTTCAATGCTTTCTTCACGGCCATGGTTTTCCCCGCGGGTGGTCTACTGACGTGGTGTCAGTCGTCTTCGGGAAAAAAGGTCTTACCTTGTGCATAACTTGAAGTGGGGATTCATAATTATGCACATTTATGCATAAGCTACTTGTTAAGATCTGGACCTAGTAGTATTACTACTACTTGACCAGACAAAAGACTGACGTCCAAACTATGTCTTACGTCCCGCGGCCACGAGGATAAAGTTATGTCCAGTTTACCACTGCTATATATCTTCTCATACGGAGTTCTCTATCTGACAATTAGAAGCGGCGCTCCAGGGGCCAGCCACGCAGCCAACTGAGGTTTAGGCCCATCTGCCTTGGCCCGGTGGGGATCTGCGAGAATTGGCCCCAGACTTCACTGCCCCTTTAAAAAAGACGACGAGAAATCCATCCTTGCACAGCCTCGGACAGCAGCGCCACTGTAGCGGGCTGGTGTGGGGAGCTGATAGACTTAGCGCGCTCTAATACATAGTACGGCGAGATGGCATTCCAACACCACAGGTTTTTTTGGGTTCCCAGGCGCAAGGCCGCTTCGATCTATCATCTTGTCCTACCTCAATGCTCATGTCTTTCTCTGGTTTTGATGTACTAAAATGCCAGTTCCAGCATTCGGCTTCAGCGTCGGCGACTTTGTCACAGTCGCTTCTTTGATATGGAAACTATGTATGGCCCTTAATGACGCATCGGAGGACTCAAAGATCTTTCGTGATATACAATTTGAATTGTTCGCTTTCAAAGCTATCATCGCTCAACTACAGCAATCTATCAAAAACGCTGTAGCGTTACCGGAGGAGGAATGGTTAGTGGTGAAGAAAACACTCCAACAGACTACGGCTACGGTCGAAGAATTTGCCCGCTACATTGACACGCTCAAAGACGGTCCTGTTGATGGCGAAGAAACTCAGCGTCTCAGAAACTGGAAAAAGAGGGTCGTTTGGAGCCTTTCGGGTGACAAGAAGATCAAAAGCTTTCGAAAGTCGATGCAAAGTTACTCAGCGATACTTACATTAACACTCCAATCATTCAACAAGTTCGTACTTCAATTCCAACTATGAAGAGCAATATAGACTGAGGACTGTTGAAGCCTAGCAGTACAAAATCTTGATCAACGTCTCACCGTCGAGGCCAGAGATCTAGGCTTACAGCTGCAAAGAAACACAGATGACCTCCGATCACAGGTTCACCGCGCTATCGAAGGGCCATGGGATCAAAAGCCTATACGATTTCAGGACGCTATGGGAAGGAGATATCCATTGCCCTTGGAAGTCGGCCGCACGTTGGAGGTACATTGTTTCGTGTATTTCAATATGGTAAGCCGATCAGGTCTGACTAAGGTTATAGGGCCTTTTGGACTTTTTGAAACACTCGTTTGGCAATACCCCAATGCTAGACAGCATTAAGCAGCGATCGATCTGGTTATTCAGCCCTGCAGCTGGACAGCTCAAAGTGTGGAACCTTATCACTGCTGATGATTGGGAATCGCACGCCCATCCAGGAATGCAACTCGGTATGTCCATATCGACGGCTGCATACTGCGGTAGCCTTCTTCAAGGGGATGCTACCGTCACAAAAATTGAGGCTGCTGTCAGCTTTGAAACGCCGCTACCATATTGGGCACCATATCCTGAGGATGCAGAGTTCCAGTATCTGTATGAACCGAATTCACTCCTTTGACGTATCGTCTCGGCTAATTACTCGAAAGCCCAAGCAAACAACAGTCACCGCCTTCAGATATTGTCGAAAGTTGTCCGAGCCGTTCGAAGAAGAATGCATTATTCGATTGCGCACGTTGCGGGTGCAGTCGCTCTTTTAGCAGCTACGAGGAGCTGCATGAGCACGTACGCCCGAGCATTCTACAGCATGACTCTGCCATTCTTTCTCAAAGCTCAAAGTGCTCAGTGTGCAATTCAATGCAATCACCGAACCAAAGGTTTGAAAAGGCATTAAAAATCCAGCGGATTTCAGGAATCCGAGACAACACAAAGATTTCACGCTGCGCTCTTGAGCTCGCGATGACAATCTGTGGAGCGTCCTCTTGTCCCACCAATAACGTCGGACAATATTCGAAGTTACAACAGGAACTTGTGAAGGTATATAAACTCGTCTTGAGTTCCGATTGCGTGCTCACTTCCAGTAGGTCAATCTCGAGAGAGTTGACTCAGCTCTGACTTCCCCGACTGAGCCGTATTGGTGCCGTAATGCTACTATTTGTCTGAAACGCTTCGCATCTGAGGAGGAGCTCTCTCAACACCTTGAAGTCACCATTTTTGGTCTGGACGAGTACAGATCTTTTGCCGGTACCTCTACGGCAAGGAGGCGGAAATCCGGTACTTTTAGTTGTCTCTATTGTGGTTGCTCTCGGACTTGTAACGAATATTTCAGAGATGGCTGTGCGCTTCAGATGGCATTATCGACTCATGAGATGCCGCGGAAAGGGCTATCACTATGTGTCGCTGAATACTTTTCGAACCGCCGAGTCTGCTACAGCTGCCAAAGGTAAGGATCTATAATTTAACAAGCTAGATGGAAATAATTGACGCTGCGCCAGACTCCGGGGCGCATTTCGCTAATTTCCAACACAAGACGAGAGGAAAAATTACCTACAGGAGGTCCCTCAGGAGATCACGATTCCCATGCAGTCGTATTGAAAAGGAAAGGCCGGCTGGTTTTGTCAAACCAGATGCGGGCCACAGAAATGACTGTCGCTGTACATTAAAGACAAGGGCGGGCTGGTTGTGGTTTGTACTGTAGAAGCGACAAAGATCGTGGCTGAAAAGATTGAGATGAAAAGAAAGGAGAATTGTAGATACTATTGGTGGCCGCTTGAATATCTAACAAGGCTGGGTCTCCATTCTTATTCGGAAAGATTAGGAAAAAAGACTCGAATGTACACTGCGGTAGTTCTGGGCTGTAGATATCAGAATTGCTGTTTCAAGGATCATCTTCTACAAATAGAAAATCTCATAAATGACAATTCTTGAATGGCACATCTTTCCACCGCTACCAGTGAGTGCTCCACACATAGTGTTTGAAGTGCCCAATCGTGGTGAATAGTACCTGAAAATAATACCCGGCTAATGCGAGCTTGCTCATGACAATGTAAGTCGACAATTGCATAAACGTGCCTGGTATCACATGCATCCCAAAATCACAAGAATCACAAGAATGCCTCCAAAATTCAAAAAAGCCGCAGCCATCTATCCCTTCCTTCACTGGGCTTTGTCCTGTTCATTTTTATTCTCTCCCTCCTTTCTGGCCAGCTCTTCCTTACCCTCTCCCTCTGCCTCTGGGTCCCGCTTCTTCCACATCCCTTCCCACGTCTCCGCAATCCCATCCTTGAACTTCTCCCACCAGCTCCGATTCAAGCGATTGCTCAACTGCCGATAATTGTACATCTCCCCCCAGCAGTCCCGGCCCCACTCACATCCAGCCATATTGACCAGAAAATCGCGATCCCGCTCGCGGTAATGGATCTGCGGGTCGTCGCCCGCGTCGCCGCACGCGCCGGGCGGGAAGCTGTTGACCTTGCGTTGCGGGACGAAGGCCACGTGGGGCCGCACCCACGGCTGGTTGACGTATAGGTATTCGAGCGAGTCCTGCTCCTTGTGCTCCCACTCCATGTGCTTCTGCTCGTACATGACCGGGTCCCACCAGAGGTCCATGATGCGGTCGCTCCAGACGCTGCGGCGCATGAAGAAGGAGCCGAGGTTGAAGCCGCCACAGTCCTGCGGTACGATCAGGTTGATTGAGGCGGGGTCGTCGTCTCCGGCGGAGGTGCGGGAGTTGTCGTCGAGGTAGGTGGCGTTGAGGGGATGGGAGATGTTGAGCGGGTTGTAGAGGTTGATGTCGCGGTAGGTGGTGCTGCCGAGGGAGTTGAAGATGTGGGATTGGAGGGAGTAGCTGGGTTCCATGATGAAGGTATTGAGGTCGAGCCACCAGAACCTGCGAAGGGTCAGTTTAGCATTGCGATTTTTGGGTCATGGTATGGGCGAATACGTACCATTCAGCCTTGGGATATTTTCGCATCGCATTGCGGATGGTATCTACCTTCTCCCAGCTTTCTCTCCACTCATGGGCGTACTTCTTCTTGATGCTCATATCGACAATCTCCAATTCATAACCCCATCGCTTGACGTATTTCTTCTTGTTCTTGACACTGTCTCGTTCAATGGCCCACTCTCGCGGGCCTTTCCATTCCATGACTCCGCCTCCTAAGTTCGCTGCTAATATGACAACAAATTTGCTGCCGCCGCCGAGGAAGGATGTTCGCTGGTAAACTGCATGTAAAGCTGGGTGGTTCGTTAGCGGAGGTCGTAACAGACGGGAATTGGAATATTCTTACAAGTACTATAGAATACAATGACGAATAAAAGAAACCCAACAACAAGCGCAAATCGTAGTCTCGCTCTCCATACAAGTCGTCCCATCATCCTGACAAAATTCCGGAAACCGTCGCCATTATCGGGATTCCATCTGCCTCTTCCAAGCTTCTCCTTTTCTGCGTAATGAGTACTGCCCTGGTGACTGAAGCGCGGTAAGCTCGACGAGAGCCTGCGAAAATGACGGAAGAAGCCCGGGTTCTGAGAATGCGAAGCGCGGCCTTTGACGTTGGCACTCCTTGCTTGCGCCGTGGCCCATGTGACATTGCTGTTACTTGCCCCTCCGCCATTCATATAATCGCCTCCCAGAAAGCGCGGGCTCGACGACGTGGAAGCGAGACCGCCGTCGAATTGCGACGACGTCAGACCGGGACTGTGCCATCCGCCGCTGGGTTGTGGAGATGGTGAGCGAGAAAGGGACATTGAGGGGTCGGCGGGCGTTCCTGGTATCGTACCAAGCGATCCCTGGAAGCTGCCGCCCCGTTCTGCGAGGCCCGAGGTACTGCTGCTCCCTGTCGCACGTCGGTTGTGGTTGCTGTGCTCGAAAGTCAAGTTGGGAGGGACATTGTTTGACGATGAAGACCTCCGGCGCCGTGGAGGAGCGTGTGTGCCTGAAGTAAATGATCTGGAAGCCAGGATGGGCGCACTCGGGAAATTTTTTGGCTTGCACCGAGGAAGCGACCACTCCAACTGCAGGGTAGATGTGGCAGTTTTGGGTTTCCGAGTTTCAGGAGGCCTTTGAGCACTTGTGTCTCTAACGGCGGAGGGGGATTCCTCGGATGGATTATGTGGTGTTGAAAGGGTCTAATGTCAATTGGATTCTATGATGCCCCTGTCGATGATTCGTGAAGGATCCGGGGCTAATACGAAAAAGTGCAATTCAACGAGTCCGTCGATAAGGGGATCCACCTGCAAGAAGGCGCAATTGCGTTGCCGGGCGACGAGGAGGGCAATTAGCAGTGTTCAAAGACGCTTCCGTTTTCACACAGGTGCTGAATTGAGGGAAAAGCAAGGGGCACAAGAGCATTTAGAATGCAGTTCACCAGGGTGCCAAGGATGACACAAGAAGATAGCGTGAGCAAGTACGAATGTGACATCCGTTGCTTGTGACATGCGTGCGTCTGTATGTAATGTTCTATCTGCAGCCAGAGCTGGAAAAAGGTAGGCTCCAGGTCCTTGCCGGTGCGCCACCTGCTCAAGGAAGGCGATGATGAGATGAGATGAGAAAGCATGCGCCACCGAAGAAGCAAAGCAGCCGCAAACATTGGCCGGCCAGGGCGCAATCTGGGAAGGCGATGATGAAATGAGCGGTCCCCCGCCAGCCGATTGCGCAGTCTGATCTTTCTACGAGAAATGGGTGCTCATTATCGACACAGTCTGATACGAAAGTCGAGCTCTTTTCGCCATTTTAAACCAGTCCGCATGAAAACGGACACTTAATCTCAAGCGCCATCTATTTCTGGCCATTGAATCGAGCTCGGGAATTGTTCCGATTCGTGACGACCTCGTGGGGGAATCGCGATCAAGCATTGGCAGGGTTGCTGGACAAAAACGGAACGAAGGGGAATTTCCTCGAGCCAATTGATCAACAGCAAGCTGTGATCCACCTTTGACTCTAATTGCGGCATGCAAAGGAGTCAAGATGCTTTCCATTGCTCAAAGAATGACACATTTCGTCAATTCTAACTGAGGAAACTTCCTATCCAGCAACAGTTTGCCCGCACCATTGATGAATACCTAGTTTCTGTGGTTCAGCGCGGGCGTGCGTGCTGACAAGTCTCATTCTACCTTGAGATCCAGCTATGTACAACTGTTGTGTCTCGATTTTCCAAAGAGACTGTTCTCTCACCGGAGTCAGGACAGGAAACCTGGGTAGGTATCGAGATATAGAGCAGGTCACGTGACTGAGCCAAATCGCTGAGCTCGGGCCTGATGTCTCGCGAGACTCAACATCCACTCATCGAGCTTCTGTCTTGCGCCTACGAAGCAGCCAGCGCTTAGCTGGCCCGGAGGCTCAACAAACTTCATGAGCACGATCCACCTCATTCGCGCCTTCGCGCCGCAGGTCAAACTATGGCCCAATGGACTCGCTGCTTTCCAGATGTTTGAAACATTCTGTACTATTCAGAGAACCGTCCCAGTAAAATAGAACCACCTTGTCTCCACATCTAGAACCATGTTTCACGCTCTGGTGTTTCCATTCCTTCTCCATTCTTAGTCAAAAGTGCCTGAGTTCTTGACTTTTCATTTCGTCACGGTGTCACGCTGTTACTCATTCCTCCTTTTCGGAGTCAGTTTTCTTTTACATACAATTCCCATTATATTTCTTTTGCTTTCTCGCCGTTGAATTTGAGCTAGAAGCAACCGGTTTTTTTCCTCTCATAGAACTTCCTTCCTTACTCATAGATTTCGGTTTCTCTTTGCATCATATATTCATTGTTTGGTACTACTAAGATCACAAGAATCTGACGTGTAACGCGGTCTTACGATCATTAAGAGACTCATTCAGATTAATAATGTATAGCTGAAGTCTGCCTCCCCCATATGCCATCTATCGGTCGCTAATGCTACTTCTCCAGTGGTTGTGTTGCCTTCCGCCATCGCTGTGGAAGTCTCTATCCTTACCTATCGTATATGGTATGGCCGATGAGGAGATACAACTGCTTTCTGCAAACAAGTATACCCCGGCTGGTCCGAAAAGCAGGAAACCGCAAGATGGGACTGTCGGCACGCCTCGAAGTGCTAAAAAATTTGCAGCCTCGGATCGCCCCAAACATCTCGGGAACCCAGGGCTGAAGCACTGGCAGGAGGCATTTCGGGCACTGAAGAAGCCTTCGATTACGATCGATACAAATCTTGCCCAGAGACGAACAAGGGCGCCCCCCCAAATAATAACTCTAAAAGATACGAGACACCTTCCCAAGCGCATTAGCTTGCAGTCTAATGCAGGAGCCTCACGACATATTCCACAACCAGCCAACCCCTTACAGCCAGATACAGCACGAAGTATTGAAGGCCGGATTACGGAGGGTTCCGGAAATGAACTTTGCCTCATCACACCAACTATTATAGTCACGCCTGCGAACGAGGACGTTCCGCGCTCGCGACTCTTGGAAAACGAGCAAGAACACAAGCCCAGACCTCGTTCTAGTGTCTATTCAAGAGCAACCTACATTCCTTCTTCCCCCGATGAAGGCGACGTTCCTCCTCTTCCCAGGATCTCGTCGCGCTGGTCCCGGAGGACAGGACAATCATCGTGTTCCAGAACTTCGCTTCGGGATTCAGTCCTCACACCTTTCGAAGAAGACGAAGGGGAAGCTAGATTTGGTCGAAATGAGCATTCTGCATCAACATCCACAATCTTTGAAGACGGTGATCCCCTTTCGGACGGTAATGAGAAAACGGCGACACCAGAGCAACGCACACCTGACCTACTATATTCTAGATGGTCGAAACCGATTCCGCGGAGATCTTATGGATGGTGGGATGTCGTCAATTCTCCATTCTCTTTCCATCCGGGGACCAATAGTACGCTCAGTGGGCTTTATTCTACATACGCAGCTGGGTATGGGACCAACCGACAGGTGGACATCTCCGAGCCCCAGACAGCCGTCTCGCAACCGCCAACAAGTTGGACTACCTTGCGCAAAAGATCGAATAGCTTCTCTGGTGCAATAAACCATGGTCCTTCGCAAGCAAGCACCCCAAATCAGACATCTGATCGCTGTATTGGATCCGGCGGCGGTCCTGAAACACCACTTTTCGAAGTCGGAGAAGAACGAGAGCAACCAACAAGCGGCGAAGCTTCCAAATACTATGATCGGAATGAAGACTTTAGTTCACCCGAACCGTCTCTTGCCGCTGATCGGAGTGATGACGAGGATCTTTCTGAAGCTAAAAGATACCGTGAAAGTAGTTATGGGTCAGAAGATCGCGAGGTGCCTGTTGTGCTCGAAGGCGAATCAACAAAGCAGCTTTCTGGCTCTGGTGCCCACGATCACTCAGCGATCGACGATGTTGAGGATGATTATCCTGCAAACAATCCTTATAAGGACGATGAACCTAGAGATGATGTCTCTAGCACTGGTGAGATAAACCTTTCCCTTAATGATTTTCCTGATTCGGATGGTGAGAGCGAGCCGTGTGACGACCTTAGTCCTGGAGGTTCCGGATATGGAAACACTGATGAAGGAGATTTTGGATCCGATGGCCCTGGCTATACTGACGAGGAGGACCCTACTCTTGGAGATTCTGACAATGGAGATTTCGAGTATGACGGAGAGTCTGACTACGACGGAAACCCCGACAATGAGGGAGATTTTGACTATGATGGAGAATCTGACTACGAAGGAGATTCTGATTATGATCACGACGGAGACCCTAATTACGATAGAGATCGCGACTACGGTGAAGATTTTGACTACGGAGGAAATTCCAACTGTGATGGAAATCCCGACTTCCGCCAAGATCCCGACTATGGGGATCCTAACTTTACTGGAAACGCTGATTATGATGGAAATCCTGATTATGATGGAAATCCTGATTATGATGGAAATCCTGACTATGATGGAAATCCTGACTATGATGGAAATCCTGACTATGACGGAAATCCTCGTTATGGTGGAAATGCTGATTATGATGGAAATCCTCGTTATGGTGGAGATCCTGACTATGATGGAGGACCTAGAGATAACGAATATCCTGGCTACGAGGAAGGGCCTGATTTCGGTGACGTACCTGACGATTACAATCCCGACTCCAACGAACTTTGGTTCGGAGGCTCCGCTCAAGAAAATGACCTTGGCTATGAACCCTCTGAACAAGGTGCCTTCCACGTGGGAGAGCGAGGCTATGGCGATGACAACAACGGTTACGTCCCTGCAGATTTCGGAGACCGGGAAGAAGGCAAGGCTGGCTGGACCGGTATTGAAGACGAGAACCAGCGCTATGATACTTCAGACTTTGGCAATCGTGGTTATGATGCCTCCAGTGATCGAGGTCTTGGGCTTGGAAGTCCGCGCTTTGGGGATAGTCCTGGGTTTGGCAACGGCCTCGGCTCCGGCGATGATCCAGGATTTGAGAACGAACCATGCTATAATGGTGGGCCCGGCTATGAAGGCCACCCTGAGCCTTTTGGAGATGCTTCTGGTTATGGGAACGGTCTGGGTTATGAAGGTGTCCAGGACCCTTCCGCAGGCTATGCTCCCTGCTATGAAGGCGATCGTGATGACCGTCTTGGCTTTGATGGCGGTCTGGGTTATGCTCCGAATTTTGGCGACGGTCAGACAGGATATGGAAATTCAGGTGAATCTGGAAATAGTTCTGGCTATCCTGAGCCTGACTATCCTCATGAACCAAACTATCCTCCTGAGTCCGAACCTACCTATCCCACCGAGCCTGACTATGCTTCTGCATCTGGTTACCCTACTGTGCCTAACTACCCTCCTGAGGTTGGATCTGGCTATACTCCTGAAACTAGCTATCCTCTCGAACCCAGTTACACTTACAAATCTGGTTATGCTCCCGAGCCTGACTACTCTCCCGAACCCAATTTCGCTCCTCAACCGGGCTATTGTCTCGAGCCCGACTATCCTCCTGAGCCGAACTATTCTCCCGAGCCTAACTATGCTCCTCAGCCTAGCTATCGTCTCGATCCCGATTATGTTCCTGAGCCTGACTATTATGAGCCTGAATCTCCACCCGAGCCACAACCCTGGTCTCCTGTTGAGTCTCATTATTCTCCTCAACTTGATTATCCTCCTGAGCCCGACTATCCTGAGCCCGACTATCCTGGCCTTGAAAGTCCCCTCGAGCGTGAACCTACCCTTTCTTTCGATCCTGATCCTGACTATCCCCGTAATTCCGGCTATCTTGCTGAACCAAGCCTTGTTCCTGAACTTGGTTCCTCTCTGGATCCTAGTTATCCTCCCGAGCCCGACTGTCCTCCAAATTCTGGCTACCCTCCTGGCGCTAAATATCTCACGGAGCCTTACTGCCGTGCGAACGATGGACATGCTCTTGGTCTTGAACCCTCACTACCTGGCTCGCTCATAATAGATCCGAATCCCAACAGCTTTCTTGATGATTCTGGTCTGTCCAATGACGCTGACGACTCTATAGCTTTTAGGGAAAGAATACTGTCATCCGATAAACCAGACTACGAGTTTCATGGTTCACACCCTTTCGACGACCCAAAACGAGATGATCCGCTGGTCACAAGTAATCCAGGTCCCCGTGGCAACGATCAAGAATCTACAATCGGTCCTTTCGGAGCCAACTCATCTGAGTTAGATAGAAAAGGTACGTGTGGATATTACTTCGATTCGGAGTTAGTCGAGAACCCATTTGAAGAGAGTATCGACGACAAAAATATGGGTCTAACCCCGAGGAGCGACTCTCACGAGGACATGTTGACCGACTGTGTTTATTCTCGTTATGGTGATGATGAGCTACATCCGCACTCTGATAGTTATGAGATGTCACCAAGTTCTGACCTGCACTTATACGCAGAAGATGCTTTGGAATTGGACTCTGATTCTCATCGAGCGTTACCACATGAATTCGGCATGTCCTCATATGATCGAGACGAGCTCAAGCAAGAATCCAATTGGGGTCGAAGCACGCTTTCTTGTCGTAGCTCATCTCTATCTGTTGACGGCTTTAGTCTACACTCCAGTCTTTATGATGAGAAGAGTCCTGGTACTAATACGTCGCGACATGGTGGATTTGACCGAAAAAACGAAGTTTCTCGAGACTCTTTATTTGAAACCAATACTTCCAGACATTCAGAAATTGACTTATACCCAGATCCTATCGATCCCGATAACAGTGAGTTCGGACCATCGGACGAGTCACACGGTAGTTCTCCAAGTGAGTATGGTGAAATCCGTTCGCCGTCTCCAATTCGGGGACATCAAGCGATCTGGTCCCCGTTTCGGCACGATTCCCGAGCTTACTCAGTTGAAGAGAACCCAAAGCCCCTACCCCGGACCCCGGAAACAGACGATCTAGGGTCGTCACATTCTCATGATGCGGACTCAGTTCACTCTACGCCTTTGAATCGGTCTGAGCAGGAAATCTGGTCGCCACTTTCACGCGAGACCGAGAATACCCCTGTTGTGGAGACGGCCGCCTTAGGCACTTATTTCCCAAGTCATGAGCTTCAACGACAGCGCAGTGAAATCGACATTCCGAAACCGAGTCCCCGAGCTCTACCAGAGGAGGACGTTACAAATGCAGAACGACGCGACTCAGTTATGGATGATGGCAATTCTCGGGGCTATGATACGCTTTTTGAGAGGAATAAGTCTTCGCCTGACTACGATAGGCAGCGTCAAGAGGCAAGAGTATGGTGGCCAGACGAGAAAGGTACAGATGCACAGCGAGGAAATTCGCGCTTAACAAACGAACGCGACATATCTTTAGGGAAGGCACCGCGAGATTCTCAAGAAAAACTGCTTTACCGGGAAGCCGATGCTCACCAACGAGTCAGTAGCAAACGTTGTTTTCTCAGAAGCCGCCAAAATACCGCACGCGGATGGCCGTGGACTCGCTTCTGGCCCGATATCGCGCTCATAATTGGATGTCTTGCGGCTCTAGCTCTTATCGTCATTTTGGTCATGACGATCCCATTGAAGCACGGTGACATTCCAGTTCAAGCTCAGTGGCTCAACCTGACCGGATTTCCGCCAGTGCCAACTGGAGTATCGACAATTGCGCAGCCGAATGCTGTCTCCCAGGACTCGAGTTGCGTGAAACCCGCAACAATGTGGAGCTGTGCGATCCCAAAGGAAGACCAGTCCTCTTCGCTGCCCACCCGCCCTTCGCCTCCCAATTTTCGGTTCGAGATACGCTTCAAAAATGATAGCCACATGAACGCATCTTCCCTGCAGCCAATGGACAGCAGCAAGAGTAAAAGAGGGTTGAATCCCGTCCATGCCGGTGCCTTCGTCAGAAGGCAAGTGCTCGCTGCACGAGACACCTTCAGTGATATCCTATTTACACCAACACCTGCCTCTCCTCCTGATCAAGAACAAGTCTTCCTTGGAAACACGACCGACAATAACACTGCTCCTTTCGATGGCGAAGCGACTCCATTCTATATATCGCTCCTCAATGCCACCACATTACTCGGTAGCATCTCACCTCATTCACGCTTGGTACGCCGAGCAGTAAACGATAGTACTAATACTGCAGAAGAAGTAGGGGGCCTCCTTGAAGGAGCCTTGGTAGTCGACGCCGCCATCAAATCTCAAGGCGAGACCCCAACATCGCCTTTCCCCAATGATGCGAGCAATGTACCTCCCCCAGCAGTTCTTGCCGATGGCACCACGGCTCCAGCGAACCTTCTCACATTTCCTCAAGCACAACCGCTCCGTTTATTCAATCGTGGAAGCCAGGATGAGCACTACGGATTCTACACGTATTTTGACCGCTCTATCTTCCTCACTAACATCGGTGGTCCCAACGCTTCCACAAGCGCTCCGCCAGCACCTCAGGATGCAAACGGAGGCGCCCAAGCAGCTAATGCGACGTTCAGATGTACATGGTCGCAAACTCGTTTCAAAGTGCAAATCTGGACGAAGAAGAATGCAGCCCTTCTCGGCACTTCTCCTCCGAACCTTCTTGCTTCGAGTAACTTGACTATCAAAGCATCCAACTCTTCTGCCAACGAATTCATCACTCCTGGATCCTTCCCTTATCCTACGACTATCACAATCGATCGTCATGGCGGCGATGCAAGCCATAAAGGGGTGTATTGCTATGCTCTTGATACGAGTGGAAAGATCATAAGGGATGAAGCTACATGGCAATGGGAGGATCGTGGAGCTGGCGGAGAATTGGTAAATCCGGCAGCTGTCCCGGGGAACGAAACAGGTAGTGATGCCCAGAAAAGAAGTGATGATAGGGGGCAATACGGAGGCGTTGACGGAGGATCAGGAGGTTGTGGGTGTGCATGGGAGAACTTTGGGAGAAACTAGCGCGAAGAAAAGAGTCTATCGTTGACATGATTTCATTTGTCTATTTGGATTGCATAGCGTGGCGTTCCGCATTCTTTGCATCTCCTGGCGTTTCTCGCGCTAGAGCGTATAGAATCTGGCTGGACCATTAATGTCAAATACGGGAAAATATTGCAAAGTAGAATTCGTCTTGATGAATACAGAATTAACCCGCATCATCTTGACACGGATGCATGGTGGTCAGTCGTGAAGAATCGGTATAATCATCGAAGCTTTTTTGAACTCAATACAGGCACTATGTTCATTAACTCTCCGCGATGAAGTAGTTTTAAACCACCAGAAAATAGAAGTTTGGTGAAATCGCTACCATCGTCGATTACCATAGATGATAGGTCGATTCTGAACAACTCGACAAGCTCAATATATAGCAAGTTGATCTGCTAACAGGTATGCAACCTTTGCGATGACTTCTTCGTTGTCTCTATCAACATTTCACCCTCGTATTTTACTCCACCGACATAGGACCCGCGATGGCATACCTACGCTAGGTACATCGATAAACCTAATATCCATGTCAATCCCAAACCCCTCTACAAAGAGGTTGATATTAATGCATGACCCCCAAATTTGTTGTTACCTACTGGAATGTAAGAAGCCTCATTCTACTGTCGCTATCACAGTTGTCATTGAAGCTATGTTCACATCCAAACGAAAGATTGGAGCCTTACGAAATCAATTGCTTGTTCTGGAGTACTTCTAAATTGAATATCATCCGACTCAGGTCTTAACGCTTAAGAAATTGCGACTTCCTTCTAATAACAAGAGAATTTCTAAAGCACCGAGCCTTTCAAGATTCCAAGAAGACGATTGCGGTGGTATCACTTGCGCACGATGAATCTAAACTGAGACAACTTGAGAAGAACCCACAATAAGCAACTCAATCCTGAACGCTCTCTCCTGCCTTCTCTGCTTCAGCAGGTTTTTGCTCTTGCGTCTTTATGCCCGATTTCTCGTCTACTGCCTCTATGTCCGCCTTCTTTGCGTCGATCTCTCCACCCTCGGCCTTTTTCTCCTCCACGTCGCCCTTCTCATTACTCTCCTGCTTCACCTCAACCGCATCATCATCTGCCTCCTTTTCCTTATCCTCGGGTATCGCCGTCGCCTTCTCCACCTCCTTCACCTCCTCCTCATCCGCCAAATTCACACTACTACCCTGATGCTCCGTCACCGCCTCCCCAACTCCCTTCTTTTCCTCCGGCGCCAACCCAACTGCTGCAAGATTATCCTGCGACTCCGCCGCCAGCGCCTGCCCCGATTTCGACTCCGCCTTCTCCTCCGTCCCCTTCTCCTCCGCACCCTCCTTACTTTCCTCCCGCCCCTCCTGCTCCTCCGCCGCCCTCGCCACACTCGCCCTCTTCGCATCCACACTCGACGTCATCCTCTCCGGCTGCCCCTCCGCCACCTCACCACCACTACCATCGAGCTTCAGCCCCGCAACCTGCGTCGTCGGCGGCTCATTCTCCTTCTTCTCCTTCTCCCGCTCCGCGCCCGACTGCAATCCCGGACTCGCCGTCGCCTCCCGCGGCGCGGCCGCCACGTCCGACGGCAGCGGCCGGATCTTGGTCGCGTCGACGCCCGGTTTCGGGGGCGCTGCTGCTGCTGCTGCTGCTGCTGGTCTTGCTCCGCCGCTGACGCCGGCGTGCTGCTGCTGCTGCTTGGCGTTGGCGACGGCGGCGGCTTCGGTGCCGAGTTGGCGGAGGGCGGCGCCGGGTTGGGGGTTGGCTTGGAGGGGCGTAGTGTTAGTGGCGGAGGTGGAGGAGGAGTTTGTGATGGGGGATAGGGTGTTGGCGGTTTGGGCGGGTTTGGCGGCGAGGTCGGCGGAGGAAGGGCCGGAGGGGGCGGCGTCGAGGGAGGGGGTGGGACCGATGTTTTGTTTGAGTTCGCCGAATTCGTTCCATTCTTCGATTTGCTCGAGGTCCTGGATTTTTGGAGGTTGAGGTCAGTGCTGAGAGTTTTTGTGACGAGGGAATGGGGGAGAGGGAAGGCGTACACCTAGGACGACGCCCTGCTTCACTAAGCCCGGAAGCTTCCGCTTTCCTCCTCGTCGACCCCATAGCTTTCTTGCACGTTCCTCGGTTGCGGTGTCGAGGGCTTGAAAGGGGATTTTGTTGGCTTTGAGAATGGTCTCGAGGCGAGAGGTAGCGGTGATGATGTGAGAGGAGCCAGCTGTCAAGGAGGTGAATAAATACAGAGTGGGGTCATCGTCAAAGGACGCAACGTCGGCCATAGTGCGGATGTGGTACAGCAAATCGAGCAATTGGCAAATTTGATGACTACAAGGAGCTCTTTTCGACCTCTCTGACCTGGGAGATTCCAATGGAGGAGGTTGGTTTGTCGTAGGGTCGACGGAACTTGAAACTGGTGATGACGTTGTGGCAACAAAAAAGGGTCCACCTAATCTGTTCATCAAACAGGACTAGATATAAAGCTACTACCAACTGCATCGACGGGGTGAAAGAATTCCCATGTATTAACAATCGAAATGAGCCTTGCTGTAATTACAGGCATTTAGAGCTACTATCTCAAAACTCCTTGCTCTTGCTCTGCTCTTGCGAGCCGCTTTCGCTTCCACCGTCAGCCTTCCCATCTACTCCCTCGACCGTTTCCCGGAATGCTCGGTGCTCAACATTGACTTTTGGTCCCTTGAACCACTTTCGTGCGCTTGTAGCCCACCAAATCAAGACGCCGAACATCGGTGCTACAAGCTCAATGTCAGTACCCGCTTTGGCTCGAATGGATAGGAAATACGGACCTCCGTACACCAAGCACGTCCAATTCATCGTAGAGGCACTATGATCGCTCAGCTGTCATGGTCAGAAATTTGGGAATCAAACTTACTCTAAATCACTCCCAGTCGAGCTGGGTAGACAAAGAATCGGGGTCATCAAGAGGACAAACGCAGAAGCGATTGTACCGATGACCGGGCTTGCTCTTCCCAGATTCCACGGGCCGGGCCTGAATCTATTGCCAACGAAGAAAGTCTTGATGAAGATCGGGGTAGTGAAAGCTATGTATGCAGCGATTCCGCCAATAGAGAAAAGCGCACCAATAGTGAGCTCGCCGCCGAAGATAAGAAACAGCATAAGAATTCCAATCATGGCATTGTACCAAACAGCATTCACCGGCGTGAGAGTATATTTGTTCACTCGGCTCCAATATTTCGAGAGTGGAAAGCAGCCATCGCGAGCGTAGGCAAAAGTGACTCGAGACGCGGCAATCATACACCCCTGACCCATGAAGAATCCGGCTATGATTGTCAAGGCTAGCACAGCATTGACCATTCGTAAAGGTAGAACCTGAGTTAGATAGGCAGCGTATGGTTGTCCAATGGGGTCGTTCAATGCACCGTCAATGTCCACGACCGTGTACGCCACAACGAGCTGCAGAAACCAGCCAAAAGTGCCTCCAGTTACCCCGGTCAGGAAAATGGCTCGCGGAGAGGCAATATTGGCATTTGAGCATTCTTCACTCAAGTGAAAGGGCGCATCGTAGCCAGACATTGTCCAAATTACACTTAAAAAGGACATCAAAATGGAAAGACCGTTGGGAAAGTCGGTACCGGCGTAAATTGTGCCCCAGACGTCTCTACTAGATGAAAACTTTGGTAAGCCCCGGCTCTCGCGGTCTGTCCCTGCCGGAATAAGAATGATGACTATGATGAGAGCGATCATATTGAAAGTCGACCCAGAAGAATTGACCTGAGCGATCCACTTGGTGGGTATTGATGCCATGCACCCGTGTATGAGCATGATGAGGACGGTAAGAAGGAAAATCTGGTAATTTTCCGGTGTGTAGCTGGGGTTATTGATCGACGCCGCGGCAAGTATCATGGCTGCCGTGCCGTAATTGACAGAAGGTGCTGCTGTAATTTGCGAAAGCCAATTCGACCATCCAGTTACCCAAGCAGCGAAAGGTCCCCAGCCAGGTGGTGCCAAAGCGCTCGCCGCGTAGTATAGCCCACCGCTAGTAGGCATTGAAGAGCAGAGCTCTGCCATACTTGAAGCGACGCTTTGGATGCCAACCATGGCAACGAGCCATCCCCAAGTCATACCGGCTGTTCCTGCATAGCCCATGCCATAATAGAGGGTGGTCGCAAAGCTCGGGAGAAGACCAAGAACGGCAAAACTGACACTGAATGAAGTCCATAGACTGAACTCGCGTTTAAACTCTGACTTGTAGCCAAGTGCTGCTAGGACTTCCTCGTCTGCAGTGAAATCGTGATTCGGATCGTAGGGCACGTCTCCCTCGGGAAGGACGGAAGTTACGGGCTCCTCTGCTACGCTTTTGTGCCGACCTGAGGCCGACGCAACGCTAAAATTTCGATTCGCCATCTCACATTATTCTTGCGGATTCACAGATGAACTGAAGTCAAAGGAAGAAAAATTATAGGTGAAGGTGAGGACGGCAGGGAAAATCACGGACCTACCTTGCTGTCGATTATCAGTCGGTGCGGAGGACGGAGATACACGAAGTGGTTGTCACTCCTGATCATCGATCCAGACCAATGGCCCGAGGGAGCTCTGCAATCTGGGGCAAACTGCGCTCTAAGGAGATAAAGCTATGCCGTGTGATACGCATTACAAGCGGCTGCTCGCGTGGGCTGGTACTTGGACCTGGCTGTTGATTGTGGGCCAGGCCCTCTTCTGGCGTAGGGCTTGACTTTTGGGGCTCCTTAGCTGCATCATCGTGCATGTGCTGTCCAATGATGTCAATGTCTTGTTAGGAAGCTGAATGACAGATGGATAAGACACGAGACCGATAAGAAACAGTGGTTAATTACGGTAGCCATTGCGAAGACCCTTTCCCCCTCTTCTCAGAAGCTAGGACGAGGCTAACCTGCAACAGTTTAGCAAGAAAGTACCCTGTACGAACCTTTGGCACCTCAGCGATCGACGTGGAGACCTTACCGTGCTTACGCCGCTGAGCTTGATTCCACGTATCGCTGTTCATCTTGATGAAGCCTCGTCTTCCTGATACACGATTTCTGGCTTGACAGCTTGACGTTCACAGGAAAAACTGCCCCCAATGTGTTTGGGAGTACCCTAAAAGGGTCAATGTTTAATGAAACGACCTCAGGTTTGAGCATCTCTCCAGCAACCAAAGTTTTCCTGAAGCACCTCTCAACGCACTTGCATGTTGAAGAAGCGACATGCCTTTTGCGGCCAACCTCAAATGAACCTGGACATCTCTTGTACCAACGAACTGGTTCTGAGCCAATCTCTTCCGACAAACTTAACTATAAATTATCATTCAGGCTCATCTCCAGTCTACATATGATTTGCAGTATTAGGAGAAAGATTCCCAACTGCAATCCACGGTATTCAGGTATGTTGCATAAAGGAGTATTGTCAGCAAGTATAAAACCAAAGAAGGAACCACTATCGCGGAGATTTGACTATTTGCAACCCGTTTCCGGTCATGACGTGATCTCCCAGAACTCAATCTACTCGTCTCTTGCTCGGGCAGTCTTTCAAAATAATCTCAGCCATGTCAACATTGAAGGCAGCATCATCACAACCCAATGAACCAGATGTTGTCCTTCATTATCTTCCTATCAAGTTTACGCTTAATGCTCCTGATGTTTCCCCGGGCTCTCATATTCTCCAGAGGATTGGACATCGTCTCCAGGACCTGATTTTTCCGTCGCTCAGATTTTACACTACCCAATATGGTCGTCAATTCGTCTAAAAGTCTTGAACAATCTGCTGCTAATTCACAAAGCGCGGTGTCCCTCTCCAACATTGTCCACTTTTAGAGCAGTGCCAGCGCGCCGTTGAGGCGGCTTATTGTTGACATGATCTCCAAACTGAATCCAGAGCATTCATGAATGGAAGAGACTGTTTGGACACCGGCCGCAAGAAATTGAACAAAGTTTCCACTACACATCTCGAAACGCCTCGGGAAGCTAAAGCGAGCGAAATAAGAGTACAGCGGCGTGACCAGCTACCTCAAATCTCCGTGCCCCTCAGGGTCCCGCTACATCGCTGTTTCGAAATCATTACAGAGGAAGTGGGAAAAGAGGATCACTTCGAGTCCCAGACACATCAACTATCAGAAGAGAGTTCCACGAAACGATCCAGTAGAATATTCGACATTGGACCGGTGCATGCGTTGCCACTATCGGAGTATTAGGAACAAATTAGCGCGAGCAGGGGCGGTTGGCACTTAAGCACAGAGGGACTGTTATCGTTCTCCGAGTTTCTCGAACCTATGACACACGCATCTGTTCACCATAATACTGGACGCGAGCTCAACGAGGTCATACCAGGAAGTTCTTCGAACCCCCAATTATTATGGACTAAAGATATTGACTACAGGGTAACTGAAGATATTTATTGAACAGTCCGAGTCAATTACTGATCTGTGGTAACATCGCGCAGAGACGCACTCATGTTGAATGGTGGTGACAACAACGCATAGCAAAGCAAGCTGGCCGGTGAATCTTGGCGGTGGTCGCTTCTTGATTCCATTTGGCATATTTCATTTCGGCCGTGACAATCCCAGCTCGAGGCTCGGTCTGCCCATTCCATCCCCAGGCGGTCAATGAGGAGTCGTGAACTGTTGCCCCCCTTATGTCTCGGTCGTACTTGCCTTGGGACGTACCGCCACAAGGTCGGTGCACAACACATATATTGTCGAGAACGTGTCAGTATTGTACACTGATTCAGCTTGGTTTTCATCCCCGTTGTTCTTCCAGGTAACCTGGATTTTATATTTGTTCTAGCTGGCGTGTCGGAGCAAATCCTCAATCATCAAGTGGCTTTCCTCTCCAGATCAGCCATCGATGTGGTGTGCGTGCCACGCGATTTACATGTTCATCCTTCCACTGGGCTCGTGCGATTGCATCTTTAGGATGAGCCATTGCATGGTCCTCGGGATGTACTTGTGCCAGGATCTCGTTCTCGGGTGCACCCAGTTTCCGGTTACGCCATACGGAATAACAAATCACCAAGTCCTTGTATGTCTGTTTCGTTCCATCATCCAGGCCTCCATATGCCGTTCTTGTATCGGCGAATGCGGTTCCACTACCAGTTCCTTACGGAGGCAGTTGGTGAGCACAGAGGACGGAATGCCCAGCTCGGCGGACGTTATATGAACAATCTACGCGGAATCGGCCATTGCCTTGGTTCAATTGCTGTCTGAATCTGTCCTTCGAGACGACATGACTGTCCTTTTCAATTTTCCCTAGTTCCTACGTCTCCCAGCTGGACACAAGGCGCTGGCCAATAATTCTGCTCAGGTTTTGTCCACGTCGTGGCATCATCAAGGTCACCCGTTTGAGCCGCGAAAGACCAGGATACCAGGCTTGGCCATACAAGCGCGAATACTGTTGACGGTTTCTTCAGAGACGGGCTGAGAGAAATCGATTCCGCAGCACTCGGCCACAAAAGTGGATTGTACAGTTTGAAGGTTAGTCTAGAATTGTCTGTGGCTGCCATTGTGGCGACACCTAGGATATGTGATACAATGCTATAGTTTGTATCTCGAATCAGAAAATATGACTATGTGACTAGAGTTGCGGGAGACTCGCGAAGCCGATAAGTTTTACAGGAGGGCGATTACTCATACCGTTTCCAATACGACAAGATAAGAGAGCTTACTTAGCACCACCGTGGTTCTGGCTGGAGTACACTGGTATCCTAGCCACGCGGTGCACTCGTCTTAGCCATTCTAGTACTAAATGTATGGCAGAAATAGATTTACCCCATTTACTAAATAGAATAGGAAGAGGGTAGTAATCTTAGAATAAGCTAAAAGATGTCGAAAAAAAATTAAGCTTTAGTCAATTATTTAAAGGTATTCGTTAGTAAAAGTAATTAATCTATATTTTATTTTTGTTTTAATTTATTGGTAAATCTATTATTGTACATCTAATCACCGTTCTAAACCAGCTCATTCGTTATAGAAAATCACAAGACTAGCGACAATACGGAGCCGTATTCCAGAGATAGAAAACGGACCGTAGCACCAATTCACCCCAGGATTGCCTCATGAGTTCCTGCTGTGACTCCAACTTTTTGCTCGATCCTACCTTATCATAATCTTATCTTATCAAGATTACGTGCCCTCGGTCAGATCACATGCCGCAGCACCTCTTACCAGGTAGCTGCTGCTGCGGGCTACCTGTATTTACTCTCCTTGTAGATCAATTCACCGATTTGCGTGACCGAACCTTAAAACCTGATTTCTGCTGTCGGCGCCGAAGTTGGGACAACACTATCCTAGTGCAGCACTCCGTGATCGCCAGACTGACATAAAATCCTGTGCAGAGGATGCCGCTCTCTATGGCATTATTCAGCCGAATGCATTCTGCACAGATTTGCGAATGGATGGTCAGTACAGTGGGTCTTGCAAGATAGGGGCGCTTTCCTCGTGCCCACCTTCATGCATATCTGCACCAAAATTCCGATCAAGCTTAGCTCCGGATTCACAATAACGGGCGTCAGAAGCAAAAAATTGGCTGCCGGCTTTTCTGCATGTTGTTTGACATGCAGAAATGAGCTGCTCGCAGAAGCAAAAACCTGGTTGCCGGGTTTCCTGCATGTTGTTTGGCATGCAGAAATGAGCTGCTGGCTTTTCTGCAATGCACTGTTCCTTTTCGTCGCCTTTAGCCGATGTTGGTTGCTCCAACCCTCTAGGGTGTTGGACTTGCAGCATGGAAGAAAGTAATTCGGCACCGTCTAGCTCTACTAGCGATTTCATGGGCTTCACCGATTGCACTCAATCGTCAATCGCACAAGGGTCCCTAACTCCACTTTCCCTACGTGTTCATCATGTGCTGTCGGAAGTAGCTGGTCACTATAGCCGAGTCCCTCATCATTAGCAGTGCCAGCAAGCTCCCAGAGAGCCGTCGTGAGATCTCAGAGACTCGATCTGTGGCACTGGTTGGCTAAGATGGCGACACTCAAGGTCATGTCAAGAGCCGACGTCGATGAAAAAACACTTGCAGAAATCGCAGGGACTTGCGATTTGCCCACGAGCAGCATTGAGGATATCTACAGCTGCACGCCTCTTCAACTTGGGATGATTGCTGAGACGAGATCCGAAATCCTCAACTCTGTCGTGTCTTTTGGTCCAGCAGCAGACATCGATCGGTTCTGTGAGGCTCTTCGACAGGTCGTCTCGCTGAATCCGACCTTGCGCACTCGTCTTGTCAAATGTAGCCTCGGGACAGTGCAGGTTGTCACGAATGAAGAGCATGGTACTGAGCGCCGTTCTGGCAATGTTGAACAGTATCTGCACGAAGGTGGAGCAGAGCAGATGGGTTTGGGAGCGCCTCTCTTCCGCTCCGCTTTTATCGACAGAGAATTCGTGGCAACTATACACCACGCCATTATGGACCACGGATCGTGGACCATGTTCCTTGACGAGGACGTGGCGTCCGCTTATTATGGTCAGCCGCCGAAGACGCGTCCTGCATTCAAGGACTTTGTAGCATACTGTATCGGTATCGACGAATCTGCGGCAAAGTCCTTTTGGGCCCCTCGATTTAAAGGCTTTCCGGCGATCTTCCCCAGAGTCGAACCCGGCTTTGCAACGTGTGGTAGCCAGAAAGAACCGCGAAAGATAATCCTGAAGCGTGTCGGCAATGGAATCCCGCCTATTCACGTGCCATTCTTTACCGAGGCGGCGTGGGCTTTAACTTCCAGTATCTATACAGACAACGAGAGCGTTGCGTATGGTCAGGTTTTGTCGGGTCGTGCATCGTCTCTGGACGGTTTCGAGGCCACCTTGGGGCCCACGTTTGCCGAAGTCCCAATACAGGTCAATTTACCGCGAAATATGACCGTGGACCGACTTATAAAGGACAGAGTTACGTCGCTGCGGCAGCTCCAAGCAAATCCCACGTTGCATTACAGCTTAAGTAAGATTGGTGAGATTAGTGAGGCAGCACAGATTGCTTCAGGATTCCAGACATTATTCAATGTCCGTCCTATGTTACCAAAGACTACTGAAAAGGACCAGGACGTAAAACCTGATCGCATGTTGTGGCGGAGGCGAGGATGTTTGCCCCTGCAACTGGTCTGCAATATCCACGCCGATGGGGTCTTAGTCGAACCAACGTCTGACTCGGCAGTCCTTTCTGATCGCCATCTGGAACAGCTTTTGAACCAGTTCGAACACACTCTACAGTTGCTAACCGAAGTATCTCTGCAAACGAAGCTGGACGATTTGCAGCTGCTAAATCCCCATGATCGCTCGGCAATTTTTCAGTGGAACAAGACCATACCCGAGACACACGAAAAATACATTCACGAGGTTTTCAGTGCCCAGGCTTGGGCGCAACCTGAAGCCATGGCAGTGGATGCTCGCGATGGGAGTGCGAGCTATTTCAGACTGGATCAACTGTCGAACCGTCTTGCTTGCGAATTGCAGAGAAGGGGCGTGTCGCCTGGGATGCCCGTGGCTTTAATCTTTGAAAAATCTCTATGGGCCATCGTAACTGCACTTGGCATCCTGAAGGCCGGCGGAGTATGCGTCCCTGTCGATACATCTGATTCCCACGATCACAAGAGAGCTGTTATTACCAGCGCGAACGTAAAAAACGTTCTGACCTCGTCCCTGGAGTATGCTAGTACGGTCAGTCTCGTGCCCGACGGCGACATCTTCACTGTCAACGCCGAGACCGTTGCAAATCTGCCAGAGGCTTCTTTTCCGCTTCATCTCGGTGATGGGCCGAGTACTCCGAAAAATCTCGCCTACATCATCTTCACCAGCGGCAGTACGGGAAGTCCAAAAGGCGTCATGCTGGAGCATCGCAACTTAGTTTCGTCACTGACGTCGCAGGCCCAACGGCTCGACTGGCGGCCAGGCTGTCGAATGCTCCAATTCCATTCTTATGCCTCGAATATTAGCATCAGTGAGATTTTTGGGGCCCTTCTGGTTGGTGGATGTGTGTGTATACCTTCCGAACAGGATTGCAAGTCGAATCTTCCTGGTTTTGTCAAGTCCATGAATGTGAACTCGGCACTTCTGCCTCCCAGAGTACTTCGCACAACGTCGCCTAACGATGTGCCTAGCTTACAGTCCCTGGTCTCGATTGGAGAACCAGTTGGTGCCAAAGCCTCAAGAAATTGGGGCGCAGCTCTTCGCTTTTTCAACGGCTGGGAGGCGTGCGAGGCCTCGGGCCTGAGCATCGTCGCGGGGCTGAGGCCCAATTCCCCCTATCCTGAAAGCATTGGTACACCGGTTGGCTGTGCTGCCTGGATTGTAAATCCACGAAACATTCATCTGCTTGCCCCGATAGGTGACGTAGGAGAGCTCTTGATTGAAGGCCCAGGCGTGGCTAAGGGCTATCTGAAAGAGGACTCCAAGGCGACGGCTACCTTTATCTCATCACCTCAATGGGCGTCTTCTTGCAAGAGGAAAGGGACACGATTCTGTCGCACAGGAGACCTGGCCAAGTATAATATTGATGGTAGCATCTCTTTGATTGGTAGACGAAACGATCGAGTCAAATTTGGCGGTCAGACAATTCAACTTGAGGAGGTTGAGGCTGTGCTTGCTAGCTGCGCCGAAGTAAGGGATGTTGCCGCCTCAACAAAAATTTCTATGGGCCGAACGCATCTGGTTGTCCTAGTCTGCTTGGCTGATCCCAAGTTGCCGAGTAGGGCTGTGCTGCGGGCACTGCCTGATGCTTACGCAAAGGTCGTAGATCAACATCTTGCCGCAGTACGCGACTATGCGAGGTCCAAGTTGGCCCCCGGCAAGATTCCTACTATTTGGCTTGCTGTGGAACAACTGCCCCAGACAGCATCACAGAAGCTTGACCGTGCTGCTATTCGTGAGTGGTTGAAGGCAATACGCTGCTAGATTTTATCAAAAGCCATCTATGTATTCGGGTCTAGCCTCTCCGGCTTCTCATTGTACTCCAGTTTAGGATAGAATATAACATGATGAATAAGAACGAGTGTTTAGAAATTATAAGCCAAGACCTGGCACGCTAGAATGGAGGGGCAGTAAATATTATACTGTGCCGCTACAGGCATCAAACGTTGCTACCTAGTGCACATATTCTATCAGGGTGAAGGCTGTAGACTTAAGACCAATACATAAATTCAAATTTCCCACAACTTCTAGTCCGAGAACGAGCTACCTTTGAATTGTTCTCGCTGTGACCCGTCCGCATCTAATTTCGTCTATTAAATGGCAACACATTGAATGGCAACTCTCTTCCGAAAGTAAGGGGCTACTAAATCCATCAGTGGATTGGTTGAGAAAACGTAACTCAGATTAAGTCTGAGCATTCCTAGTAGGGTAATCATTGAGCATCTCCGACGACTGAAACTGCCTCTTCCTGCGGAAAAGCAGACCAAACGTCAATAGGTTTGCAGCTATAGCGAGAAGTGGCCGGTTATCTGAATCGTCTTCCCCTCCAACTACGGTATTGCCATCCTGTGCCAAATAAATGTGGTAATCCCTGGGGAGATAACGGCCCGGATTCCATACATTCCATATGACGGAGTTGATTAGCATGAGGGTTGATTCAAAGACAAAGAAGAACCACTCATACCGCACAATCGGACTCAGAGACCTGAGTGTCTGGAGGTCGTCGATTTGCACTGTCGTGTTGCCTGAGTGTTCCACGAGGCGGTAGATGCAGCGGATCAAGATCAACGTCATACTAACATACAAGACAGTCAAGGGAGTTGAGACGGCGCGAGGGTTCAATTTAGCTCTGATGCACCGCCTGTGGAAGATGGCCGCGATGAGAACAAAGATGACGATAACAGCGAGTTGTAAAGCGAGCGCGGCTATCGTTATGTTGTTTCCCAGGCCTTGTTGATCGTGCATAGCTGACCGTTGGGAGGCCAAGGCTACCCCCAGAGCGTTCAGGGCCTCGACGAGTGCACAGAGAGCGCCGAAAGTAGCTAGAATCCGACCGGGAGGAAGGGGTGCGAAGTATGGGACATAGTACAGTATTCGACCAAGAACGTGGTAATTGGCGAGTTCGAGAAGCGGACTACACGCGGGTACGGGATCAGTCGACACTGACAGGCACTTTCTCTTTCGAATGTGTCACTCACGGGCATACGTAAATGAAGACCTGACTGACGATAAAGATGATCAGGTTCGTGGTTGTGTACAGATAATGAAAGGCTCCGGCTTCTCGCAGAGCATAGCCAGCAGTAAACAGCACTGCACAGAGCGGGTGCAGTCCTATCAATTTCCAGCCTTTGAAGTGACTGGTAGCGGCCGTTAGAACTTCGAAGAGAATCCTGATAATGCAAGGACGACGAAGCACTTACTAACACTGCCAAATATGGCCGACCGCTGAGGCAGCGTATGCGATGGCGAAGAAGATGGGCGCTCCCTTGTTAGGGGCGTAGACGTAAAGGCTGTAAAGAACTAGATTATGTCAGTACCCATTGTGTAAGAAGGACTTTCGCGAACTCTACTGGGTTGTCCATTTTCCATCTCAGAAAGGAGTCGAAGATCTCGGATGCAAGGCGAGGAACGAATGGCGCAAGATAACAGCAGCAGTGGTATTCTAGAGCTTTTGGTTGAGTGTGTTTAGGGTTTCGGACCTTGGTAAGTAAATAAGCCACCTTATTGTTTTACGCAGGACAATCTCTTTTTAGCCTTCTCCCTCCGATCGGGTCAATATCAGGCAGCTGCAGTGGCACGAATAGGAGAGCGTTGTTTGTCGAGGGAACTAAGCCCCGTTGCCAAGACACTAGTCTAATTCCCGTTACCGGGGCTAGCTCCCGGCTAAGCGGCCCAGGGGGCAACCTACAGGTAACACCCTAATGTGAGATCGTGGAACTCCGCATTTGAATCCACGTAATGCACATAAGCCACCTCCTTTCTCACCAAGCACTGCGTATACTGCTTGAAACCAGCCAATAGTAATTGAAGTGTACCCGATTGGTCAGTAATATAACTTCTTTTTTGTTTTTTAGCTTAGTATTTTGTATCCAATCAATATCAAGCCAATTCTTCTGACGTAGCATCAATTATGAAAGCGTACTTTGATAGTTGGCTTATCTATATCTGCCGAGACTTCGCTCCCCACTTCCATTCGTAGCCAACAAAGTCAGCAGGCATCTCCAGAAACGAAGATTTTTAGCGTGTCATCCATCCATTACAACATTAATAGCACGACTTTCGGCTGAAAATGAGCTAAGATGAGTACCTCACGTATACATTCCGCAAGGGACGTATCGTATTCCTTGTTGAAAGGACATGTTGAACTGAAGCAACAACTTCGTGCTACCGCTTTCGCAGCGGCTCGACTACGCAATGGGCTTGCTGGGCAGCTGAGAGCACCTCCACTACTCTACTATCTACGCCCCGAAATCCTCATGCGCAAGCCCTCGTTCTGTTTGGGATTGAACACGCCATTCATCTGCAGCACCGTGATCCACTCGCTGTCTAGTAGCCGTGCGTCCAGTCGCTTCTCAACATCTCCTTGCCCTTCACCGTGCAATGGGACCGCTTCAATGCGATTTCCTCTTAGCAATGTCAGTATGACCGCAATGAATTCAACTTGGGCCATTTTCTGTCCCGGACAGACCCGTGGCCCCATCGACCACGGCGCAAAGGTCCCCTTTGGTGGAGAGAAGAGGGCGTGGCTGGCCGCGTCTGGCGGATTGAGCCATCGTGACGGCCGAAATGCGTGTTCATCAGCGACGTTGGGGTCAGGCTCGTAGAAAGCAGGATCCGATTGACGGTTGATATTCCGCCAATCTGGGAGGAGGTGAAGCGCCGTCGAATTGACGTACATCCTCGTGCCAGCGGGTATTTGGACGGCGCCTGTCGATGTCTGAAGGGTCTGGGAGGATTTCGTTTCCCGGTGTACGTGGGGTACCGGGGTAAATAGCCTCACGGTTTCCAGCATGAAAGCCATAATGCGGGTCAACTGGGGAAAAATCGTCGTGTACTCCATGGGTTCCGAAAGGTCGGTAGGTGTAAGGCGATCGATTTCTTCGAGAAGCCACTCTTGCCATCGTGGATGTCTCGCCAGGAGGACAAGGCCGTATGCCAATGTGGTTGCGGTCGTTTCGAAACCTGCAGCGGTCAAGATGAATTGGTTGCTAATCATCTCTTCCTCCGTCAAGGCCTGATTGGAAGCATTGTCGTCCCTTGATGCTTGAAGCAATTTGCTCATAATATTGCTGTTCGTCGATGACGATCTTTCGCCGCTTGCCATGCGGTCCCGTTCTCGATCAATGAGCGACTGACAACGTTTATGTACTTCGAGCTTGGCGCAAGCAGCATCCGCCATCTTGCGGTGTCCTGGTAACCAAGACGGCCAAAGAGTGAGAATGCTAGTGGGGAGTATCCCAACACCCACAACGTTGTCCACGGCAATCGTAAGGGATTCTACGTGCGTCATTTTATAGCCCGTCTCCTGTCTCTGGTCTTCTTCATCCCTCCAGCGGACATTTGTACCCATACCGGCGCTGAGCAGCACATGGATGGTAATCCTCTTTAGCATATCAAACACTTGTGATGTTTCCGTTGAGCCAGGCTTATCTTTCGAAGACGAAAACACTTCATCCAGTAGGCCTTGAGTCTGATGTATAGACTCGTCGAAAACTGTCTTGGATATGCGCTCGTTGATCACGGCCGCGACTATTTTCCGGTGCCTTGCCCATTTGTCCCCGTTTGCGGTCAAGACGTTGGGTCCAAATTGGCCAAGAGCGTATTCGAGAACTTGTGGTACCTGGAAGTCGCGAACGCGGGAAAGCATATCTTGAACCGCCCTGGTATCGGCCGTCCGGAACTCAAGCTTGCCCAATCCCACGAGCAGGTACGATTTGCCCCGGGCCGCGAACTGGTCGAAAGGCCGTAACTTCTCGTGGAACTCCCAGCCAAAGATTGTGAGAGCCACACGCTGCCAGAGTCGGACAGGGAGAAGCCGCTGTAGACTTTTTCTACGGGAGGGAGATATCATCAGCCAGAGCAAGTCGGTTTGGTCCACCGGCACGAACACCATCGGCAGCCCGGTTGCTCGCGCGTGGATGACATTCCTCATCAGGCGAAATATGATTTGACAGATATACAGCAGCACCAGAGTGGCGATGATTTTAAGGAGGGAAGCCATGGTTTGAGCCAAATTGCACCCTGCACGCTGTATAATAGTACGGGCCAGGTCTGAGGAGGAGCTCGCCGCACGCAGAAGAGGACTGAAGTGGGAGAATGAAGGGGGGAAAATTCGATAGCTTCGGACTGAGAGTCACACTCCGCTGAGATTTCTTTTGCTGATAGTTTGACCGAGGTTTTGACCGACAATCAGATCGCCCGAAGGTTATTTGGAGCTTCGTCAAGCTTGCCTCGCCAATTCTGGGAGTGTACGCAAGCAGCTAGCTTTACCCCACCCCCATCATGTTCGGCACTTCCTGTTTTGCCGGATGATCTCTGTGGTTGCATCGAGCATGCCATTCGTTGTTTGGAAATGGTAAGTTTGGTAGAATAAGGCATACCTACAGCTCTTGGCAATCACGAGCTATCCCCAGTCCTTCCTATCAATTACTTTACCAATAAATAAAGCTATCGCGGTTCTTTTTAACTTTGTTTTTATAATCTTTTGAGCTAGTATAAGAAAGTGTCTGTTATACATATTCAAGTCTACTACTTCCTTTTCAACTTTTTATAGCAAGTACTTTCGATAGACATTAACTCCATATTTTAGCAACATAAAAAGGAAACAATATCGCAAAGATAAACAACTGGTTTTAATAGCCTACAAAAACTTGACTGCTGGTGTACATAAAGCCCTAACTGCATACGTTGACGGGGATGGGACACGGAACGAATTGGATGTCTAAGTTCGGCCGCTCATCGACGTTCGCTACCACGATTTGCGTACACATGAGATTCTGTGGTCGAGATGCACCGGATAATTCGGATAAGATTTTGTTGAATTGGAGTAGTTCAAAAGTCTCAGCCACAGACAATAATCTTATCTCATGCGAAGGGATAGCATGAGATCAAATTCAACCAATTAGAAGCTTTAAATCTATCACAAGGCCCTAGGTAGTCTAATGCGAACCGGATTATTTCACACCTGCAGATTGTGCGGTTACACGACCCGAGCCGTTGGACTATCCCCGTCCCGTCCCGCCCGCTAATCTTGGCATGTCGAGGTACCAATTATTTAGCGCTTCGCACCTGCAGCCACCCGGAAACTCAACTCCGTGTTTCCCTATTATTGCTCCACCAGATCGCAAAACACCACCTGCACTCCTCCAACCGCTGATGCACGTCCTGAACTCTACCATCGATCTTGTTAGAAATGAGCTCACGAACTCGCGTTCCGCGGGTTCCCACTTTCGGCCTAACAAATGCTTTTGTTGCTGCATCCCCTCCAAAGAGTTGTCTTATGGCGGCGCTAGGGACCTCGGCCAGAGGGGGTGCTGCAGCTATACAATTTGAGGCCATCTCTCCGCTTTCTTGAACTCCTCATCTCTCTCAATCGTTTCTTCTGATTGTTTGCTTTCCTCCGATTGCTTCCTCGCTTGCTTCCTCGCTTGCTTTCTTTGCCTCGAAATAGTCTACCAGACGCCACGACACGATGCCCCACACCCTCACCATTCGGCAAAAAAAAGCTAAAGCGGGACAGGTCTATTACCCGCTGCAGCTAAACCCCGTGGCCAAACCTTCACCAGGTCCAAAGGAACTTCTGGTCCAGATCCATGCCGCGGGCCTGAACCACCGCGACATCTTCATCCGCCAGCACCTGTACCCCGGCGTATCCTTCAAGACCCCTTTGCTCGCGGACGGCCAGGGCACCGTCATCGAAATGGGCCCTGACTGCACCACCAATCTGCTCGACAAGGCCGTCGTACTGACGCCCTGCCGCGGGTGGGGGGCAAGCCCCGATGGGCCTGAGGAATGGACGGAATTCAGTACCGTTGGCGGGACGGAGCCGCACCACCATCTAGGCATGGCTCAGAACTACATTGTCGTCCACGAGTCTGAGGTGGAGCCCTGCCCCCAACACCTCACCGCTATCGAGGGCGCTGCGCTTCCAGCTTGCGGCCTGACTGCTTGGCGAGCCCTGGTGGTGAAGTCGGGCAACGCGAAGCCTGGTCGCAACATCCTCGTCACCGGCATCGGTGGGGGTGTTGCCCTGCAGGTGCTGCAATTCGGGATCGCCCTGGGGTGCAATATGTATGTGACCTCAGGATCTGAGGCAAAAATTGCCAAAGCCCAGCAGATGGGGGCCAAGGCCGGGGTGATCTACAAGAATGAAGACTGGCCGAAGATACTGGGTGAGATGCTGCCGATCGAACGGCCTTATCTGGATGCTGTGATTGATGGAGCAGGGGGGGACATTGTTATCAAGGCCGTGGCGATCCTGAAGCCTGGCGGCATTATCTCAAGCTACGGCATGACGGTTGCGCCAGTCATGGATTGGCCGATGCAGGCCGTATTGAAGAATGTAGAATTGAGGGGAAGTACGCTGGGATCTAGGACCGAGTTCAGGGATATGGTTAATTTCGTCAGAGAGAAGAAGATCAGACCTATTATTAGTCGGACTGTCAAAGGTCTGGACTGTGTAGATGCAATTGACGGTTTGTTTGAGGACATGAGGGCGGGAAATCAATTCGGAAAACTAATGATTGAGATTTAGTTGAACGAGAATTGAGGGTAGATTTGTGGTGGTCTGATGTCTTCAATTTTCAGAATATTGAAAAAAGCAAAGAAAACTCAACGTTTCAAACGACAAGTATGGCAACTGTTACTCTCTATCAGCGTAAAGATAATTACAAAGAAGATACCTTTCATCAGAGTAAAGAAAATTAAAAAGAAAATACTTTTCATTATTTTTACCTAGCAGAAATAACAACCCGAGGAGATAAGAATCCAGTAATTGCTTATTCATATGCATCTCGCATGGTTGTTAGTAGTCTGCAGCAATAGTCTGGGAGAGAACAAGAAAACGATGTAATAGGAAATGATCGATAAGATAGCCAACTACTTCTCGGTATGCACACATCCGGTAAATAATGAGGTGGGGGCCTCTCATCCATCCTGATGGGGATATATACATGGGGCTGCAGCAAGATTTTATTTTATTTTTTTGTCTGGCCATGCATCATTATTCATCTGCATGCTTTTCTCCATCGAGTTGATTGCAGTGGGAAATGTAAGGTGACGCATAGGGCGCTACAGAGGCAGATCTTACAAGAGATTAACGATGAATTGCAGAGGTTGGTGCCTGGTACCACCGCTGAGAGAAACGCGAGGGTTGGACAACTATCCTTGTCTGACGTGGTCCTGAGGACGGCAGTAACTTCTCAATACAGCGCTCGCGAGGACTCCAAGGCAGCTATGGGCTTTCGAGAATGTCCGGGCCTTATTGATTGCTGGAAAAATCGGCTCGACTGCATACGCGAGCATTTTATCTTGACTGCCGACTCAAACTATGTAGGATGGAAGGCACGACAGGGCTGTATCCAATGTTGTCCCAAGAATATATATTCGAATGGGTTGCTTGTAGTTCGATCAATCAGAACCAGGACCAGGACACTGCCTTATCTTATTAGCATTTCCTCAACGAAGTTAACAATTCGTATACAGTAACAGGAAAAAGGTCAAGACAACATGGCGAATGATAGCTCGGTCGCCGTCATAGGCCTCTCTTACCGCGCCCCCGGTATCGGGAGAAAAGGCCTATGGGACTACTTGACGCAGGCAAGGTCTGCCTGGACTAAATTTCCAGCAGAGCGATTTGATCAGTCGGCATACTGGCAAGCTGGTGCCGACAAATCCGGCGTCTTCAGAGCGGAGGGAGCGAATTTCGTGCCCGACGATATCTTTGCCTTCGATGCCGCTTTCTTCAACATGAGAGCGGAGGAGGCTCGAAACTCGGACCCGCAACATCGGATGCTGCTCGAATGCGCCTTGGAAGCCGCCGAAGATGCGGGCCACGGCCTTCTTGACCTGGCTGGCAAGAATATTGGTGTCTTCATAGGCAGCGGACAGCATGAATACTCGCAGCGTCTTGGCGACGACCAACATGCGGCCAAGACTTTCTCGGCTACCGGAGTCGCGCCGTGCATGCTTGCCAATCGTATCTCCTATTTCTTCGATATCGACGGACCAAGTGTTGTCCTTGATGCCGCGTGCGCAAGCAGCGTCTACGCAACACATCAGGCCGTCTCAGCCCTTCGTCAGGGCGAATGCAATGCCGCTTTTGTGGGATCCGCAGCATTGAATTTGGGTCCAGGTGGATGGCTCGCACTTGAGAAGACAGGGTAATGTGACCACGCAATGCTCTCTTTAATGATACCCCGCTTACCATGTAACAACAGAGCGCTTTCAACACATGGCAGAAGCTATTCTTATGATGAGAAGGCCTCTGGCTTCGGCCGTGGCGAAGGTGCTGGGTGTTTACTAGTCAAGCGCTTGGAAGATGCCGTCCGTGACGGTGATCCAATCCACGCAGTCATTCGCAGTTCTGCCTGCAACCATGGCGGCCGATCGGAAGGAATCACTATGCCAAATGGTAGAGCCCACCGGAAACTGCTTGTTGCGGTACATGAAGCCGTTGGCTTGAACCCCTCTGAAACCCCTGTTGTTGAAGTATGGCATCCTATCCCCAATATTTTTCTTGACACTAAGTCATTGTTCAGGGCCACGGGACTGGTACGGCGGCTGGGTAAGCGACCGCTTCATAGATGTGCATGTCCTCTGGGGCTAATGTAGTAGTGATCCAATCGAGGCTGGAGCCTTTACGAGCGTACTCGCTAAGGATCGAACCCCATCAAATCCCATTTACATTGGATCTGTCAAATCCAACTTTGGGTGAGTTCATATCTCCAGGTTTCAACCCACTCATTTAATCTTCCCTAACCCATGCGTGCAGACATCTGGAAGGCGCAAGCGGAATGGTTGGCATGATCAAAGCCATTTTGATGGTCGAAAATGGAGTCGTCTTACCTACAGCGGGGTTCGAGAAGATTAGTTCCAGGATCGAAGGCAAAGAGAAGATAAGAATACCCGAAACTGCGATTCCTTGGCCCAAGGGCGAGCTAAGGCGAGCTCTTGTAACGAACTTTGGTGAGTTAACAACCACTAATTGCGGGTCGGTATGGAATTGCCAATGTTAATAAAATACAGGGTTCGGCGGCAGTAATTCTGCAATTATCCTGGAAGCAGCTCCATCCGGGTCTGTCGCAAATGGAATCAACGGGAGTGAAGCGGCTACCAATGGCATACAAACCAATGGTGTAGCTACAAATGGCATCAATGAAAAAAGTGCTGCCTCCCACACTCGACGGCTGTTCGTTCTGTCCGCCAAGACAGAAAAGAGTCTCACTTCGTACTTGCCTTCTTTCGACGAGTACCTGGATGAGGCTCCCGAGTCCAGCACCTTTATCAAGGATCTCAGTTACACACTAGGACAGCGCCGCACACACTATTCGAATCGTCTCTTTGCGGTCGCTGATTCTGTGAATACCCTCCAGGAGAAGCTGTCAACCGCCAAACCAAGCAGGGTCAAAGACCGAGTCATTGCCTTCGCTTTTACTGGACAAGGCGCTCAGTGAGTTTTATTCTCTGCTATTGCCTTTGACATTCCAAGTCAGCTAACACATGAAAAGACATGCTCAGATGGCTTCTGGATTGTGGCAATATAAAATTTTTGCCTTTGTAATGGAAGAGGCTGAAGTACACCTTCGGAAGATGGGAGCAACTTGGTCCTTGAAAGAGGAACTTGCTAAGCCAGCGCTTCATTCGCGCATAGACGCGGCTGAAATTAGCCAGCCAGCGTGTACTACCGTCCAGCTTGGTCTTGTAACGCTACTTAAGAGCTGGGGAGTCACTCCTGCTGCAGTCACAGGACACTCGAGTGGGGAGATCGCTGCTGCATTCGCCGCAGGCTTGGTTTCTTTCCGAACAGCCGTTGCCATTGCTTATCATCGTGGCCAGGCAGCTGCCCAGCTGCTTCGCCAGCAAAGTAAGAAGGGAGGAATGTTGGCTCTTGGCGTGGGTGCTGAAGAAGCATCAAAGCTCATTGAGGAGCACGCAGAAGGCTACGCCACGATTGCTGCTATCAACAGTCCACAGAGCGTAACAATCTCAGGTGACCAGTCGGCCATCCAGGATGTTCACAAGATCGCGGAGGCACAAGGGATGTTTGCTCGCAAACTCAAAGTCGAGCTGGCATACCATTCTCGTCACATGGAGCAGGTAGCAGCCTCCTACCTCGAAGCCATCAAGCCTTTCTGCAATCAGAATGTCCCCTCCTCCAAGAATCAGGATGTTTCTCGTCCGGTGTTTGTATCTTCCGTGACTGGACGCGTAGCGGACCCGGCCACGGTTGGCGCTTCTTATTGGGTCAAGAACCTTGTTCAGCCGGTCCAGTTCGCGAATGCAATCCAGAGCATTTTCAGCCTACAGCAGCAGGGAGCAGCAATAAGCGCCAGTAAGGGAGTACCCGACATTGTTGTGGAAGTAGGTCCGCACGCTGCTCTGAAGAACCCGATCAAGCAAACCATGGACCTCGCTCAGCCTAGGCAGGGCAACCGACCCCAGACGTCGTCTTTTACTTACCTGCCCTCTTTGATACGCGACGTAGACGGAGATGAAGCCTTGCTCAACCTCGCTGGCAGTCTCTTCACTATGGGAGCTCCGCTTCAGCTCGGAGCGGTCAACCAAACCGACGTGCACAACGCTCGCGTGGTCACGGGTATCCCAGCATATGCGTGGGACAAGTCCAACAGCTACGAGATCATTCCACGTGCTACTCATGAGAAACTGTTTCCTGGGGATCCATACCATCAGCTGCTTGGAAGGAGGATTGCCTCCAACGGAGGCAAGGAGCGCGCATACAGGCAAGTCTTCACGCTCGATGAAATGCCGTGGATTCGGGACCACAATGTGGCTGGTGCCGTGATTTTCCCGATGACTGGCTACATGTCGTGCGCCATCGAGGCTGTGAGAAGGACTCTCTCTACCCAAGCAGCCGCATTCCTCGTACAAGACTTCCATGTCGTCCGGCGTCTAGAGATTCAAGAAGAAGAAACCGTCGACATGGTCACGAAGATTAGGCCAGCCGCTACCGGGACCGGGTCGTTCTCGTCCACGACTTGGACATTTGAGATTTCGGCGTGGACAGAGGAGAGTGGGTGGGTGATACACGCCTACGGCCAAATCGAGCCCGAAATGGCCGACATGACTACCGAGACTCCCACATTGAAAGTGTCTAAACCCCTCGTTGATACTACTGCCCACCTGATCGAGCACGATATTGCGTATACATACGATTACGCGGGGGTGCGAGCCACCCGCTACGGTCCATCATTCCGAAACTCGGTCAGGTTCTTCGAGGGCCAAGGCTACACAGTCCTCGAACACAGACTACGTGACCTTGGTAAATCGCTGCTTCTGCAGGATCGCTATGGCTCGCCCGTGGCCGTGGACCCGCCGACATTGGATGGCTTCCTCCAGGGTGGTGGTCCTCTCCAAAAAACTGAAGACGGAAGGAGGCCGGCGCAGATGCCCAACTACATCAGCCGCTTCCGGGTCTCGAACAAAATTCCAACGCAAGCTGGGCAACGTTTCGACGTGGTCACTCGGCTGCTGGATTATGATGTCAAGGGTGGCCGCATGCACATCGGCGTAGCTGCATTTGCACGAAACCCGGATAATTCCCTCACACCCGTCGCGGAATGGGAATCGGCGGCCTTCCGCTCTATTGGGTCGGCAGACGAGGAAATCGACCCAGCTGCGGGTCTCCCAGATCACTGGGCCTGGGAGCTGCTATCCAGGCTGGATTTCCTTCCACAGGAAGAGTTGAGAAAGAGGTTCGCGGTCGGGGAGATGGGTCGATCCGCTGCCGAGCGCGCACACAAATTGGACAAGGCTTCCCGCTACTTCATTCAGCGGGCATTGAAAGAGACGGCGAAAGACGACCGTTCGAAGCTACCATATCACCTCTCTCAATTTGTCAAGTGGGCGAATAGAAACTTCGCACAAGATAAATTGGACCTCGGGCCCAATCCCACGGCTTTCCTGGACGAGATACGAAAGGGAGATGCGCAAGGTGAAATGCTCTGTGTTGTGGGCGAACAGCTCGTTCCGATTCTACGCGGGGAAACAGAAGCGCTCGAACTCATGCTCGCGGACGGCTTGCTTTCGCGGCATTATATGGCTGACGTGATGAACACGTTTTACAGCAAAGCGCTGGGTGAATTGCTGGACAATCTATCCGATCTCGACCCGAACTTACGAATCCTGGAAATTGGTGCCGGGACGGCCGGTACTACGCTCCCTGTGCTGGAAGGATTGTCGCGCGAAAGAGAAGAAGCTGCATTCACCAACTATACCTTCACCGATATCTCATCTGGCTTCTTCGAGAATGCCCGCACCAAACTGGCCAAGTGGTCAAACCGCATCACGTACAAGAAGCTCGACATCAGCCAGGATCCGGTGGAACAAGGCTTCACTCCCGGGGAGTTTGATATCGTTATCGCAGCCAATGTGCTACATGCGACGAAGGATATGGCTGTTACCATGACCAACGTGCGAACCTTGATGAAACCCAGGGGCAAGCTCTTCTTGCTCGAAGCCAACCGTCACCCAGCTCCGGTGATGCCATTTGCCCTGCTCCCTGGTTGGTGGTATGCCGAAGACAAATATCGCGATCACGACGAAGGACCGATGATGCTTGTGGAGGTGTGGAACCGCCTCCTATTAGACACTGGTTTCTCAGGGGTTGAGGTCAGCATCCAGGACCGTCCCGGCTCTGAAGATGAGACGCTCGGAGTGATGTGCTCGAGCAGAATAGGCAGGCCGGAAGAGGGCCGCCCTATTATCGTCTGTGGGTCCTTCATAGATAACGAGGAAGTAGAGTTTGCCCAGATGGTGGCCGACGCTGTCTCGGATCATGTTGGTTGCCCGACCGAGACCAAACCTTTTGCCGAGATCGACCCTGCAGAAGATCCATACTACATCTTCATCGACTCTCCACGTCACACTTTGTTGCAAGACGTCTCACAAGAAAAATTCGAGGGCTTGCAGAACTTGCTCGTGCATAATGCAGGGCTACTATGGGTCACTCCCCAGGGTTGCCCCCCCATAGCCAAATTTATTGGGGGTCTGATCCGCACGCTGCGGATCGAAACCGATCCAAAGAATTTGCTCTTGTTCGAAGACGTGCCTCTTACGTCACAGGGCATCTCGGGAGTCATCAAACTCGCTGAAACATTGCGAGATCCGGAGGTGACGCGTACTCAGGATCAGGACTTTGTGTGGCACAAAGGCGCAATCCATATGCCTCGTATGCGGCTATTAAAGGACGTTAAGGAAAAGTTTGCCGTGGAGCAGGGGATTTCGTTTCGAAAGGAGCAAAACATATGGGAAGGAGACCGTGCTCTGGAGATGACCATTGAAGCTGCGGGTAGTCCCGACTCCATCTACTATCGCAGGACCGACGTTCTTCAGCAGCCATGTCGTGATGATGAGATTGTCATCCAGGTCGAGGCGGCAGGTGTAAGCAACCGTGATCTTAATCTCGTCCTTGGTTCTATCCCTTGGGGTCCTCCGGGCCTTGACGGGGTCGGCAAGGTCATCAAGACAGGTTCCGGGGTGACCGATTTACGAAAGGGAGACAGCGTTTTCTTTTTGTCGCTCGAAGATGGCGCCATTGCAACATACAAGAAAATGCCGTCCTGGCAAGCCGCCAAAGTCCCCGCCGGCATCAGCAGTACTGACGCCGCTACCTTGCCACTCGCGTATTCTTTGGCAATTCTGGCGCTCATCCACACCGCGCGACTCAGGAAGAATGAGACAGTTCTTATTCACACGGCGGCCAGCGCTGTGGGTCAAGCATGCGTTGTGCTTGCGAAACACCTCGGGGCGCGAGTCTTTGCCACAGCTGGCACTAGGGCGAAGAGAGATTTCCTGCACGAGACCTATGGAATCCCCAAGAACCAGATATTTTCCAGTCGCACACGTGAATTCAGAGATAGCATGCTGTGCGCAACGGGTGGCAAAGGCGTGGATGTCATCGTGAACTCCCTCACCGGCGAGCTCCTGACGGACACTTGGGCCTTGTCCGCAAACTTTGGTCGATTCGTGGAAATTGGCAAAAAGGACGCCTTCCAGAACAACAACTTGCCAATGAGGCCCTTTGATAGCAACGTGACCTTCAGTGGTGTCGACCTTCGCGAGCTCTTCAAGTACCGGCCGCAAGAGCTCAAAGAGATCTTTTCCGAGGTTGTCAGTCTGCTCCAACGCGGCGTCATTGTCCCCATCAAACCTATAACGGTGCTACCAATCTCTCAATTTGATTCAGCTCTGCGTAAGCTCAGGTCTGGTGAGAACATGGGAAAAGTCATCGTCACCTTGGGTAAGGACGAGAGAGTCCTAGCTGAGAGCGCCCTGCAGCCGTCGCAGGTTACTATAGATCCCACGGGAACCATCCTCATTACTGGCGGAACGCGTGGCATTGGTCTTAACCTAGCCTACTGGATGATCGAAAATGGAGCCCGCAATGTCGTTGTGCTGGGTCGCAGCGGTGCTTCTGGTTCAGAGGTCCAGAAGCTCTTGAAGCAATATCAAGGCACCGACGTCCGTGTAAGGGCTCTTGCCTGCGATGTCGGTAACCGTACGGACCTTGAAAAGGCCTTGAGATCAATCAAGGACCTTCCCGCGATTCGCGGTGTGGTGCACAGTGCTCTTCTCTTGAGTGTAAGTTCTCGCTGCTTCACACTTTTACTTATGAAGCTGACACTTGAATACCAGGACAAACTGTTTGAAAACGCCACGTATGAGGACTGGAAAATTGTTACACAACCTAGGATCCAGGGTGCATGGAACCTCGATGCGCTACTACCCGACAACCTCGACTTTTTCATTAATCTCGGTTCATTCCTTGGGGATACTGGTAACGCTGGACAAGGTATCTACGCTGGCACGGCGGTAAGTGAACAACAGCATTTTCAGCAAGACCCTCCGTGAAGCTGATCGAACTTGTCATTCAGGTGTTTTACGATGCTTTCAGTCAATACCGCAGGGCCAAAGGCCAGTACACTGTTACCATCACCTTGCCGGTCGTTCTCGATGTCGGCTATGTTGCCGATAACAATATTGCCGATCTGCTAAAGCAGACGCTTGGTGCTACATTAACAATGGCCAATATCCGAACTCTGGTGAAGGGCATCGTCGGTGGGGAGTCTTCCTCCTTCCACCATAACGGCAAAGCCGCTGCTTTCAAACTGTACCTTGACGGTCACGCCGTATCGGATGAATCCGTGAGATACCTTCATCTGGTGCATGCTAAAGAACGCCTCAATGCCGAGCGCCATCTGAGAAAGCAAGCCAAGGCAAGTGGAGGCGGCGGCATACACTCGGATGTATGGACTACCGCCGAGGATCCGCTGGTTGGTCTCACCGAAGCACTGATCACCAAGATTGCTGCCATGACAATCGTTGAGCGGGATGAGGTGGGGGCCGATACTTCCCTCGCGTCTCTTGGCCTGGACTCTCTCATATCGGTCGAACTGCGCAACTGGATTCGTAGGGAGACTGGTGTTGAGTTGATACTTACTGCCATTACGCAGGCAGAGAATCTGCGAGCTCTCGCAACGGACATTCTTGCGCGGAGAGATGAGGGTCAGAAGGCGTAATCAACTTACCCTTCTGTGATGGGGATTGCGGCCTTCGTGGCCACACGTAATGCTGGAGAACTTTGCAGTGCATTTCGGTTTGCTCTGTCTTGTTTGATTTTGGATGGGACCACTCTGGGCCACGAACGCCACTGTAGCTCGTTCGCATTTTTCGCAGGTTTTAGAGATATTACATTTCCTCATGAAATTTAGAGCCTTTCCTCCTATCCTTTTCTCTTTCAGTGACTCGTAGAGTGGTCATCGTATCATCTGACACCCTGATGTCCTCAAGCCATACTTTAGAAGATGGTTCCATGGGTAAGTCGTCTTCCCAGCCCTCGCTGGTGTTGTCAACCGTTGCCATACCATGCGGCGCATGCCAGCTTTCATCGTAAGCTTTTCGATGCTTGTTGACCAAGTTTCCCATTTTTAACTTGTCTGTTTTTTTTTTTTTCGAACGCGTCTTTGAGTTGTAGGCGAACAGTGCGCCAGACATGGTTTTGTAGGATCTTTCATATGGGAATATATAAAGGCTAGGTGAGGCAACGGCCCCGTCCCCGCTTAGTCCACTTGTTAGGCTTGCTTCGTCTGCTGGAAAGAAGAGTTCACTCCTCCTGGAGGAGCTGGGATCAGGATGCTAGGTTCGTCTCGGTGATTTTAAGTTTGAGGGCCTAGTCTTGCTATGAGATCTCGAGGTTGGTTCAGGACGTTTGTTATAGCGCGAGAGAAACACATTCCTTTGCTTGGGGTTAGAGGGGTAGGATACCTGGGCATCACTGTAATAAGAGGGTCAAGGCGTATTGATACAGAGGATCAATTTTTTGCCTGAATGGATGGAGGACCTTCGTGGACACCTCATCCTTGGTAACGCGTTATAACTTACTGAAGAATTCGTCACTAGTTTCAAGATGCTGAGTAATGGCCTTCAATTGTGTACAGAGGCAGCCCTCAATATTCAACCAAAGTAATAAGACGGTAAAGTGCAGATGTAAAAGTATTAGGTAGAGGTGTAGAGATGAAGTTGCGGGGCCAGGGGTTTGACACGCTCGGCGATCCGGCGAACCTCAACCATGGCCGACAACTCCTCATGTCTCCGTGTTTATTGAGCCAAATCTCTCTATCTTCGACGAGTACCCCGTATCGGAAAAGCAACCATAGATCAATTCGAACAAGCGCACGGCGCGCTGAACCTGTTTGAAGATTCGGCACAGCGCCTGAGACTCGCCTACCCCAGAGCTCATTTTCTAGGATCCTCTTTTCATTCCTTGACTCCGAATGCTCCTCCGTCAAGCCCTTTGGCACCTCAAAAATTGGGGCGCACGAGCTCTCGAGCATCAGTATTTGCTTGTTCTACAAGACTTGGTTCCAGGTCAAATCCACAACGAAAAGATGCTTCTTTCTAAGACTGGATTGAGGTGCCCAGATCTACAAACTCCGGTGTCTCCGTTAGCACGATAACATGTTCCTATCTTTCCTGAAAGCTTGCGCAGCTATTAAATTGCATCCAAACTGACGTCAACTCAATCAGCGTGTGGTCTTTGAATCTCCAAGTAAGCAGCGATTCTAATTTTGATGTTTGGAGTAGTCCTTGTGGAAAACAAAGCGGTCAGCTAAGCGCGATATCAGTGAAGCTGTTGTTTTGAGGTTCTTATCCCCTAGTGAAAATGACTTGACAATAATCGGATTTCCTCAATACCCACAGTGATTTGTTACGTCACCTCAAATACAAGGGAACCTTAGGTTCTCTCAACACACACATCCCGCTGTGACACTGTTTATTGTGACTTCTGCAGACTGTTATTACCAAGTGAGCTTCTCATCAAAAGCTCAGTATTCTGAAATATTTCCGTTGGGCTATGCTCAGTCTAATTGATTGAATCCACTCAAAATGTCGTCAACAGTGCGCTCTATTCTTTGAGGTTTTCAACTCACGTCTGAAATAATGTGTAACGGTCGAAAACGTCATACTTAGCTGAGATACCTCCAGTGATTTTCATGACCCTGGTCCTGTGGTCACGGTCAGGGTTGGTCCTCAGGACGGCCCTGATTACGATCGATGCCAATCTTTCTCTATCTACGAAAAAAACTTGATTTACTATTCTCCTTTTTTTGTCGACGCCATTCAAGAGTCCTGGGACTGGTCTCAGGCAAAGATCGTCGATCTACCCGAAGACAGGCCAAGGGTGTTCAAGCTTTTCGTGCAGTGGCTCTATACCGGCGGATACAATTTCGGCATACTTCAATATGCATCTATCAAGGATCACCTCATGCTCTACGTGCTTGCGGACAAATTTCGGATTCCGAAACTCAAGGACCAAGTCATCGATGAGCTCATCGAGGATCGCTGGTCGCCTTGCGAGAATAGCATTCACTATGTCTACACATATACCGTTGACCAATCAAATTTGAGAAGACTGGCGTGTTGCCAGATACTCGAGTTTCGCAAGACTGAGACTGCCGGCACTGAGGCCCATTGGGTTGACGGAAAAAAGTCCAGTGCGCTATTGGAGGCATGCCCCGACTTCTACTTCGACCTTTTTGAGACCAAGGACGCGCAGACCATAGGAAACTCCATGCACGAATTATCTAAGCCATCCAATTGTTTCTTTCACGAACATGTTGAGAATGGATACTGCACATACATGGCTAAGAAGAAGGCAAAGACCGAAGAGCGGGAGAAGCTGGAGAGGGAGATTAGGAAAGCACCGTAAGCCCGCAGCAAAAGTATATGCAAACGCTGAAGCAAGGGAAGAGACTTTGTAGGCGGATTGAAGTAGTAACCCTAGTGGTCTAGTTCACTTATCACGCTGAGGATTTGTAGTCCCCATCAGTGAGTAGAACGCAGTGATCAAGGCTTCATTTCAGGGTTTGACTGTGACGCTACCTTAAAAGGATCTGTAGAATGAGTGGTAGAACGAGCAGAAGAGCAGAAAAGCAGATTGACATGCGAATATCACAACAGCTTCTCGATCCCTCGTGATTTCATAACTCAATGAACCGTAGTCATGTTTGACGTGGCACAGGTCTGAATGTGGGGAAAGTAACACCACCGACGCGCACACGAAACGAAATGATCGCCCTGTCAACTTGGACGGGCACTCGACCCTATTTACCGGCCGGATCGGCGAGTGATGCAAACCTGCAAAGAAAATTGTCCTCCAGGGAAGAGACAAGCGCGAGTTTGTACTCAAGAGTGCCCATTGTGTTGCACTTTTACTCTTGCGACCCGAAAGTTTGGTGTCGACGTCAAGACCTTTCAGATTAGAGTAAAGCCGATCAACACATAGAGTCACCGTAGGCTTCCACCCATAAAAGCAGCTGCGATGCTACGTCGCGAGGCGGGCCAAGGATTGTCCAAGCCTTTCGCAGCCAATCGGGATCTCGGCCGACAACTTTAACTCATGTTAACGGGTAAGCGTAAACGAAGAACAGGAACGAAGATAGGAGACAATTGATATGTCAGGCATTCATGCATATTTGAGTTTGGTCGCGTATGCAATATTGCATGATAGAATAGGGGAGTCCTCCTTTAGGGCCCAACGATGTTACTCGCAGTTCCGTATGCCCGAACCATCTTCTGTATGAAGTGTATTTTTCATAAGACCGGCTCTCGATCCAACCAAAAGAGGAATGACGAATGAACTCTCCAAAGTGGGCTAAGCAATGCATAAGGTACGTACCGGTGGAAAAGACGATTAGTAATCGTAGCTCCGTTGACTCGGACGAGCCAACAGGGCTACCATATCCAGCCAGCGCAGTTCTTGACCTTTGGTGCGCCTTTCTCTGCTCTTCGCTCGCCCGAGCTTCGAAATCTATTGGTTCTAGTATTTGTGTGAGCACACGTGGGTATAACCATCGCGAAGGCGAAGGCGACGGCATGACATTAGCGTTTACTCTGTGCAGCGGACAAGGATTCCTAAGGGCCCATCTCGTCTGGTGAATCAGTCCTTATTAAATATAATATTATCTATTATCTAATTAATGCGTCAGTCAAAACTTTTGTTCAGATCTTGCTTAGCAAGAATCCATCATTTTGCAATGTTTGGAACACCTGGAATGGGTCGTATTTCTTCGAAATAGCTTTCAGCTTGGCCACATTCTCCTCGCCGTACGTAGGCAATGGGTTCTGATCCCGCGATGCGTCGTTCAGGTCAAGGAAATCAACTCCTAGCCCTCGCGCCTCGCTCAACTCCTTGAACTTCTCCGTGGTATCGATAGAAACTGAGCGGACTGTGTCATCGTCCTTGGCGTCATCCCAATCGATAAGTGTTGTCCACCCTAAGAAGGTAAGTGACTGAGTTGATGGTGGCAAGCCAAAGCTCGAAATTTTTGCTTACATTGATGATTGACTCGTGGAAGCCCAAGTGGATTACCGCCCCTTTTAGTTCCAGCATCGACAAGCTCAACTGGGATTGGTTGTAGAGTAAAAGTCTGATTGGCTCCTGTGGCTTTCTGTACCGCCAATGCCTTCTCTCGCCAGGTCGCAAATACATCTTTGTATAGTTGCGCGTCAACCTTGGAGCTTACTCCACGATAGTCATGACTGTACGGGCATTAGAAGTCGTGCGTTAAAGATTAAGAAGATTCCTCACCGTTGGGGTACTTTTGAGAAGACTGTGCCGAGAATTTGGGTCACAGTGTTTACGGTGCCGTTGGTCGGTGGAATTGCAGTCGTGCAGCTGGAGAGATTGTAAAAGGGGGAGAAGCATGCGGGTCTTTCAGCAGGGTTAGAGTATAGCAATCCCACGGTGTGCGCTTCAAGTCCCATGACAAGTGCAACGGTTCCCTTAACATCCGAAGCACCGTCTTGCTGCCATTGCGTGAATGCATCAAGTACAGCGTCCGATTGGTCTGCTGGATACGTCTGTACTTCGTAATAGATGTTCCTGATTGGGACTGTGTAAAGATCAAACCTGGTGACGATGCCTTCATGATCTCAGCATATCACACCGCGGTAAACAAGTTAAAAGTTGATTCTTACCAAAATTGGATGAGCCGCCCTTCAAAGCCCACCAAAGGTCGCTGTTTTCTTTTGCATTCGCATTCGTGATGGTCCCATCTCCAAGCACGATCTGTAACGCAGGTCAGTTGAGAGTGCGACAAAATAATTAGACAAAACAAACTTCGAAGTTCTTCACATTATCCGCTGCTAGACCATATTCTGCAGAGAAATGGAAAAGACCCCCTAATGCATATTCGTTAATGATAGCCAAGCCAAATTATGATGCGGTCTCGAACCTCCAAGAATAAGTCCTCCCACTCCAATCGTTGGCAATCGGCCTCCAATTACACCTACGTCCTGGGCATCCAATGTCGCATAGACATCACCCCATCTTCCGCCAGGACCAAGACTTGCTACGGTGCGATCGGCGCTCACAGTGACTTGGTTTAATTTACTCATTTCAATGAGCACACCTGGATTGTCGATACTGGACCAGCCTGGGTTGGGAGAATGCCCACCGCTACGGATGGAGAACTTTGCCCTGAAAAAGGAAATGATTCTTAGTGTCTTTGAGACATCCTCGGCCGACCTCGGGGATATGACGCATGTTGGAGTCTTCCAACACGCCTGAGACCTTGATATCCACGGATCAGCTTTCAAGAATGCGCGAAGTCAGAAATTGCTAACCAGTTGACATCGACGTTGGTCGCGTTCAGAGGTGGTAGGTTGACCGTCTCAGCCTCCAAAAGAAATCGAGACGCGACGCAAGAAAGCGACACAGCATCGTAATTGTTGCCTTTGAGAAATTCTGCAAGGTCTGGAGTCGCCTCGAGACTGCTTGTCAATGAACGTGCGTGGGCAGACGGCAGGCCAAAAGAGTCTATGAAGGATTCGAGGTTGGGAGCCATCGTGGCGCTTTCACGGGCTTCTAGAGGGAGACGGTTGAGGTCGCGAGGAGAGAAAGTATTGAGTGCGCCTGCCCCAACACATGTTAAATGAATAATTAAAAGGAAAAAGAAAAACGCCGGGATACGCTCATGGTAATGCATGAAGAACGTTGCAAGAGGCACAGAGTAAGCTGTCTCCACTGTTGTGTGATACACGTGCGTTTGGAGACATACATATGTTGGAGACGGCAAGGTCCAGGGCTTCCCCAGGCTTTTGAAGAATGTACGTACCAAGAGAAAAAGCAACGGATCAATGACTTCAGGGAAACAGAGCACGGCTTGTTAGCAGAGCGCCACTGAATATCGAATGGCACCTAATGGATTCGGGGGAATGGGCTACGCCATAGGTAAGTCCGACATCCTAGTGCCACTTCGATGTTGAGCGGCCGCAGTTCCTCCTGGATTAGCAGGATTATGGAAGATTTGGCCTCTTTTCGAAACGCCACGCCTCGCCTACGCCGTGATAGGACGTAAATTTGCCAATTGAGAGTAGTTGAGTGGTCCCAACCGTGTAAACATTCAGTCGATTGTGAGGTTGCATAGTAGACGAAGCAATGTTAATATCGGTTAGCATATTGATGTGGCTAAGGGCACTCGGGTACAGTCGACGCTATACTGGGTGTGGCGTAGGAGCTGGTGAACGGGTGTTTGAGGAAGGGAAACTAAACCTCAAAACGGTAGGGTGGCAGTATCTAGGGAATGCCAACCTGTCACTGACCCCGCGCTTTGCCATCACACCACCTCGAGCCCTGATCTGATGTCGATCTTGATTCTCTCCAGTGCTGTGCTCAATCCCACACCAGTACAGTTCCAGCGCTAATGACGAACTCCTGTTGTTGCTCGGATGAGCCTTAACCGGCGCGCCGTTCCGCTTGCTATACTTACCTACGCATTCTGTCCAGCCGAGGCTGGCTTCGTTTAATATTGCGGCGAAACCCAACAGAGCGAGGATAAGGGACCACCCCTTTCGGAAGCAGCCCCCAAAGCAGTTCGAAATGCGAAACTGTTCTGTACAACACTAGTCTCGCTCTTGCTGAAGAGAAAACTTTTAGGTTATGACGAGAACACTACCCTGGGGCATTGAGCCCACTCCGATCTATCGTAAGCCATTCAGCTCGTCTACCTGCAACTTGGGTTTGCCAAGAAGCGAGCGAAGACACGAGGGCTTCGATTATCCAAGATCCCTGCAGAAGTGCTCGAAGAGGGGTAGTCCGCCGAACCAACAACCAGGATCGCCAGGATTATGGAGAGTATCGCGTGCGTCATGCCTGCCAATGCAAGGGATGGTGGGACGCCCACGAGGTCCGAAATCTCACCGGCCTATCAATGGATCAGCTGCTCCACGGTGTCTCCAAAAAAGCAACGCCCTGGGATCTCAGGCTTACGCAACCGGTGCAACCATCATCAGCTTTACTTTTTGAAGTTGGTAGCGCTAGCATTGCACGGATGAATGCGAGTTGAGCACTCCCTAAGCATGTCAGATGCCTGCCCTCGATTGATGTTCTTTTAGCCGTAATTCGTCTTCAACTTACGGTGTCGCTTCTGGAAAAAAAAATCACTATCGGAATTAACGACATCGTTCATGCAGGTCGTGGGATAGGGAGGACCCATTGCTCCGACCAGACCTCCGTACCACCGTCGGACGTCTGCATGAATTAGTGGGACGCAACTATACTCTTTGAAGCATCGATTCACCTAACAGGCTAACAACGTGCTTTTGATGAGGCACACTGCAGATCCAGCGCTAGGTCTGCCGATAACGTGCCACCGTGCTGTAAGCGGTTTTCCAGCTGCTACGTACACACGCCGGCATTCTAAAATGGCAACTCTCCAATGTCAGCGCATGGACCCGCAGGTGCATTTCATGCCACCGTGGTCGCTCTAGACCAATACGGTCTTCCTCCATTCTCTGACATGCAGGATAATTCCAAAACAATTTCGAAGGTGTGAGAGGATTGGCGAGGCCTTGGATGATACGTATTCCCCATGGCTGCTACTCTACGAACTCCTGAACGTTTCACCCATTTGGCCCTGGATCTGCTTCTTTGCATGTAATAATTTCGATATCAGGTAGCGCCTCCTTCGCTGACGCCACACCCTGGTCGGTTCAAGCACGGCTAAAGCGCAATCTCTTAATAAAGACGTACTGTATAGGATTATCTTCCCGGGTGGCGGAATCCCTGCCGGAGTCTCAGACCAGAGTCTAGCCACGCTTACTGAGCGTTAGAGTTGCCCGCCATGAAACCGGAGGAGATGATTGCTGTTAGCTCGAGGGAGATGCGCCTCCAAGGATCATGTTAGTTAGGCGTGCTTTTAACATAATACTGGCCAACGAATACATATCAGTCTTTAAAATTCCAATCTCCCAACGGCCGTTGATTGCGCCATACACCGTAGATCGATATGGCTTCACCTCAACCGTCGTTGTTGCCGCCGCCCACCGAAATCAACAACACACACAAGGTGTATTCAATCGCTGTCGCCGTAATCGTACTTGGCATTATCGCAAGTCTTTTCGTCATATTGCGCCTGGGATTACGATACCGAACTCGCACGTTTGGCCCCGATGATTGGGCTATCATCCCTGCGCTTGTAAGTCTTCATAGTTAAACAGGTTTTAGCTCTGCGATTCTAACAGATTGCAAGTTATTTTATCTAGGATGGACTGCAATGGCTGCGTATGCGAATTTGGACGCTGGAGTCGGCAAACCACTGTGGGAAATCACGGTCTTAGAATACTCGAGATGGTTCAAAGTGAGTCTTCTGTTAAGACGATGCGCGGATTTAGAACTACGAGGAGACGGCGCGCTAATGCTCAGACAGACTCTGATTGGGGCTGTATGGCTTTATCCAGCCATGACGTTCTTTATACGCTGTTCGATCCTGTTGCTGTATAAGCGCATCTTTGCAAAAACCGTTCCCCGAGTGAAACTTGCGGTGCACCTCCTTCTCGGGCTGCAGGTTGTCTACCTCATCGTCTTTTCCATCCTCCCAGCATTCATTTGCCGTCCCCTTAACATGGCATGGCACCCCTTGGAGCGTCAGAAATATTTCAACGACTATTATTATATCTACATGAATGTAGCTCTGTACGCCACGAGTATGTCACTCGACGTTATTCTACTGGTCTTTCCTCTATGGCCGGTCATGCAGTTGCAAACCTCAGCAAGGAAGAAGGCCGAAGTTGCAGGGCTCTTCATGCTCGGAGCTGGGTGAGTATAAAGGATGGATCCATATATTAGGCATGTTGCTAATCCCTTCTTAGAGCGAGTGTTGCTGCCGCATATAAGTTGGCAATTTGGACCATCGAAATTAGTCGCTATACTGATATCAATCCCATTTGTACGTCAATCTCGTGCCATGACCCCAACTTCTGTTGGAGCTGAAGCAGCTAATTATGCGCAGGGCTCAATTACCAGATGTCCACACTTATTCCGCCCGAGTTCGATACTTTTGGTGTAACGTTCTGGATCCCGGGGCAAGTCGAGCCCACTGTCGCATTGATAGGCACCTCGCTTCCGGCCTTCCGCCAATTCCTAAGCAAGATAAAGCCAGCTATGGACAAAGTCTCCAAAATGATCTCGTCTGCGCAGGGAACGCCAAAGGGCAGCGCAGCTAATGGGAGTACCACAGGAGGAATTACAATTCGAAGGAACTTCGACGTCAAGCAAGAGTACGAGCTCCGAGAGAGCAATGATTCTCAGGTAGCGTTGCACCACAATTTTGGGTATAGTAACGACATATGAGTGATAGGATGGCTCTAGGTTAATCGCGTATGTAACATAGGGTTTATGAGCAGGTCTACGGGAAAAGGAAATGTTTAGCAGAGCATACTATATTACTTTTAATATGAACCGGGAGTCTCCAGGCGGGTGGACCCGCATGTACTATTACGGATGGGGGGTCTCGGTCAAAAGCAAGCTACTCGAAATATTGCAGGTTACATGATTCAGCAACACTTTAAATTCTTTGAATCCATCGATAGTCTCTGCATTCGACTACAGCGAGAAAGTATTGAAAGAACCCCTCAGGTACAAAAAAGAAAACAAGGACCGCAACGGCTTGAAGCGATTATCAGTATCTTGCGCCCCCCGAAATTGCACACGATTGGAACGAAGATGTCCCAAAGATAAGCTTCAGATATTACCCAAAAATCCGAGCGAAAGGATCCGGGACATAATTCATCGTCAACAGGTACTCTAGTAGGAGACCCGCGGTAATGGACCAGCCGACATACCATGATCCATCCCGATACCACCACCAACAGCTGGTGTAGTCCTCAAGCTTTACACTGAGAAGCATGGAACCGAGTGTGAGCGCTGAACCGCCAACCGCAATCAGATAATACGCAAGGCCCAACCCAGTGAGCCACCCGCACGCGATCATCAATCCTATCATCAAGAACAGAAGCGGCCAGAGAAAGACCTTGGTATAATCTTGGAACAGGACAGCCAAGCTATAGATGCCAGCCTTGAGGTCGTCCTGCAGATCTTGATGGGCATACACAGTATCGTAATTGACGGTCCAGATGATATTGGCCAAGAACAGATAAACCGTCGACCATTGGACCTCCGGCCTTTCGCTGGGGCTTTCGTTCACGTAGATCGGGAATGGTTCAACTCCCATTTGAAGCGAGCCCATGAAAATGCCCCAAGCGAGGCAGAAGCCAAGGACGACTTGGGGGAAATTCGTGTGCTGCTTCGCAAAGGGATAGTAGGTCCACGCAATGATGCTGGGAAGTGAATAGAAGAACCCCCTCACCATTCCCTGCGGCATCCAGTATAGGAAAATGGCTGCGGCCAGAGTCTGCGTGAGGGTAAACACGACTGCTGCAAATGGTGAAACCGCACCCCGAGGAATCGGTCTCTGACGGGTACGTTCAACTTTGGCGTCCAGGGGGGCGTCGATGAGATCGTTCCAGATGTGGATCGCATTCGAGACAAAGAAGCTTCCGCCCAGCAGCAGGGCGGCTGACTCTAGCACCCGCGAAATCGGTGCGCGTGTCAGGATTGCAGTCTGAAGAATGCCAAAGGCATGGGGATAGAAAATCAGGAGTAGACCGGCCGGCGGGCTCAAACGCGCAAGTTGGACGTATGGGAGCCACGATGCTGGGACGTGAGCAAGCCATCCTGATGCGTGATTCCCGCCATACTGGAAAGCCAGCTCAGGCTTTGTAGAAGAAGGGTCTTTAGACGAAACCGTGGCTGCGCCGTTCGTATTGGATTTCGGAGATCCTCGTCTTGTCGCCATTGTCCAATAACAAATAGTTGAAAGCTGATGGTAGCACCAGAGAACCACGAATTCGTAAAGTTTGCGGCTATATATGTGGATGGCTGGCAGCGTCACGACCTGAAAAGAGATCGGTGAGGCCACCAGGCCACGCCAGTGAGCTGTCAACGAGGCGGGGTTGTAGACGATTGATTGGATGCTTCTTTTGGACGATTGGATAGGCAGATGCAGGGCATCAGATTGTCTCAGCAATTGTGGCACAAAGATCGCACTTGCAGTAGCCAAGTTTTTTTTCGCCCCATCCCACCGACGACGTCAAAACCAACTCATGCAGCTAATCGTAGGGCCCAGAACACGATACATGACGACTTGGGCCAGAGATTGAAGCTGCTGTTCAGGGGTCGTTGCAAGCATTCTCGGTGGTATTATAGATTTCTGTAAAAGCGTTTTATGCAGCCAAGGAGTGGCCCGCGGTAGCACGGGTTCCATCATCTTCTAATGCTGTTGGTGGCGTCAAGCGGCACGGGACGCGCTACTTGCATTTAATTTCGCGCAGTGACCGCAACGGCTAGCGCTCCCCTTAATGTAAATCCATGCGAAAAGCACGTTGGAAAAAGAGCTAATGCAGTGAATGTGATAGGTCTCATTAGAAGGTCGGCCGAAAAAAAAAACAATGGAATTCCTAAACGGCTCAGGAAGGTTCTATTCTAGACGTCCAGACCAGATTGCGATCCCATTACTGCCAAGCAGCCACCACCGCGCGAAGTCTGGGGAAGCCGGGGTGAGTTCCGCAATGCCTTGGACTTCTCGCCCTCTACTGTCTGTACGCGGTGCACGCGGAATCATTTGTTATTATCCTTGTTACAATGCAGTCTCAAGAATCCTTCAGCGAGCGCTGCTGATAACGACTCTTCCTTTTCGAGCCCTCTACTTAGACCGAGGGTCGCGTGGATTCATAGTAAAAGAAATATGGTTGTCAATTGATACTATTGGTAAGGGGGGTTAGAAGCATGAAATAGGAATGTACTTGCTGAGGCTTTTCCTTCACATGATTGATGGACAGGGCGAATAACGATAGGGGATCTCCTATCTCCAATTTAGCACTGAAGCTCATGACAATACGTGGACCAGACATAGTCTGTAGACGTGAATCACAATGATAGTTGAACTCATCGAACTAGGTTGAGAGCCACCCAATGCAGTATATGACTTACTTTTCTTCCTTGCGGGCCAGTGCACAACCGAAAAGATGGTGATCCCGCTATGGTTGTGGCAGCATTCGTCCGATTGCCCGCAATTGATCTTGTAGACCTTGAATCCTTTTATTGAGATTCATCCGTACTGCCGAGGTTACTTGCGCTTCAGAAAGTAATAAAGGTTGAAAAGGTATTTTGGAAATATCAATGTCGACTTCATATATTGCATCGACTGGTATTGACTAACTTTCACCAAGAAGAAAACTCGGAGATCAGGATTCAAGTAAAAAATTCCTTGTTCCATCGGGTTTTCTGCTATGATTATATTGAATTTCAACAGGAAAGCTTGCAGAAATCTCCTTTTAAGGATATTAGACAAAAGAGGAGCCATCTCCGTAGATAAGAAGATCTTCCATGACCAGGGCGAGCTTGATACTCACTTCTTTACGGATATATGGAAACGCCTTTAAAGAGAACTCGCTGAATCCAGAGCTCAAGAACTTATCAAGGAAGAAGCCTTCGCTCAAGCTCAGAAACTTAGGAACAACGTTCTCTAAGTACTCTCAGAATCTTAAGAAGTAAGCAGTTCCCGTTTCGAGAAGTTAGTGAGGTCCTTGGACATTTCCTTAGACCATAGATGGAATCTTTCCAGATCCATTATGGATCTGTTTCGGCCCAGGACTGTGCAAGATTTTTTTTAATTCTACAAGACCCTGAAGAGCACAGCGCAAACATGCTGGTCTGGGACCCAGGGTCAAAAACGCCACAACGACGGATACGATGTATCTCACCACCTTGTTGCCAGGATCACGTATTAATACCGGCCGACCGGTGCATTGCATGCTACAATGAGGCGGTGAGACACCTGCTGCATCCGACTTCTAGAACAGCCGCAATGTTATGGCGCTGCTACGTATGCGGAAAAAGGTTCCCGTCAGAATATTGCGAACGGTCTCCCTGGCATTTTGGCTCACTCAGGGTTCTCCACCAGCCAGACATTGCTCGGCGCAGCTGGTCATAGCACCATAGGCTACTATATTAGGCTACGCATGACTTGGAACCGATCTCGAATCGGTGATCGCTTCTTGCGTTACGCGTATGCCTTATGTCCAATGAGGTGGATGATACGCTTTCCCACTGCCAGGTTACTGGGTAATCGACCTGTTGCAAGGGGAATAGGAGCTTAGAGGGTTGATCCCTGTGCTTCTACGCGCACAGCCCGGTCCGGTCCGGCATCTTCTGATCCCAACGGTGCCAACCGTCATAAGTTGGGAAACGGAAAGAAGCAGCCTGCTAGCGCACCAAACTGTCCCCACAGGCCCCGCAAAGTTGGGGACGACGGAAAGGGGAAAGACAGGCTTCATTTCCGCGGTATTTCTACCCTTCCGTGCTTTATCACATATTCGGCAAGGACACGAGGTGTTGGATATGGAGAATCTTTGCGTCACATTTGTGGGAAAACACAATTTGCTGTTGGTGCATGACTCCGACTCCTTAACCCTGACATCGACAGCCGCTCGTTCCCGTAAGCTGGGCTGATAAAAGTGGGTTCTGAAGTCATCAATTATCATGAATTCGTCTCTTGGAGTGTTAGGCACGGAAAGTGGGTGCCTTTGCGCTTACTTGTAACACGGCTCGCCAAATCCTCCGCCATAGAATATCAAGCTAGCTCTCGTTGCTGAGGCGACTTTAGTCTCTCAAGAACGCCCTCCAGCCACGCAACTGCTTGAGGCAGTGCTTCATTGCATGAAAATCAATGGCGGAATTCACGCTTTCACCAAATTGAACGTCGCATCATATTTCATGTTCGGCCGGTTCCTCTCGGTTTGATGATGCTGGAAATCCCGCCAGACTAACAATCATCAAATGGTGAAATATCGGTAAATCTACCCAGAGATATGCATCCACTCCGCAGACGAGTCTCCGATTCCGGTAGGTGCCGACAGTGTCATCCAGCAATATTAGTTCGGAATACTTTGTTACCCAGCATTCTGAGTGCCGACTCAGAACAAAAGGCTTGTTCAACGCATTGACTTCATTTCATAGAGCTCTCGTTCTCTTCTGCAATTCAGTACGGTGGAGCCGACTGGAACTTGGCTTCCTGTTTGCAAGTGTTAGACCAAGATAACTCCTTGTATGAGAAACGATTTCTTGTTGTACGCTATTCAGGCTTAAAACCAAGAGCAACGTGGATATCGTATCTCACGTAGCAGCCGGACTCCAGGTCGCTAAATGCTTGTTCCTCGAGCTTTGCAAGCTCTTGCATTGGAAAAGAGCCTGGTACCCCTCGCTCAGAGACGAGTCTCGCATAGCTAAATACTACAGCTATCGCATTCTTCGTGACTGCTCCTCTCGTCTCCGGAATTCTGTCCGAACTTACAATGTCTTCCTCGACATGAACGAAACCAGCATTGCGCATACTCTGAGGGAGTGTGCTCCAACCGTATGCGAATTTTTCTTTGAGACCGATTCTCATCTTGTCGACAACAGGTACGATCCCGGACATCGTACAGCTATTCCTTTCCCTGTAGTATCGTGCTCCTCCGAAATTGCATTCCTCCCACTGGATAGCTCCACCTGGCTTTAACAGCTGCATGAGGTTACGGACGACAATATCCCAGTCTTCGGGATTCATCGCTGCGGTTAACAAACGAACGTGTACTACATCATAGAGATTGCGCTTCTCGGGTGGTGGTGGTTTTTTGACATCCATGATTCCAAGTTCAATTTCAGAAGCTCGCTCTTCCGGAGGCGGGAACAAATCACTGGATATGTCATATCCGTGAAGAGTTGCCTTAGGATATTCCTTTGATAGTTCTGAAAGGAATCCTCCAGTCCCAGTTCCGACGTCCACAATTTTGGGAGAAGATTGTAGTTTGCCTTGTATCGATGGATGGAGAAGATACCCAATGTTTCTTAATAAAGCCGAGAACAAGCATCAGTAAGTCAGAAGAAGAAACGCTGAGACCCTTTCATACCTGTTCAAGAGCACAAGCTGCTCGTTCAGCCTGGAATATATTAGCATGACTTGAGTATTGAGATCTCAGAAAAAGCGCTACCTTTCAGCTTCTTTCGCATTACGACTCATAGAATCAGTATAGACATCAGACATTTTGCTGATTATTTATAGGCCACCCAACCATATATTCCAAATTTCTTGCGCATGAAATGCCTGCCGTGGTTGAACAACGATGGGGGAGTTCCTCAAGACGCGGGGCGAACGGCGTGATTTCGCGTCTAGTGTCTAGCGTTTCCTTCGCAACCCCTCGCAGGAGGATAGTCAGTCACTACTCAAAGAGGATTTTATATCGATTTCTACGGATGTCACGGGGTTTAAATTCACCGAAAATCCTTGAGTGAATGTTCTCATTAGGATTCAACCCCCGGCGAGCAAGAATCATTACAAATCGGACGTGGTAAGATGCTGTACAAAGAACCCCACGTAAATTGACGTTAACCGAGCTGGTTTCGGCTTCCGATACATTCTACTGAACCTCAGCTGCGGGTATGATGGGAAGATTCTCAAATGTTGTCATCTCACCAAAACAGGCCAATATCATGATTTCTCTTTTTTTCGGCTGCGCACTAACCTAGGACAGGGGTAACAGAATGAAGCCCGTCGGACTGAGCGCAATGACCTCGGCCGAGACGCAACGATGCACCACCTACGATGCTCTCTCTATCCTGTTGTCGGCACTCATATTTTTGACAAGATTGTCGCCTTTTTCTATTGTGATAAATTACTGAGCTCTCACGTTTATAACTCTCACCTGTACTTGCATCAGCGGGAAGCCTTACATGTATGGCCGCAAGCCGCAACGCCGCGTCGCCGACAAAACTGATACGCTCATCCATCTCGACATGTCGTACGGCCTTCCAATACGAAACCAGTGCACCTGCCGCTCTAGAACGCTTCGCCTAGCAGCTCGGACGACCCTCATGATCGGCAGGCTTTCTTTTAGCAGCCGACGCAGCGGTCAGGGACCCGCTATTCATCCTACCTGAGGGCCGCTACGATGCATGCGAGTGAAAGTCGCGGAGTGCTACACCTGAGCCTCAACACGGACGAGACATGGGAGGCTTGGTGATCAACATGGACTGTTCTGTTGTCAATATAAGGAGGTCGCGAGGGCTAAGATGAAAGTTGACAGTAGCCACTTGAGCTCCAAACGTTGGGATGTTAAAATATATTTTGTTGGTTGAATAATACTGTCTCTCCTTCTCCTTCTTCTTCCTCCTTCTCCTTCCTCCCTCTCCTTCCTTCTCCTTCTCTCCAACTCGGCTATCTCGTAGGAACTCCCAGTGCTCAGAAAATAGACACATACCCCGAGCCCACTTAAGCCTTCCACAGCGTCCGTAAAAGACCCGATAACATCAATCGTACTCATGAGGCTAATGCTGAAGTAGCATCTGCATCTGCGACACTGGTCTTTGTACGCGAAATTGGTATCTATGGATTGCCATACATGTTGCACGAGGTGCGTTAAACGACCAGTGTGAGCACTTTTGAAATCTGACTGGAGCTCGATCCATTCACCACATGAGGAGCCCCTACTGTCGTTCCGAAAAAGTTTGTCTTTCAAGTTGTTGAGCTTTCTATATGCTGGCCGGAAGCGAGTCTCTCGGATACCATCGAGGATTGGGAAATCCCTTGACGTAGGAAAGGAATCGCCCCGAGGAAGAAAAGTCCCGCGGCTCCTTGACCCAAGTTAGCCTTGTCGCTCCGATCCTTTGCCAAGTCTCTTCTGGACAGACAACTGGGGTACCATGAGAGGGGCAGGGGTCTCAAAAATCCAGGATCGGCGATCTAATCGGATTGGTAAGATCGACCAATCAATCCGATGGGATCGGCACTCCGATCGTCACTAGTCCTTAATTAATTGCACAAAGCAAAAATAATATTGAATTCCATTGTCTAGCTTTATTATGGATCGTGCACGAAGCGGCTCAGACTTCTACCTCGCCACCTAGCCCTCTCAGCTTAGCCCCTGATTTTGGGGCAAGAAGTCTTCAATTCCTTTACCATTGTCCTGCTCAGCTCCAATAGTATCAATCCGGCAGCAGAGCTTTTGGCTACTGGCAGCATCGCGCAATATTACAGCCACTGGATGCAAGCCACTGCCAATGATCACTCGCGGCTTGTTCGACACCTCTACACATAATATCGTCGCCTGCGACTTGCGGCTTCTAGTCCGCAGGTTTCGGGCGTCAAACTCCCGTCTCCGCGTCGTACCTGCTCACTCGCCCTACTACCCTTCTCGAGCTTTCAATCCCATGTTCGTTACATCTCCTCATCATCTGCATTGCATCTTTGCTGTCGCATGCGTATTCGCGCTTGTCTCTCTGGGTCGAAGCACACGCGAGCCTTGCGAATCCACCCTCTGTCGTGGTCTTCTCAGCTTTCTAATCATACGCCTGATCACGCCTCTGCTCCTGGTCAAGCTATACGCGAAGGGCCAAATTACCAAATCTTCAAAGCTACCAAGAGACAGTCGTTCTTCCTGCTAAAAGTCGCAAATAAGAACTTCAATGTCGCAATTTGGAGACTTACGAGACATTTTCTTGGCACTACTGGAACCAACCGCAGTAAGCCGAAGCTACCGGGCCGGCAATTTTCCTGCAGCGGATACCGCAGATCAACTAATACTAATATTGTTAGTGCCTCTGACGTCTTGATGTAATTCTTACAATCCCATGGAAGATTTCTTTTGCGGTCACGCTGGATTTCAAAGGTTGCAGTACTACGAGCCTTAGGGCCAGATCAAAGTACATTCTCTAATTATTTCAAATTCTGTCCAGCATCAACTTTGTTTATTGCGTCTAATGGCGACTTCTGCGGCGTCTCTTGCGCCTTCTGTGGTGCGTGTTGTATGTAGGAGTACAATTGCCGAGTTCCAAGTATCCTTCGACTTGACTGAAGACAGCATCAAAACCAATAGACCTACGCCTACCGTGCGTCAGAGAGGTCCTGGTATTATCGTGCTGGGCCATTCTGAGCAGCACTGCTGCTGCTGCTGGCGTTGACGGTGATGCTGACAGCCACTCCTCTCATTCGTCGCTACAGGCGAGGTGTAGTATCCATGCGCATAACATCTTTGTATCACTCCCGAAGATGCTAACGCCTGCTAAATCAAGTTATGGCTCTGAATATTGTCCTGGGCGGGACCTCACCAGTGACAAATTGGCATGACTGTGCCTGAATTACTGTGAGAGCATGTGGGATAGAAGACGTGATTGAAGCCTTCATGTCGACATGTTTACTAAAAGAAGCTCCAAATATCCCGCAATGTGAGCTATCGTACACATTATTGGGTATATGTCAGATTGGAAGCGCGGAAACATTGGCTGCACCTCTCCATTGGGTTAAATCACGGCGTTGCTAGTGACAGCTGGAGTGTAGGAGGCTGCATCGTGCATGTGTGAGCCGCGTTGCTAATAGTATCAGATGAATAAGTACTTCTTAGTTTTCGTCGCAATGGTTAGGAAATATGACGTGCAAAATGGATCTGGGATCAAGGCTTGGAGTCAACAGGTAAGGAAGAGAGCAGGTTGCGTATAAATAGGAGCTCAACATCCACATTTATCCCTTGCTCAGTCAATCATCAACGGCAAGAATTCAATCAATTCATTGCACTCTGTTCAAGATTTGAAACCACCCAAGTATTGCTCAAGTCCCTCAAAACATGCAGCATCTCAACATGCGTTCCTTTCTCATCCTCGCCTCAATGCTTACCAGGGCTCTCGCCAGCCCAATCGAGGCTCGTGCCGCCGGTACGCAGATCACTGACAATGTAAATACCTACTCACACGAATTGAGGCATCGTGTAACTGATAGGCATTAGTTCGATGATCTGAAGACCAGCCAGGTGACGCCTCAGCTGTTCCCTGTCGGTACTTATCATGGTATTGCATATGGAGGGGTCGTCGTTCTGGTAAATAAAGAACAGCTTTGGCTTCGTATTTTAAATGTACTGACAAACCGATTCTAGGACCCATTGGCCGTCGCAAGCGTGGTTCCTCACACAAGGCCTAACCAAATTGGTGCTGCTGGACCGATTGACTTGCTTCAGCTTGGATCAATTACTTTAAACACCTTTGCTACGCTCAAGCGTGGTGCCGGAACATCTGCTTTCGACCTCAAGAGCTTCTGGTTCGGCCTCGGCACTGACACTGGCAGTACCGCTGGCCTTGCTCAAGGCGGCACCATTTCCGTTACGGGTACCTATGTAAATGGAAGTCAGGTACCTGTAGCTAGCTACTCCTTTGCACCAGAGGGCACTCTGAATCAGCCGCTCATCTTTGCTAAATTACCCAATACGTTCTCTGATTTGGCTGAGGTTGATATTGGTGTTGCCACCAGTGAGCCAATCACTGAGAGAACTTACATTGCTCTTGATGATGTTACACATGTCAACTACTCCTAGAGGCTTCCTGGGTATATTTCGGATTTCTGGCAAGGATAAAGAGACATGGAAAAGCATACAGAGAAATGCAGCTATGTCACAGAGAGCATCTGGGTAAAGGATGATAGTTTGGGAAGTTTTTGAACGGGGCTACTACACTCCCTACGGCTTATTTCGACTTCCAATAGGAAATTTACACATTCTTTCACACTTCCTGGAGTCATTAGGCGCAATTACCTACGGAATAAATCGTCATCTCACCGTAACTAGCGGCGGTAAGCACACTGACGTTGTCAATAAAATTCGCCCTATCTTTCTCCAGTTCATTTACCTCCCCCATGTTTTGAATTCTCATACAAATCTAACGGCAACCCAATACTTAAACAAGATCAATGAATACTTCAAGCATATGCAAACATTCAACATTCCGTATTACGGGAAGTGTCCCGCTATCACAGCGGCCGATTTTCAATGAGCTCCCGTTTTCGAATCCTAACGTCACTGACGCCGGGCCTTCGACGGTTTCTTATTAACCACCTTTTGAATCTGGGTTGCAGTCTATACATATGGTTACGCGAAGTGTTCAAAGATCAGAAACGCCTAAGAAGCAGAGCTCTTGTGTGCCTTGGTCTACTGGCCGCCGCTAGGATGGCAACGCCGAATTCCGGCTACAGATAGGTGCGCATACTTTCAACAATAACAGTTTCGTTGGTACTCCCAATGTCAATTGTAGACCTAGGCTTACAATGTCAATCATTAAGAGTCCCACTGGTGGGTGCCTACCGATATGTTCCTGGTTTTGACGAAGTAACGATGCAGAGCTTCAAAAGATTTTGCTGAAGCGCTTCCCGCTACAAAGTCGGGACGAGCAGCGACGTAAAGCAAGGACCAAGATGCTCATTCTTAGACAGAACGTACAGAGTCTGTCTACATACTCTGGGGCTGCTCGCTCGATCCACGGTTGTCTTGCTGACGACAGTGACAACGAGCTCTGTTATCAATTTGACATCGCTAGAAAACAAGCTTTCCCGCAGCATCTTGATAATCAAGGTCTCGAGTTCTGCTTACAGCTTTGACAGGACTGCCAAAGACGCCCATAATGCGTATCTCACTCGAGGTCTTGGTATAGAGGAACTCGATGTCAAGCGGTAGCGCAGGTTACCACTTTTAGCCTATTGTAGCACCAACCGATATATGTAGTGGAGTAGTCGTTCTTATCTTCGAGAATAGGGGCTACGTATTGGAAGCATTGGATATATTGAAGGTTCTTACTCGTACCTATCGCCCATCAAAAATGACTATTAGAAGGGGTGAACTCCGTCGAAAAGAATTAAAAGTTAGTAGGTCCATTGGAAGAGTCGTTAATCATGGGGGCGAAGAGAGCCCCGAAGAGGATTGAAAGCACTGTTTGATAGAACATACTCAATTATGATTTTGGGGCAGAAAGGGGGCGTTGCCTTTTGCTTTTCACTATCTTCTTCAGCCTGTGATAGGATGGTACAGCGAGAGATCAGAAGAGCGTCTTTGTCGCGTTTCCTCAGGATCATGACATTGAATGGTACCGGAAATAGAAGCTAGGGTTTACAGCTTGGCCCACCGGCGACGGGACGACGTAAACATAAAATGAATTTTTCACCAACGACAGCAAGTCGTGGCATCAGTAGATGCACTCAGAAGGGGTATCAACGTAAAGAAAGTATGTACAGCCGAATGTCAGATCTGGGAAGCCCCTAATGGGCTTTCCGCATGATTTTTCTACGCACATCCTAAGCTATTCAAGCTCACCACGAGACTTTCATGACTTGAATACTACAGCGTAAGCAGAAAGTCCTTCTTCAGTGTTCTTTGGCAATCGATCAGCCCATTAGAGGCCAGCACTAGTTCCATAAGCTATGTCTAAGAGGCACACTAATGTCTCGTAAGATCACTTTCTTCATAACAAAGAACTGTGACTCACTGAATACGGAAGCCTTGAGCTCTGTCAGCATCACAAGCGCCTTTATCTTCGCTCTGTCAGCCAGCTTTGTTTGAAGAAGCATAAATAAACAAATACGTGATTGCAATCCATCAGATCCCTGATTTGATCGATATTACAACTGTCTACTTTGCTTAAAGACTTCAAAACACCGATTCAGGCCTACGCATTCTTCAAGAATTGAATCTTATACTCAAAATGTACGATATCGATATTCGACAATTTCCTCATCCACGTTTGAGTCCTCGGGCAAAGGACCTTCGTGATAAGGCTTCTGGCCCAAAGATGGCCGTCGTTGTGGGCAGTGAAGACTCTCCTCATGGGCAAAAGACGTTCTATGTCTACAAGTCAATGCTAGCCGGTCATTCTCCCTACTTCGAAGCCGCGACTAGTGAGCGGTGGCTACAGGGTTCCAACAACGTCAAACTTGACAAAGAGGACCCCACGATCTTCGAAATGTTTCTTCAATGGATGTGCACAGGAGAAATTAATTACATGTCCGATAGCTTCTGGGGTGAAGAAGAATTTGCAGAGTTGGCGCAAAAGGAGAAGGCCCGAAAAGGTCGTCACGCATGTGAGGATGCGAGTTCATCATATTTGCCGAGATTGGCCTGGATCTTTTTATCTGTCTTGGAACAAGGAAACCGTACGCATTCCCGTTATGGAAAAAGATACGAAACAGATCTTCTAGGAGACCCAGAGTACGAGAGAAGGTTGTTGAGAAACAAGGAAGTGAAAGTCGAGCGAGCGGTTGAGAAATTCTTGGACCCAAGCAACCCCCAGAGCTGTATTGACAAAGAATTAAGGGACCTTACTCTGAAGGACCAAACCCTGTTCTCAGAGATTGGAGATCCATATGATATCTTTGATGAGCCTTGGAGTCTTTCGCTCAATGAAGCACAGCGGCTTTCGCAAGGAGGATGGCCTTACGACGCTCAAAAGGAGTTTATTCACACTCAACTAATTAATCCGAGTCATGCGCTGGACAAATTAATCCATCTATACATCTTCGCAGACGAATGTGGCATTGGCGACCTCAAAGATCGTGCCGTCGACGAGATACTTGATCAGCACGTCCTTCTCTTCATCGACCTTGGCCACATTGAATTGATATATGCCAATACGATGGCAGACTCTGGTCTCCGCGTCCTTGCAGTCCGAGCTGTTCATGCACAAAACCAGATAGAGAGCTTCAAAAAGCCCCAGGAGATGAGTGCAGCGCTGGGGGAATTCTTCTTCGACCTCTCCAGATTTATCGCTGAGCTCATACTCGAGTTCTACGACGCGTATGAAGGTCCTCCCAGTGTCAAGGATCTCAGATGTGACTATCACTGTCACGGTCGGAAAAAGGATGGAGGATATTGCGCTTATTCTGGGCCTTGAAAGAGTTGCCAAGGCCTTCTACCAGCGTGGCCGCCGTGGTGGCATCCACGGAGATGTTGATATTGAAGGATCGATTCACCATGAAGTGCTCCTAGTTTGAATCTTGCAATGATTAGTGATGAATTCATCACTAACTGATAATTTGAATACATACTTTTATCCTCCGATGGTTTTGCGAAGACCGTGAGATGTATTGGTGTTGAACGTTTCAAAGCAGTCTCTATAAAAAGATAGTCAAAGAACTACAATACCCTTCATTGATTTGTAAAAAAGCAAGTTCGCCAAAAACGTGGTGATGAAGAAGGTCCACCACAGAAGTTCGAACCGTAAACAAAAGCCTTCTGGTGCATGATACTTAGAGGATAAAAGAAAGTCGTGTGAAAGCATTAGAGCGAGTTGATGACATCCGTGGGAATAAACCCAAGGCTTTGACGGCTCTGAAGACGGGTTTCTTCACAGGGACATGAAGGGGATCTGTTCGTGGCAGCCCGATAAGGCCAGGCCAAAAGGGGAGTGGATAGTACGGTGAGACGGCTGGGAGGATGTCCCGGGTGTGTCTCCTGTTCTAGTTGTCGCCTATGCTCATGGTCAACACAGTGAGAATCACTCCTTAGAGGTCACGTCGTTCTGGTGGGTTCGGGTGGGTTCTTGCTACGCGTCACACTCCCCCCGACTATTTAGATCTTGCCACGGCTGCCCGGCTCCTCCCTCTTTCACCCCCAAACATCTTCGACGCGAACCCCGATACAACTTGCTTTGAATCAGTCCAGCACCAACAAGCATGTCTTTTCATTCTGATACACTTCATCTTCCAAAGATGCCAGGCGAAATGGATATGGATATGGATGCCTGGCTCGACAATGAAGGCCCTGAGAGTCCGGCAAACTGGGTGGATCCCCAGGTCAAGGCTCTGTGGTTGTAAGTTAAGCTTCCTGTTGCTTTCTGCGCGCTTTCCTTGCGAGCGGCCCTAACCTTATGAGCTGGTGTACTTTTCTCATGTCTGTCCCCCGAATACGTGTGATGATTCAGTCAAATTCTTTTTAGAAGTGGATGCTGTAACCGTTTCTGATGAAGATTCTTCAAATATTGGACTCAGGCATGGCTTTTTGGAGCCAAAGCCTTGCTGTCTTATTGCCTTGGTCCTCATGAAGAGACGATCACTAACTTTTGGTTTTAGGGCGGGCTCTGAGAAAGAAGTCAAGATTCTTGTCGGATCGGGCACCCATCAAAAGGAAATTTTGGCACCCTGGGAATTCCTCCTCGCCCAGTCCGGATATTTCAAGTCTATCTGCAACAACTTGGTCCATGAAGGCCATTTCCCCGTTGAGTTGCCGAATGTAGATGCCGAAGTCTTCTCTATGTTTATGAAATGGATCCTTGATGGAGATGTCGAGGTTCTTCGCGCCCAACTCATGCTCAGTGAGGAGTATGGCGTCATACCGAAAGGGATGGTGGACCTCTATATGCTTGGCGACAAGATGCAAGCCCGTGGTCTCAAAGATTGGATCATTTCAGTCATCATCCAAGGCGTTGATGCTCCCATTTTCAAGATGGCAGACATCGTCGCCATCTACAACAATCTTCCCGAGGATTCCAAGTTGAGGAAGCTAGTGGTGGATAGCTGGGTTGCGTCCAGTAATTTGCGCACCGAGGAGCCAGCATGGGCCAAGTTCAAGGCGTGCGAGGGCGCCACTTGCCCAAGATTCTTGTTCGATTTGGTGGAGCGCTTTTCGGACGCTATTGAATCTGCCCTAGGACTTGAGGACGGCGGCCCTCAGTTCGAATTGCCCGATATTCATGAGAACACCTGCCTCTACCACGAGCATGGGGAAGAAGGATTCTGTCCCTGGAGCGGGAAGGGAAAGGTGCCTCCTCAGCCATTCGAGGGCGACGAGATGGGGACGGACGAGTGATCCAAGAATGCAGCAATGATTGAGGACTTAGGCATGACGTGTGGAGGAATTTTAATGCAAGGGATGATGCAGATGCAGGAATGAGTGCAGGTTTGAGACATAAAGGCGAAACTTGATTGACCTTTGCCCAGAATCCACATTGAAAGACGAGACTCTCTCTAAACGTAGATAGATAGCCAACGAAATTGCAAACATAGAATAATTCTGCAAAAGGGCTTCTTTAGGATACTCACCGTGAACGGCAGAGGCGATACGCCTTTTCATGCAAGCAATGTTTCATTTGAATGTTCTCTGCATGGTTTATGGAGTATTCTCTAGCGACTTCCTCCGCGACTTCCTCTATCCTCGAAATTCAGGTCTCACGCCAACGTCCCCTTCTTGCGTGACATCGAATTGATCTTCGTAACTCGGAATCAGCACATCCCACTTCTCGTCTACTATCTCGTCAATATCCATCGAACCGCTCGGATCTTGACTCTTGAACTTGAACGCCAGACACGCCCCATTCTTGAACCCAGCGCCCTGCATACAGTCGGTCACGCCTCCCGACTTCCCCTTCCCTTTGCCCTTTCCTTTACTCTGGCCCCCCTTCTTCTCGTCACCGCCTTCCCCACCCTCCGCAATTGCAGCATCTTCGTCGAGACTGGTCCATCCTGCGCTTGGGTCTATCGGATCCTTCGGCCTCGCCAATGAAATGTCCTCAGGATTCGACGGAAGAGGTTTGCCATTGACGCCGCCCGCATGAGATTCGTGAAGAGCATGAAGCAATTCAGCTTTAATACTGGAGAAAGACTGCATGGGGTCAATGTGGAGGAGGATAGTGGTCTTGTGGTGTTTGAAGCGGACAGTCCAGGTTAGCGAAGATGGAGTAGTGGGCGCCATTATAGAATTGCCAGAATAACACAAAAGATGTTATAGTGATCGAAGGTCAGCTGGCGCCTCAATATAGAATGACCTATGTTAGCTCCCCGAAAAAGGCAGGAGTACCAATGGCGCACAAGGACGTCTTTCGATTGAGTGAATAGAGCGTCAAGATGACCGGAAGTCCATGGAGGTAGGACCCTCCGAGAGTACTGTCAATCTACTGCCACCTGTGTACAATCGATCCGCTAAGGGTTCGCCATCAAAACTGAAACGCTCTGGTATGGATCGCAAGTGAACCCGGTTGCGATTCAAAATGCACGGTTGGTGACCTTTTGGAGAATCAGATGATATGAGTCATAATAAGAGGAGTTACACAGGCAGCATGATGGTAGTCGATGTGCTGCTGCCTTCCTAGATCAAATGGATTGAAAAGCTTGCCGGCCAGCGGAACCAAGTCCGCTCCGCCAAAAACCGTTTGCCCAAGTATCAACCATCCCACCGCTCACTATCCGTACTGGGACATTTCCCTACGAAATGAATAAAAACTAACGATGTTCTTTCTCCTCGCCATCTTCATCGAACCACGACCCACATCCACCCCCCCAACATGAGCACCCTCAACTCCACCACCCTCTCCCTCTCTCCTCCTCCTCCTCCCCCCCCCATCTTCCTCCTCGTCCACGTCGTCCTCGTCTTCGTCCTCCACCACCACAACCGCAAACACCACCCTCGACCCCACCAACCAACCATCCTCCTCCTCTCCTCCTCCCCCCCGAACTCCCGGCTCTCCCTCCCCACAACCCCCCGCATCCTCCTCATCACCCTCCTCTCCACCGCGCTCGGCAGTGGCCTCGGCCTCACCCACGGCGCCACGCTCGCGGGGCTGCGCTTCCGCGCCGAGAACGCGCACCGGCTGCCGGACACGCGCGTTGGCTGGTACCTGTACCACAAGAGCAAGAACTACGCCGCTATGTGGGGCGGGGTGACGGAAGGCTTGCGCATGGGGGTACGCGTTGGGTTCTGGACGGGTGTGTTTGTTGTTGGGGAGGAGGCGGTGGATCGGGGGAGGGGCAGGATGGCGGATGTGTTTGGGTGGAGAAGGAGGGGGAGAGGAGATGGGAGGGACGGGAGGGAGGAGGGAGAGCCGGTGAGGGATTTTGGGAGTAGTGTGGTGGCGGGGTTGAGTACGGCGGGGGCGTTTAGTTTGTGGAATCGGTTTCCGTTGTCGACGGCGGCGAGGACGGCGCGGTTGGGGTTGAAGTTTGGGTTGGTGTATGGATTGGTGCAGGATTTGGTGGGGGTGGTAAGGGGAAGAAGGGTGGGATATGTGGATTGGATTTTGAGATGGCGGAGGGATAGAGTGGAAGCGAGTTTGGCGGATATGGGCTGAAGAGAAGAACAGAAGCTGGTATGTGAGTCCAATACCAACGGTGGAGGCCAAGATGATCAAGAAGTCTACGTTGGTGGGCAAACCCCAATCAGACGCAGCAAGGCTTGGGGCCGGCGACGAAGAGCGATATCATAGAGCATAAGCCTTCCAACAAGGTTGAACGCCTGTGTGCGCCGCCAACATTCGAACTTAGATCAGAAGGAGAAACAGTATATAGTGTGGAAAGTATCTGTATTTACAGGCTCCAGCCATGCTATATACGCCAACCATATGTATCAATCACCATCATGTAGGCTTTCGATCCATGCATCCAGGTACAGGTCCAACAAGTGAGACCAACTTTTCGTCGACATTGCCGTCGTCCAGATTTCCAGATCGCACACTCGAAATTCATGATATGCAGAATCGTTCCATCTCTTGCTTTCTCACCAATCAAACAGTAGCTTCATTCTCAACATGAAGGCACTTGTATGGTCATCTAATAACGTCATGACCTTCGGTCTCTTCCCAGCTTTTAATGGCTCCCAAGCCATCTTCTCCTGATTGAAAACGTGGTTCTCATAGCTGGTATCCGTCAACGCACCGGGGCCATATTCTTCCACTAGAAGGCTGCTGTATGCATATGGCACCTTCACACTCGCGTTCTGAAACATAGATTCGCGCAACGGGTAGATCTCATCATACCAGTATTTATGCCCATCTTTGCACATCATGCGATTCTTCATGCCTAGTGCTTCAGCAGTGGTGTTATGACAAAGAGTCGTGATATCAATGAACAGTCCCGTTGTAGTATCGACCCATCTTGCATCTATGTGATTATAAGTATCCAGGCTATCGTTCAAATAATGTGGGTTGATCTCCAGCAAATAGTCCCTCGGCACCGCCAATGTAGGGTCAATCCGCTCACTTCCAGGGCCTGAATGAAGGCCCTCCATTGCTGCTTTTGCATTGGTCTTTGCGGCGGGTTGTGGGATCCCGTAGATGTCAAAGTGATGCATCGACATGTTGTAGTAGGCGGCGAGGTAGTGCATGGTGCGCTCGGAGATCATGAGGTCAAGGTCGGTATCCCACGGCATGATACGTTTATTCCACCACCATCCGAGCAATGAGCCATGCATGAGCCAGGTCTCAGCACCGATAGAGGACATGGTAGAGAGGTAGGTTTGAATGAGGGCGGTAAGATGGGGTGGACGATGGTCATAGAGAAGGGGTTGATCGGCGAAGCGGCCATCGTAATGGGGATGAAAGCTATTATTATTAGCTTCGTAAACTCAATTGTTGGTGGTGTCAGTCCAAATGTACCGAGATTCGTGAAAGTACTTATCCGGATGATCTCCTTCAGCGCCGCTATGATCCTTCTTTAAGCGTGTGCGAACTTCATTGAAGTCTGCATGTCTCTTTTGAATTGAGACTGCCGAGGCGCATCTGACCCAACTGAGTAAAGTAAAAAAGGTGAAAATCTGTACAAGAAGCATTCTGGCTCTCTACCGCTGCATTGAAAAGAGAGAAAGGTACAAGAGCAAATGATGCGATTGAGGTCAAGCCAGATAAGACATTAAAGTAGTAGAGCCGCCTAAATGCTATGATACAAATAGTGTGGACTTTTGTTCTCTGGTTCAGCTAGAAGCCGAGTGTATCAAGAGTCCAATGGCAAAGATATTCCCCTGGGACCCACCACAGGAAAGCATGGATAGGACAATAAGGGATGCCCTCCTTTCGGAATTTCGGAATTGACCACCATATCCGGAAAAAAGCACTCATTAGATGACTGCAGATATTGGTTGGTAATCTGGCAGCATAGCATATGCGTTGCTAGTGGCGAGATACTTGCAAAACATCAGAGGGGATAAGATTGCGTGGACGGCAAAAAGTGGCAGAGGATTGTGTAGGAGATCTGCAGCCGTTGCCAAGCTTTCCGAAGCTGCCGCCCGGCTCCTCTGCCCGACCCAGACATGCAGACGCCTCTGTACCTCATTGCTGGAATTTCCTATCAATGAACTGTGGTTTGATTGCTTTACATTCCATGGTAGTATTAAAAAAAGCTTGACAGGTCTGACAAATTCCCCTCCTACATCCGTCCCCTTGTACAACAGTCGGCACCCGAAAAGATTCCGACGGGTTACAACTCGGCAAGCCATACGGGGTACACGGCTCCGAACATACAAGAGTCTGCTCTATGCGGCAAATTCTCCAGCCAAAAAAGTTCCGGCAAAGAACAGCTTCCCATGGTAGCTACACCATCGTACGATGTTCTCCATTCTCGCAGCTGAGTACCTTTGACGTGCCTTATCTCTGCGAGGTATGATTTAAGAATATGGCAAATTCAGAATGTGGAAGTCCCAAGATTAAAGATGAGCTCGTCTGGCGCGATTTTTGTGGCTCAAGACGCAGAGGTTGGTAGCGTTACCTTGCCTATCGCACTGTGGCTTGTGGCGACATAAGCGTGTCCGGATCATTTCACATGTACGCTCTTCCGTGAATCGGCAAGCTTTCACTATGACAGATCTTGTTATCATTGGCTTGACAATAACGATGTCAGTCTGCAATCAATAGAGTGTGGTTTTGCAGAAATTGCTGAACAGCTTCAAGAGGCACACCTTTGCGCATGAGCGTCTCTTCATCCCACGACGAATGTAGACCTATCAGCTTGCCAGTCTTTTGGTCTATGAGTGGGGCCCCACTATGGCCCCAATAAGTCCAACAATCATGCTTTAGCGCGCCAATCTCAGAGTTGTCTTGTAGATTCTGGCCCTTGGCATAGCCACGGAATCTACCATCACTAATGTGAAGAACGTCGTAGCCAGTAGCAAGGCCGGGTGTAGATGCTTCGAGGTCTTCGCTGCCTGGGTGCCCGACACATATTAAAGAATCTCTCGGCTGTGGTGGAGATGAAGCAATTGCAACGTACGGAAAGACACATCCGGAATCTTCACTTTTTTGTCCTTGTCTCGAATTTACTGAAGCCGCGTCCTCAGGCATGGCTCGTTGAGCACCAAGGATGGTGAGTAGCGCCAAATCTCTCTTTTCATCCCACGCGCCAGTCACAAGCTCCGCCTGCACGACAATGCCAGAAGCAAACAAAAGCCATCGCCTTAGTTTCGCTCCGTTTTGGCTTTCCTCATCGAGCTCTTCGCGGCTTGCAGCAATGCAATGAGAACAGGTAAGCAGGAGACCCTCCGGCGAGATACAAACAGCAGTCCCTGCAGCTTCTTGAGCAAAGACAAGTGTTGCTTTCGCAGCGTTCAGTAGATTCAAATCCGGTTGATATTGAGCAGGATGAGAGAAGTCTTCGAGGCGAAGACGTTTCTGTTTAGACTGGAGCAATTTTTGATCTCGTGAGGACAAGCCCGTATCTTTGGCCATAAGAACATCAGGCAACGAATGAACTGGAGGAGCTGGATGCATCGGCTTCAATATAGGATCTCTTCTGCGACGGAAGAACGGTTCTGCTATTTTCTCATCCACTTTGGCGGCATTTTTGGCCTGACTTCTTGTAGTCCGCATGGACGACATTATTCTTTTCAAGCTTGAGACCGAGCGTAAACGGGAGTGTCTTTAGCACCAATTCAACGGTCTGCTCACTGTCAAAGAAGTAGCCGAAACGGGTGTCCTGAACGGACACTAATATCGGGTGACTCACTCAATCTTGCGCGGAGAGCAGAAAGCACGCGCGGCTTAAAAGATGGAAACGTTTGGTCCTAACGTTCTAGAGCAAGTCTGGTCGCAAATTCGGTCGTAGATTCGATCGCAACATATCGAAACGGACGATACCATCATGCGATTGGTCTCATCTGGTCTGGTCAAGGCTGGGCGTATCGATGTACCTTTTCTTGAGACCGTGAGTGATGAGTGGTCGCGTGTCGCGGGAGGCGCCAGGACCCTGATTTAGACATCCAATCGGCAACACTGCGGGGGCAGATTTCTATGCGAAGCAAGACCAGCCTAGCGTGTTTCAAAACGGGACCCCGCGAACTTCGCGCCCTTCTAACCAAACAACCTCTGTGAACCAATATCTAGGAAACATCTATGCGACTGTGTTTGAGATCTTGGACGTTTCAAGATTGCCATGTGGGACCCTGATTCCAGACATAGTCTCAAGACTAATCGAGTACCGGTCATCTACTGGAGAACACTGTGGCTTCGGTAGCGACAAGACCTACATGCCGGTACTCACAACACTCAGTCTTGGCCAGTCGCAAGTTCACATTACTGTCGAGACCCTTGACACTTTTGAAGCAAGTCCATGTTCTTGTGAGGTTGGGAGAATGCCAGATCCAATTTTACTTTCCTAGTATGATGCACGGCGGCAGTAAACGCGTACCCGTCAGATCCAGCCATCCAGTGACTTATTTTACGAAGATGTATTCGCTACAAGAGGTTTGTTGCTGGGAGAACTTCGCTCCACGATTTGTGTGAGAAGATGGTTCTTTGTAAGATCCACTTTTCGAAATCCTGCTTTTCCCATTGTCTGCAATAATAAGGTCACAGTACTGCCATTGTCATTCTTCCTCCACATTGCCACTTTCGTTCGGGCACATGCTTCTTTCACGCCAAACAATAGCGGTGCGGGCATCGTCATACTTTCTTTGTTCACTTCGACCTTGGCTTCATTGTTAGCACTGCTTCGCTAAACAACCGTTTTGAATTACTCCTTGAGTCACAGCATTGCTTTGCTAGATATCTTCGCCGTCTGCGACGCTTCACTTATTTTCTACAACTGTCATACTGTGGAACATTCTATCACTCCTTTACAACGACTTTAACGCCTAGCAGTAGCATATCAGCATTCATTACAGTGACTTGCAGGATCAAGGCACTACCCTCATTGATAACATCGAATATGTTGTCACAATTCTCCACGACTGCCTTGGCGACTCTCGCGGCCTTCCTCGTCGGTGGTGTCAACGGTCACACATGGAATGAGCAATTCCAGGTCATCGAGAATGGAAAGTTTGTCGGCGACTATGGCTATCCAAGAGGTTTCTTTGACAAGCACGGCGAGCCGAGCTCCAACGAAAGCCAAATCGTCTATCAGATACCACAGGATCCCAAGGCATACATCGACAACACTGATTTTGCATGCCATCCATTCCAACGAACGCAAAATCAGACACATAACTTCCCGCGCCTCCAAGTTACACCAGGTGGCTACGTGGCGATGAAGTATCTTGAGAACGGTCACGTCACTCAGCCATGGGTGAACCAAGGCAAACCTGAAAAGACAGGAACGGTCTTTGTCTATGGAACTACGCAGCCGAAGGATGACGAGAAGCTTGTGGACGTTCTACAGTGGACCAGCGACGGTAAGGGTGGTGACCAGCGTGGCGCCCTTCTCACTGCCCAAAACTTTGATGACGGTCGTTGTCATCAGGTCAACCCAGGATCATGCATTGCCCAAATGCGTATGCAAGCAGATGGCGACAACAAAATGGAGCAATGGTGCGAAACTGATCTCAAGGTCCCCACAACTTACAAGGCAGGCACAACCCTATCGATCTACTGGATTTGGCAATGGTCTACTTCGGTGACTTTTGAGAATGGCAAGGACCAGTTCTACTCGACCTGCTCTGACTTTGACCTTGTTGCCGGATCTACCAACGCCTCAAAGCCTGTTCACACTATCGCACAACAGGATCCGCAGACTAATGCCGCGGCGGATTGGCAGTCTCGCACTGCAGTGGTCGCGACACCTACCCTGTTAGAGTGGGACTTTGAGAAGAAGCAAAAGGCCAGTGCTACTCCCATGAGAGCCGTAAAGGCTCCTGTTTCGGTCATTCCTCTTCAAGTCTTGGAATCTTCTGCTTGCGCTTCAGCTTCTCAGTCCCCTGCGAATGCGCCCGCCAGCGCAGTAGGCTCGTCTGCTGCTCCCACATCAGCTCCTGCCGTTGCGTCTCCTACTGCGACTGGCGCTCCAACCACTGGGGTCTCATCAATGGTCTTCACTGCTCCCTCTGTATCCGGGATGACTGCATCCGGTGTCACGACTATTGTTGTAACTGGCACTGTTACTGTGACCCCGGGTTCTTCCGCCGCAAGTGCGAGCATGACATCTACCATTACCCAAACCACCATGTTGACCGTTACCGAAGGATCCAAGGTCAAGCGCGAAGCCGTTACTCAACAAACTAGTAAGTTGCCTTCAGATGCCAAATCGTATACGTATATGTATGCTGATCTGATCGGTTCAGCAACGTTCACACATTCGGCGAAGCCAACAGAGATCGTTCCCGCGAACGCGCGCGATTTGAGCTATAGACATGCCAAACTACATGCTCCAGGCTCCTATGGTTCTACATTTGATCGCAGGCATAGCCGGAACTTCTTATGGAAGTCGGAGGAGGACAAGAGTCAGGATTCGTATAATCCGGAAGGTCTCTATCGTGCCTCGCTCGATTCATGAACCATCCATGGTAAGTAGTCCCTTTTTTCCGCCTCTTCCGGGGCTTCAGAGATATATACCAATTGAATCTAGTTCCCACTAATTCTTTTTCTTTGCAGATGAGGATCGTGATGATATCGCGTTAGCTTCAGGAAGGATTGATGCTACATTGTCGTATATGCTTGCAAATTTTTTTTATTCTTCTTGCATTTGTCTTCTTTGCCTCATCATTGCCTTTATCAAGCATCTGTGATGCTCTAGCGCGATCTTATCTTCCTATTTCTTGTTGCATTTCCATGGCTAGGGCCACTGACGCATATATGATACCCATGCTTCTTTCACAGCTTCAATCACATTATGGATTCATTCGCTTAGGGTATGGCTTGAGATGCGGTGTTCTGGGGCTCGGATCGACACCGATACGAGTGCATCTGCGGTGTAGCATATCAAAAACAGATAGAAATAGAACCATACGCATGGCACGAGCAAAAACGTTACGTTGACTTGATGCATCTCCGAAGCCTCTAAATCGATTGGAGACACTAAATATGTGTAAATTAAATGTAGTGAAGATCTCGGGCCCTCGAATGGCAAAATGCCTATCCGCAACCTCGCCCGCCGGCCTCAACCCCTTCCTCCCCTCCTTCCTCCCCTGAAATCTCTAATCACTCTCCGTCACATAACACAACACACTACTCACGCTCCCCAAATTCGTACTCAGCAGCGCCTCCTGCTGCAGCGTGAACGGCGCGCTTCCCGGCTGCACCCCGTCCGCATCCCGATACGCCCGGCACTCGACGTCGGCCAGCACCAGGTTGCTCGCCGTCTCGTTGTCGATGCGCAGCGCGCTCGCCGAGACGGGGTAGTCGGGCAGCGTGGTCAGAGTCGCGATGGGGACCAGGACGGGGCCGGACCAGTTGGCGGGGGAGAGGCCTGGTGCGGTGTTGATGTCGATGGCGAGGCCGTGGTAGGTGTTGTCGCGTCGGTTGAGGGGGGATGCGGAAGTGAGGGCCAGGGTGGCGGTGAGAAGGGCGATGGTGGATTGCATGGTGGATTTGTGGATGTATGTAGAGGGATTTTTCTTTTATTTGTTGGCTTGGGAGAGGGTGGTGAGTGATAGATATTGTAGTAGAAGAGCGAGAAGTTTTGACAATTTTGAGTGCTCTATGATTATGATAAAATGTTTTATACCGTAGAGAAAAAAAGATGAGGCATTTTATAACTTCTCTGCTAAAATAGAAAAGACTAGGACGTATTTGTGCTGATCGGACTCAATTTCGCTCCAAACCGCTACGAGGAAAAGACTAGCGTAATGCTGTGAAGGATTGCTCTACTATACCAATAGAGTCGACAATAATCTGGCTCGACTAGTCGCTCTTCTAAGCATACGAGGATCTACAAATAAAGCAAGCGAATTAAGAGTTGAAAAAGAAAGGGGCAAGTCTGGTCGCGTGGCCCCGAGCTTGAGGCTGAGGCGTTGATACAACGGTACGATGGCAGGGCGGGATCCCGTATTGCGTAAGAAAAACTCACCAATCGGATCCTTGGGGGAGCTGCGATGAACTACTCAACCAATTAAAGCACAAGGCAGACTTGTAAGCCTCTGCTAGAAGCCAATCATGATTGCCTGTCATATAGGGGCCAAGTCGTTCAATACATTGTCTTGGGACAAGGGAATGGAATGCCCTGGGATAAATAGTCCTGCTGAGTAGGAAAGTCGTGGCCATGAAGGTGGATATCGTATCCATGGTTCAAATGATCTTGGTTTGAGCTAATTAGGATCACAAAGTACATGGGTACGGATCGTAGAGATTTAAAGGACTGCATGGTGCCTGAAGTTGCTTTGAAACTTCTCATGTAAGAATTAGATTAAAGTGTTTCAATCTGTCCGATAGAAACCATCTTTCCACTGCTCGACTACCTGCTCATATGTCAGGAGCTTCCCGGTTTCACCATTAGCTTGTTGAATGCTATCCCACTCCCAAGCATTGAAGAAACCATAACCTTTGTACTCTTTCAAGTTCGGATAGAACTTTGCACCGAATACCTCCTTGAGTAGCTTACAGCGCTCATCCATTGTTAGAGACAAGCTCAACCTTGCCCATTCAACGCCTCCTTCGTCATCTCCCCCAGCTTGCGCTAATGGTGGTTCCAGATTGTCCTCCTCGTCCACGCCACCCCACGTGGTATCGTACTCGGCGATCCAGACTCCACTGCCTTCACTCGGCCAACCCACTCTCACCAGCCGCTTTTCGCGCATAGTGGGCGGCGGTTGCTCGCTCAGCCGCCAAGCGCGATCCACGCGTACCTCGTGCGCCTTCCTGCCCTGACTCTCCGACATTCCCATTGCACGGTCTTCCATCTCAGAAAGAACATGGAAGCGTGCATCGCTATCGTACCATTTGGCACCGAGGAGCAGTAAGCGCCGAGCAAAGTCGTCTTCTGCTGCTTGGCCATAAGTGACGGATGAGTTGGTCGCGTCAGCAGGGACGACAGGTGCAAGCAAATTTTTGAGCGGTGGATTCAAGGGATCAAGACCAAGAAAGACGAAGTCAGGTGTGAATGCGGGATCAAGTACAATGAGACCGCCTAGCGATGGTCGCGCCTGGATGCTGACGTGGTTGATGTGGAAAACGGTACGGGTGTAGAGTGAGTATGGATTTGTTGGCCCAGAGACCATCGCAGCTTCAGGGGAATAGCAGAGTGATTTCGAAAAGAACAAACCACTTCAAAAACTCGCAGGTGCTAAACAAAGCAAGAGATCCGAAAGTCGAAGTTGGATAATCGCGCACTTGAATAGCTCAGGTACGTTTGTTGGGGGCCTTGAGAGAACAGATGCAGCTTTAAGCCGTGTTCAACGCTGCGACGTGCCATCAAGTCGATATTGACCTTCTATTTCAAATTCCCAGAGCCACTTACGTATCAAATGCGTTGCCACAGAGGTTGGGGGCTGGAAGTGGAAGACCTTGCGAGAGTCACGTGAGACATTCTACGCGGCGATGCGGCTGAAGAGGATAACTGTCTAACGGTAACTCTTGCCACAAGGTGCCTAAATCACTGGCGATCCGCGAATCGTTACCTTTTTGCTTATCTGAATGCGGTTGAATTGGCTATGTCAACACGGCATATCAGAATATCGTGCAATCTGTTGAATTGCGTAGCGGCCTTTCAGCTTGAGAGCTAGCAGCATCGTAACAAACATGTGGATAGGTGCACGCCTGGCCTTTTCCATGACGGCAGAAGATCCGACAGCTGCTGGAATATCGTGGAAGATGTCAATCTTGAATCCTGTCCTCGACTACAGCCTGAGATGGCTCATCCTCAAGGCGAGTAAGTGCTAAGTGGCCTAAATCCTCGATGTGTATATATACTTTCTCTATGTTCTCCCAAAATGTCTCAGAGAAGCAGGTAAAGCTAGCTATGTTTTGTCCGACAGTCTCATCCTTAACGCTGCTGTGCAGCGCTATCAGCATTTCCAAAAATCTGGTCTGGGCACATACACAGGACAATGACACGCCCCACAAATTCAGCGAACGTTCGTCCGATCCTGTATTGAGTCCACCAACTCTAACTCCTGATTTTTCGAATGATCCATTTCCGCCGTATCCACCACTCCCAGTGGATGGTAATGTTACTGATCAAAGTTGGCGGTACACACGCCTTTTTGGGTGGAAAGGGTGCGGTTCAAAGGAAAGGGACACCATCAGACAGGCATACAGCGACTTTTACAAATTAGCGCAACAGAAGTCACTCTATCAAAATATCGACTGGAACTCCCAGCCTGCCAGAGAATTTTGGGGTCATGCCACGCAGTCAAACAAGCAAATTTCTGACACTACTAAGGGACAGATTAAGCGTAAGTAATGTCGATGAATCCCTATCCTTGTATGCTAGAGTCCAATAACATCGTCTAGAGATATATCAAGCGGCTCAGCAGGTTTATGATCGCTATTTTGGAATAAATCCCTTCCTCCTATACATTAGGGCTCGTCTCTCGTTCCTTTGAATCCAGATTGTGAACTAACTCTTGTGCAGGTACAATGCAGCCCAGATGGCGACGAAAAAAACAGTTGTGGGGATAAACCCACTAAAGACCCGAATTGTCCCGACCGACCCATAGCTCCGGCCCCGCCAGAAAATAGACAGACGGAGGCCTACAGCAACCCCGAGGACGGTTACAGCAGAATCACATTCTGCAATCTTTTCTTTAATTATATGGATGATTTGGATGATGTCGTAAACTCTGCGAGAAGGCATTCGCGATCGTACCAGAATGACCTCTGGAACTACCAGAATCGAGCTCGCGTCTTCTTCCATGAAATTACTCATCTCAACTATTTCATGAACGTGCCAGGTAGCAGTCCTTACGTTGATGATCTCAGGGTTTCTTTTCGAGGGTCCAAAGGCAAGACGGTAACCGAAACCGGATATGGCCCTGACAATGTCAAGTCGATCGCCAACTACGAGGCGGTCGGCAAAGGGGGAATGTTCACTCAGCGAAATGGTGAGAAAAGCCTCCACAATGGAAAGATTGCAGCTGACCGGACTGACCTCAGCGGATACCTATGCTTGGTACGCAGTGGCAAAATACGTGGAGAGCAAAATCGGCCGGTTAGTGCTGTCGTTGAACACTAGCTTTGCCCGCTGTGGTCTACTAACTTGGTCTTCTTTTCTACAGATATCCCTATCTCCCTCAAGTGAACAGAGTGCCGACTCGGGCGCCTCGCGACGGCAACGGGAAGCCGTTCGACTTTGCACTCTCGTTGTCAGATGAGGATGACAATGACACGACAACGTTTGACAACTCTACCGTGAATGCCACGAGCAATTATGGCGATCATTACATCCCGGGGTGCGCTGACCACTTTGTTGCCACGTCTGCATTCTGGGGCGATGATTCAGTCGCAAACGACTCGTCCACAAATTGTGACCTCAATTCTGCAAGCAATGTTCCCTATAATGTGTTCTATGACAGCACTGCCAATCCAGCCGATGCTCCGAATGTTTACGACAAGTTCTGTTACAACATCGATTCGCCGAACACATTGAACGTAACGGTCGATGTTCATGGGAATCCTGTTAGCGGCAGTCCAGTCAGTTTCGCGCTGCCTCATCCTGCTGCTAGCAGTGCCTCCAACAGTCCGGGAAGTAAAATAAGGAAGCGGACTCCACCCCCAGATCCGGACGTTTATAATGGCTACAATTTCACGCTCGTCTGGCAACCGACAGGCAACAATTCCGGATGCGGACAGGAAGAGCAGTCGTGCCGCGATGCGTTCGCCAGGCTAACTGAGTCACCATGTGGACACACAGGGAACCAGGAAAACACGCTTACCAACACAGCGCAAATCGTTATTTCGGGCTGCGGAAGTTACGCCTGGAGCATCGCGAGTCCGCCATCGTCGTCCACGAGCACGAGCTCTGCAACGGCATCGAGCACCGGCTCGCCCACGCCCAGCAATGCCATCATCGCCGAATACGACGCCCTCTGCGATACCTCTGCGGGATCCGATAGTTGCTCGGGTACCTACGACGTCTACGGCTACACCCCCGGAGACAGTCCACCGCAGGCGTGCAAGACGAAGCAGCAGACGATCTGGCAGACCAACGTCGCCAACACCAACCCGGACGGCACCCCAGCAGATAGTTCAGTCAGTCTTGGGCCGTTCAATGTCAATGATGCGACGAATTGCTACTACAAACAGGATAGCTTCAGCAAGACGCCGGGCACGCTGACTTGCGACAACAATGTCAATGTGCAGTGCCAGAGCGTGGACGTTGGTAATGACTGTGACGGATATCCGGATAGCTATTGGGATTTGGGGACTTGCGAGTGGTAGTACAGCCATTGAGCTTTAAGCCGACGATTCTTCTGTTGCATGTTTGCAGTATTCATCTACGGTCGCTGGACTTGACCGCCAGGTTTTCTTTGTCTGTTTTACAATGTTTTTTAATTCATTTTGCTGTCTTTGTTTGAACCGAGCAGGACTCGATCAAAGCTACGATTACGATAGTCTTTACTGCCTGAAGAGTCTCTGAGAAACTCCTCAATCGGCTCAACATCAACACACTTCGAGCTTTGCTCATCAAACGAACCTAACGCTGCCCCGATGCTTGTTGCAAGCTTTTAAAGCTCCAGACAGAAAGGGTTTCGCACGGCATACGTTTTGTGAGAGGGGCGGCTGGAATTTATAATCTGCGTCAGGACTTGGATTCTAGATCGAGCAGGCTCGATCGTTCTCGATCTCAAATATTCTTTAGAAAATACACTGTTGGTCGGCTCTGAAACGAGGTCTACTATCGAAGCAATGGATGGCAACATAACAGCGAGACCAGAGTACCACCTTGATTAATTCTTCAATGGGTATTTGCAAGCTACTACTCAATTCTTCGCTCTGAAGCATTCGGCCCCAGGCTGGGAAATACCTTACCGGGAGCCGAGAGCGCACATGCAAACGAATTCGTAAAGGCTTTGATGCTGAGCATTATGATACACTAGAGCTCCTCGTCGACCTCCATGGTCCCGTTGACGTGTCCATTTTGCTTCGCTTCAGCCTTAGGGACCGACGCTTCTTTGTCGATCATTTGCCGCGACACGGCAACGATGTTGTCTTCTATTAGTTCTTGGCCTAAATCTTCGAGATCTGCAAAGAGATTTATAATCAGCAAACCAGGTATTCGTAGCAGAGCACGAGGACAACCTACGCTTCTTCGGGTCTACTTTTCCGACATATCTCGTTTTCAGCTGCTCCTTTGTCAACTCCGTCTCCTCCTTTACCCTCTTCTCATAACCCTCTGCCAACCCGACCAGCTTCTTCAGCCTCTCCGTATTCCTCTCTCCCTCACTTTCAAAGTCCGGCATCTGCAGCGCCTCGGTCCAGACTTGCTTGTGTAGATTCATCAGCATGTTCTCCTCCAAGCCCGTCTTCCGATAATTTATTCCAATGCTGTAGTAGTGTCGGTTCAGTCCGTGGATGAGCGCTTGGATGGAGGGTTTGTTGAGATGACCCAGGTTGGAGGTAGTCTGCCGTGGCTCTTGGCCGAGCATGAGAGTTTGCGGGTTGATGAGGCGGAAGGCATCAATGACTACTTTGCCTTTGACGGATTGGATGGGGTCGATGACGACGGCAACGGCGCGGGGCGTGAGCTGTTCGAAGGATTGCTGGGTGTTGATGTCGACGCTTGAGAGCCAGCAGCCGAAGCCGGGATGTGAGTGGTACCAGCCGACGACTGTCTCAGGCCTGTGCAGTACGCGACGTTAGCGGAAAGCTGAGGTAAAAGTAAGGTAGGATGCAGGGTGTAGTCGAAGTACCTGTTTGTCTGCCGTAGCATGTCCATCATTTTGGTCTGAAAGACAGGGTCGACGGCTTCGACGGAGACACCGGTTCCGCTTTGGGGCATGGCAAAGACGTCGACGACACGTACGGTATAGTCATCGACGAACTCTCCGAGCATCAATCCCATGACTTCCATGGGCACACCTGCCCTGCCATGCCGGAGCATCTTTAGCAGTGCGAGCGAGGATATGTAGACGGTTTCAGAGTTATCGATGAGCGGCGAGTCCTGTTCGACACTGGCATTAGGACGCCGGCCGTACAGAAGCTCGCTCAGATATTCACTGTTGAGCGACATAGTGATGGCGAAGGAGTGGTAGAAGATGAAGCACAGGGATAGCTAGGCAGGCGGATAAAGTGAAGCTCTGTATGGAAAGCGCGACATACCCCTTGAGGTCCTCCCATCCCACCCATGCCTTGACCCATGCCTTGGGCGGCCTGCAGCATACGATTTAATCGGTCCATCTTGGACCGCTGCCTCTATCGGGAACACGCAGAAGAACGGCAAGCCTGAGTGTATTACGAGAGCAGATACAGTATTATCGAGGGACGAGGCGCATCAAAGTATAGATGTGTAGAGACACTGTGATATGATGAGGCAAGAAACAGATGATGGTGATGAGAAAGCTCAGAAGTCGCGAAAAGCAACGACAGGGATATGGGTTTAGGTACGTACCTGAACCTGAGTATTGTCCGACCGTGCATCAGCCACCGCCTCGGAAGCTGACAGAATATGGCGAGTATTAGCCATCGGAGCCCTCCCCATCCATAGTCTAGCAATGAGGATAATAATGAAAAATCGACTCGAGCTACATTGACCGTATTTTGTAGTTAGCTTTTGAATTAGAGAATGGGGCACCCCGATCAAGTGTCCGACTTATTCTATTATCATATCGACATACGAAGTACGGAGTGTTCGGACCATGGCTTAACAGGCCCAAAGACTCACCAGCCACCTCTCCGAAAGCTGACCAATCACAGCTCTTAGAGCCCGCCCTGCGGCTAGTGAAAATGGCCCGCCATGGTCTGCATCTGCTCTACTCCGTACCTTACTTGGCTTTCACACAATTCTTGACCGTCTCTCTCTATTAGGACTCAGTCATAATCTACCATTTCAGATTTACTCTCTTATTATTTAGTCTACTCCCACTGATAGAGCAGTTGCTTTCAGAATGGCCGGCATTGGCCCTCCCCTTGACGAACCCGTCGTCAACGGCTCTCGAAACCGCAAGAAAATCGCCTACTTCTACGACTCTGACGTGGGTAATTATGCCTATGTTGCTGGACATCCGATGAAGCCGCACCGTGTTCGGATGGCTCACAGTTTGATCATGAACTATGGCCTGTACAAAGACATGGAAATATACGTAAGTCGTCAAGCTTTCCTCTCTTCTAGGAACAGGCATTGCCTGTTCAAGTCTCGATGTCGCGCGTATTTTTCAAAGTCCCGTAGCGTTAGGAAGAACTCTGCTAATGTCTTTCGGCAGCGTGCGAAACCGGCCTCGAGATATGAAATGACACAATTTCATACCGACGAATACGTCGACTTCCTTGCCAAAGTCTCGCCCGACAATATGGACCAGTTTGTCAAGGAACAGACAAAATACAATGTCGGGGACGACTGTCCCGTATTTGATGGTCTGTTTGAATTTTGTGGTATATCTGCTGGTGGTAGCATGGAAGGTGCTGCAAGATTAAACAGGGGCAAGTGCGATGTTGCTGTAAACTGGGCTGGTGGACTCCACCACGCGAAGAAAAGCGAAGCCAGTGGGTTCTGCTACATCAATGGTAGGTCGCATGTCTTCGCCCACAAAAGTGTCTGAGCATTGAGAACTAACGAGTCGGGCATTTATAGACATCGTGCTCGGCATTATCGAGCTACTACGCTACAAGCAGCGTGTGCTCTACATCGATATCGACGTCCACCATGGCGATGGCGTCGAAGAAGCCTTCTATACTACCAACCGCGTCATGACCGTCTCCTTCCACAAATACGGCGAATACTTCCCTGGCACCGGTGAGCTACGCGACATCGGAGTAGGTACCGGAAAGTACTACGCCGTCAATTTTCCCCTTCGCGACGGCATCGACGATAAAAGCTACAAGAACATTTTCGAACCCGTGATCAAGGCAGTCATGGACTGGTATCAGCCTGAAGCGATCGTTCTCCAATGTGGCAGTGACAGTCTATCTGGCGATCGTCTTGGCTGCTTTAATCTAAGTATGCGAGGTCATGCGAACTGCGTCAAGTATGTCAAAAGCTTCAATCTCCCTGTTCTGGTCCTTGGGGGTGGCGGATACACGATGCGGAATGTAGCCCGCACATGGGCATACGAAACAGGTCAATTGGTTGGCCAAGAAATGGGCACGCAACTTCCCTACAACGACTATTACGAGGTATGCACCCAGCTGTACAAAGATCCACCATTCACCGCCAAGCTAAACCGACCATCAGTACTTCGCCCCCGACTACGAACTCGACGTAAAGCCCTCAAACATGGACAACGCCAACTCCGATGAATATCTCAGTAAAATCAAAGCAGATGTCATTGAAAACCTCAAACGCACTACTTTCGCCCCTTCTGTCCAAATGACGGATGTTCCTCGACACGATTTGGCCGGCGGTGACGATATCGGCGAGCAAGAGGCCGAACTGGACGATCTCGAGGCAGATGAAAACAAAGACATCCGCATTGCGAAACGACAATGGGACAAGATCATCGCCGACGACCGCGAACTTTCAGACACCGAGGACGATATCAATGCTGCTGAGCGCTACGCCGGCGTGCGACGACCACGTCAGGGACGCCGTCCACGCATTATGGACTACCAGAATCCCCATGCCGTGCCTGACGATCCTTACCCCGACAGCGGTATGGTCAGCGGGGTGGGTAGCCCCGAGCCTGCCGCCAATGGCAGTCCGAACGACGACATTGACACCAACGAGAACGGTCTCGCGACACTCGCTGCAGCTGCCAGCCCCATCGCCGCAACACTAGACAATCCTAGCACCCTCCCCATTCCTGCTACCTCGTGGAAACCCTCTTCGCCTTCCGCACAATCTCAACGCGGAAGTCCCGTTCCGCCGCCCTCCACCGTCACGCCCTCCATGCCCGCGAACGATGAAGCGATGGAGACTGGTGACGGGGACGGGGACGTGACGATGGACGACGGCCTGGCCGAAGAGACGACTGAAGCCATCAACGCACCTTCCGCATCCGAAACCCTCCCCACCGAAACCGCCACTGGCGACGTCAGCCTCGCACGGCCGACGCCTCCTGCCTCGCCGCCCGCGCAACTTGCAGCTGCAACCCAACCTCTACTCGAACCCGAAGACATCGAAATGGCAGATGCCGATGCGCCTATGCTCTCCTCTACCACAGCTCCCGTCGTCGCTGCTGCTGCAGATGATGCTGCTGCTGCTGTTGCCACCACCGCCACCGAATCGTCCGCTTCGACGGCGCCGGCTCCATCTGGCGATCCTATTGATCCGACAGCCGCTACGTCGACGGGTGATCCGATCATCGGCGCGACCGAGGAACCGCAAATCATGACTGAAGCTGCAAAGCAAGCCTCGCCCGCAGTTACAGAGACGAAGGAGGAGAGCGAGAAGATCGAGGGCGAGAAAGAGCGAGAATTAGAGAATGAGAAGGGCGAGGCTGAAGCCGAGAAAGCTATGCATGCGGAGGGTTCGCGGACGGAAGTCAAGCCCGAGGAAGGCGCAGCGGGAGGGGAAACTGGAGGGAGCGGGATTGGGGAGACGGTCGGGTGATGTGGACAGGGTCATGGTGGTGGTTTGAATTTTGCAGAAGGCGTTGTGGCGATGAAAAGCTTGTACGCCGGAGTGGCTAAAGAACCTTAAGTCGGCCAATGGCGTTAATGGTTCAATCGGGATACTCTGCGAGCTTGGAGTTGAGGAGAACCGGGCTTTCGGCATTCCTGTGTAGAGCACATCCGACTGCATTGCGCCGTACTACAATGGGTCATGTCGCACAACTACAGTTGGCAATTTCTTCTACGTGTGAATATACCTTGCTATTTCCTGAGACTAGGGGAAAGGGTTGTGATGGATCGTAGGTGCAATCATGCTTCGCCCTTTCTTTTTCTAGTTTACCCAGGTTGACAGTGGTTAGAGCTTGATATGAAACACTTTCAAACTTGCGGTCATTCGGCGGACCCACAGTGTTAAGCATTAGCTCTAGGTAAGTCGTCGGGAGGTGTCTCGTCCTCGCGACGCACAATGGTGAACAAGCTGTATACTTATCAAGACCAAGCGAGTTGTTACGCCGACTCTTCCATAGTAAGCGTGAACCCTTGTTCATTCGTACTTTGGACTCCTCTGGAGTTGCTCCACAAAGCACGTTGTTCGACGTGGTAGTGCTGATCAAAATTAATCGACGCAGCTTCCACCAAATTCCCCTCAAAATCCAGAAGTTCAATTTGAAAAAAACAAAAACAAAACAAAACAAAATCCTTTTTAAAACATAATTTGCGAATATTGCAGATATCTATATAGGCCCTCCAGAATCTGTAGTGAAATTCTTGACAAATTGAAAATGGGTTCAAAAAGTTCGCCCAACTTTGGTAAAGGAAGGTAGGACCTGAATTTTGATTATTCTACCACTGTTAACGTGCAAGGGTGAGGCGCTTCTTCGGTCACCCATGCTACTCCCACACCTTCAGGTAGCTATTCGGTCTGCCCTCCAAGTCCTGTAGACGCAGGATAAAATTCATCTTCTGAACCGTCTGGTTCTTCGTTGCGAGCGGGCGTGTAAAAACTTGGGATTTCCTCAAAACCGGTGTTTTCGTCGTCGTATGTTGAAAATCCCTCGTTACCCACATCGTTCCGGTACAACCTGTCAATTTCCCTCCGAAATTTGTCCCTTTCGATGAAGGGTACATTTCGGCCCTCCGGACAGTCAGGAGGCCAGCTTGCAGGATCGTCCCAATAAGGACAGCATTCCTCCATTCCATTCCAGAGGCGCTCGAAATCCTCACGATGATATGTGAACCGGACTGGACCGCGCACATAATGCGTCTCGTGTCGACCATACAGAGGTTTTCTTGGAATAGAATGAGTTTTCCGAAGCTCCGCAATGTCATAGCCACACATTGCCATCACAGAATCCCACATATCTCCTGTGAACGAGCTGCTTCGAGCTCCAAGTGCATAATTTTCATCATAAGCGGCCTTTATCACGCTGTAACCCATATCGTCACACGAATTCAATCGACCACCCTTGGATATCGCGAGCTTCAAAGTGTTCTGGAAGCAGTTCTGTTCACAGGGCCGGGCCCAGTATATTATGGTGTGCATAAACGTAGATATACGGTTCTGATGATTGTCATGATTTAGATCCAGTCCCCATTCCATAAATATGTCCAGTACTTTGGTCCATTCTGCAAAACGACAACGACCCGTGCTGAGATACCATGCGAAGAAAGTCGGAACTCGTCCAAGATGTTGCCAAGGATAATTACCGCTCTTGATATCGATAAAGCCAGGATCGACATAATGTAGCATCTTGATCAATTCCTGGCTGGGATTAGTGTTAAAAAGTCTAGGCCAGCAGCTAGGCAAGGGAAGGGTTGAATTACAATATCGAAACCCACAAAAAGAGTCTCATCCAAGAGCTTGCTGTCTGTCCTGGTAATTTCGGCAATAGTTGGATCTCCGCCCGCCTCAACTAGTAACTTCCGGCATTCTGTTTTTCGAGAGATCTCTCTCTCGCCCTTGTGGATTGCACTGCGTAGAGTAAGCCTCAATCTGTTGCAGGCATTAGATAGCTCTCTAGAAATCTACTTACAATTTCCAACGGCATTCCAAAGAACTCACACCTTCGCCAGCCCCTATGACTTCATCAGGGTCCACGCCAGATTGAAGAAGAAATTTTATCATTGATGGTTGACATAGTGCGAACTGCCAATGTCAGCAGAAATCGAGGTAGACTTTGATAAACTGTACATTAAGGAGTGGCACGCCTCGACTGTCGTGATCCCACACAGTAGCTTCGCCCTTTCGAAGCAATGTCAAAAAGGATTCCATGTCTCCTTTTTTTATGTAATTGAATATTGGAGCATCTTCCTGATGTACTATTCCTACGCATATTCTGGGGCTAAAGGAGAAAAATCCGTCATGCGTGGCTCGCTGATGGAAGCTCATGGTGAGGCTCGCGTTCTTCAATCGAGGGTGCTTCAACATGATCTTTAGAACTGCCGCAAATTCATCTTCTTGTAGAGATTTCTCGATGTCCTCCTGAAAGAATAGTCTTTGTTTGGTTGTGAGAATGCAGTGCCCATATGCAGTCATTAATCTCTTCATCTGGCGGCTTTGGACGAAATTTATCGGTGTCCGTACCGTTGCTTTCTCACCTAATAGAAATATCAGTATCTATCACGCTTTATCTGGGTAAATTTGGTAGCCCACCGCCCTGATTGACCTTGACAGAATTTGCGGTATTGAGCAGGCCTCTTGTTCGTTTTAAATCTCGTGTAGTGGAGTGTATCTCTGGCGGTAATTTTGATATGTTTGTAGAAGTCGGGACACATTTCCAATCTGATATATAGTCTGAAACATATTCGAGTAGCTTGTCGAGGTCGTCGATTATTTGCTGGGCTTCCGGACTAAATATTGTTTCGCTTTTCCGTTGAGCGAGCTTACAAAGCCGACGAATGCCATGCGATAGGTCATCATCCCCAAGTAAGGGATCAGAAGAGTCGAGTCGTGTGTGCTGAAATCGCTCGCCTCTGGCAATGTCGACTCGAGAGGAAAACAATCTCCCAGAAATTCGTCCTTCGATGCCCTTGAGTCGCTCAAAAATGTCATGGAATTGCTTTAATTGACTTCTTGACATTCCTTGCACTTGTTCAAGTTTCGAGTACACTGAGACAGATTGGTCTTTCAAGTCTTGAACATTAACGTGCATCGTATTCATTTGCAAGATCTGACTTTCGGACGTCTCTTGGAGCCGTCCGAGCTTCATGTCCAAAGGCTGGAGCTCTGTGTGCAGAGACCTGTGCCTCTCAGCTGAAGATCCTTTCAGACTTTTAACGTCGTAACAGATATCGTTCAATTGCAACCCTCGATGATGCAATTGCGTCGAGTTGTGAGAGCTCCGGCTGATCTGAAGTAAGTTCAAATGGACATTAATTTCGACGATATGCTGATTGAGTTCAGTCCACATTCGCTGGAAGTCTTTCTCCCCCAGAATTGTCTTAACGTGTTTCCATGCTCTTCCGGCTCGTGTGTCATTACGAACAAGAGTGATCCTTTTGATTGAATTCTCGTATCGCTTGACGTCTTCCGTGCAAAGCCGAATGACGGTTGCCAGAGCTTCAATGTCGAATTTGTTCTCCGCAGTATCTGATTGAATGGCTGCCGTTTTGGAGGCCTCTAAGACATATTCAACCATCCTGATCGCCGCTGCCAGGCTTTGTACCTGCTGAGACTGGTTCTTGATGCTCGAAACGATCTCATAGATTGCCTTGGTAGAGTTAAGCGCAATTCCTGCAAATGCAATTACGCTGGCTCCGCTGCCAATGACATCCATTTTTTGAAGTACGTCAGAAAGATAGAGAGACGTATGAGAGAGCGCACATCCAAGAGAATTCAAGATGGAACCATTAGCATATCCGATATTTATCTCATCATTGAGATGCTGTTACGGCATATATATATTTATACAACTCCTGTCACCTTGTCTGGCCGTCTAAGTCCATCTTCCATTTTTTCGGGTGAAGGGAGCTAGCTCGAGCGTCTTAGGACAAATGGATAACTGAAGATGTGATCGCTACTTAAAGGTGACGAAATAGAGTCAATACTTCGTCGTGATCAGCGCTCAGGCGATCGCAGAGTTGTCTAAACCGCTCGGATATGCTCTGTCCAGCATTCGGCTACTCCGTACCCGCTTTCGGAGGAAGCCGTTTTGTTCCTTATGAAGGTTAGTGTTTGCTGGCTATTGTGTACCGTTAGTAACCGAAAATTCTACTCGGAGTATCTTACTCCATACGTAGCTTCCGTGATACTGTTTTCAATCCAGCCACTCGGATAATCTGCCCGGATCTATTGCAATAGCCAATCGTCTGGCGACGCACTGCCGTTGCGTTCAGCTCTGGTCCCTAACTGCAGTAAGTCTGCATAATCACACTAAACGGAAAGCGGTAATGGTCAGGCGCTCCTTAGTCGATAAAATCTGGTAGCCACGTGGCGACTTAATAAACGCATATGGATGGTCGCACTGCTTATTAGGGGCTCGGGGCCGCATGAAGGATATAGCAATAGCGGTTACAGCGCTTCTGGAAATTTGCTGCGTATCTGGTACCAAGGTGTCCACCAATTCGATTCCTTGAATCCTGAGCAGCTCGGAAGTTCCTATTCTATTTGTGCGAGGTTTGAAAACTGGATAGTCTATTCAACAAATTTGTCCCATTTCTATTTTGTCGCATTGGTTCTCTAACAGTAGAAATTTTTAAGTATCAGCCAAGATAAAAGCACAAGTCTGCCGGTTTTAAACTTCGCACATGGAGTGGGATCTACTGAGGACCCGGGAATTGAGTAGAGGGACACCTTAGTGCCAGATGCACAGACGATTTCTGGAACAGCTGTACTACCAAACGCCGCAACCCCGGCCTAGGGCGCAGCGGGCTGTCCGGGCCGACTGCTTGGGTTAGTCCATCCTCGGCTACTAAGACTAGGTAAGGTAGCATGAAAAGACTTCCGAGCAAGCAACGTTTGCGGAAGTGCTATATTTGGGAATCCTCCAATTAAACTTTTAAACGGATAATTTTAATATGAGTGATCGACAATGAGAGGAAAAAAAAGAAAAAGATAAACAGGGACGAAAAGAATGTACTTAACCTTGAATTCTTTCTGGCGATTACCCAATCTAAAGCGGTCAATTATTAATAATTCTGGCGCAAGTAGTGACATGTTGTGAGCATCGAGACCGCGGCTAATAATTGAACCCTCAAAGCCTTCAAGTATGTCTTATGAAGTGGGATAAATGCTTGATTATAGATACACGTATGCAGGCAAATGCCAAATCGGTAGTTCACACTCAGATATGATGTGGCATGTACATCAAGTTCGGTAGCTGGTATTCGGATGAAGAATTTAAGACGCATGCGCCAAAAGCCACACTGAACCCACGAAGCTGCTGTTCTGAAACCTGATAGTTGTACGAGAAAATATCGAGAGATAGGGCGAGGGGCTTTCGCAGGGTAGTAGAGTATGTCACAGTGTATATTTCTGTCAAGAAGTCGGACTCGCTTATTACTAATTATAATAACTGGATTCGAAAGGGTCGCTCCGATTACACAGCCAAGAATCGGAAGTATGCTAATCGGTCATCAAGGAGGCAGGGCAGGTTGGATATTCATTGAGGAGCCCCTGACCAGTATTATCACGGTCAAGCCAGATATAGAAATGAGATGAGCGATCGGTCGTAATCCCGATCGACGAGGTAGCCCTGAAATGAAGCTTAGTGGTACGCTAATTTAATTGGCACGCTAAGTAAGGTTCGGAACGAGACCTCTATCGTCTGCTTCCCATTGTCTGTTTTCGATTGTCTTTTGTTTTGGCGCTTCTGACACAGGGTGGAAAGATCTTGGCATGGGGTAAAGAAGTTGGCAGGGGGTTAAAATAACACAGATCTGGGGTGGCAAATATTTCACCTGTGAGCGAATGACCCTATATTTGGTATGTGCTGAGCATATGCTTAACCTATATTTAGATCTTTGAAGCCCAAAGAGCTGGTGAATTACAAAGGCATAGGTATGCTCGACGTATGCCAAAAAGGCTGCGTTGATATCTGCAGCGCGATACTAGGTACGGTTACAACGCCTTAGGGCTACAGGACCCTAGAGCTACAGGGTGATACCTCAGGGCTACTGGGCAACTTTTACGGTGGCTACGGCGGTACCGGTACGGCTAGGTGAGTCGACCTCAGGCTCCATGAAGCTGGTCCTTCCTCCAATAAATAACTACAATCTGGGATTAAGCCTTGTAACGTATGTACTGCGTAAAAAGGGGTTCTGTAGGGATTATTTTAAAGTTTACCACAGCCACCACAAAAGTTACATTGCAGTATGGAGTATCCTCAGCATATACAGAAGGCGGTGAAGATTTTTTTTGATGTGGGGGGTACATGTTTCCACCCCAAGGCCAAGATTTCTTCAACCCCCGCCAACTATAATTCCGGGGTGCTTATTGTTGAATCTGCTGGTGAAATCAATGTCATCGATTTTGTACAATCTATATTACCTGTTCGTATGCTGATGCATGTCCCTCGGCCGATATTCCCGTATGCCTATCGCCATTCGCCATTTCCAATGCATAGCAGTTCCACTCCCTTGACTTCCGCGCCCCCGTCAATTTCGCTCACTCGAAGTTGTCGCTCCGATCGACCCAAACATCTTCCAATTCTGCAAAGTTCCGGAAATGCACCGGCCGATGCCCCTCATCGTAGAATCGCTTGGGCGTGTCCAACGCCACCTCGACCTTATCTCCACCCCCACCCTCGCGCGCAAAGTTTCCAAACGCTGCACCCAGCCACGCATAGTTCCACCTTCCATCTTCGGCCGGTGTGAGGAAGAAGCCACGGATTCGATCGCTCAGAAGGAGCTGGGTCTTCTCCGAAAAGGCAGCTGGATTGAACCCCGGAGGGTCCGATGACGTGGTATCGCGGTTATCTGCACCCCACTTGTAACCTGCAGGCGTAAGGCCGAAGGCGGCCAGAGACACGGAGCCAGGGGTGAAGGAAACGGTCATAGTCACGGTTTTCTTGTCCCAAGACGGATGGCGTTCCATGAGCTTGGCATGCTGAGTAACGTCGGGCGCGCCGAGGGCCTGAGGTTCTGAGCCTGAGAGCGTGTGGATCCAGCCGAGGGGCTCGAGGTCACGGAGGAATTCGTTGTTGTTGGTACTGATGGGGAGCTGGTGCGGCAGAGAGACCGAGGTGGTGGAGCCGAGTTGAGGGACCATGACGATGCACTTGATTTCTTTGATTTGAGCGGCGTCTTTGGGGCTGGAGCCATAGAGGTAGCCGGCGACTTGGACTCGGAGATCGGCGATGGTGATGAAGCGGCGAAGAATGTTCTTAGGCATGATGTAGGTAAAGCTATCGTCGCTTTCATTTAGATCTTCGGAAGAGATATAGATGTTGTTCGCTCGAGTGCGGAGGTTCGAGGTGGCCAGAGCGCGCGACCGCCATTCTGTCTTGGATGCAAAGGCTTGTTGCTCGAATTGGGAGGTTGTGGTCACAATAATGTCCTCTCCATGTACGTTTTGGGTTTTGGTCGTTACAGCGGTAAGTTGCTGTTGCTCTTGTTGCTGCTTCTCAATCTCGGCAGCTTGTTGACGTTGCATTGAAGGGGCAGAAATTTCCATACCAAGGATGATGTCGCGGACTTCAGACTGGGTAAGGGAACTCGTCGTAACGTTGTTTCGCTTACCATAATCGTTCAGAATAAGATCACGGAGCTGCAGCTCAACCTTGATCCAGTCTTCGTCCGATAAAGTGGGCCAGATATGATGCTCCTGAGTAATGACAGTCTTGTCAGGTCGAAGAATGAGCTTGGTCTTGTCCGGGTTGACATGAAGAGCACGAAGAATAAGAATCAAACGAGAGAAGCAAGTATACGATGAAATCGTCTTTGTCCACTCGTCATAAAGATTGAGGAGTACCATTTGTGGTTCCGTTGCGCGCAAGATCATGTCACCAAGCTTTTCAACTTTCATCGCAGCTTGGAAAGGTAGCTGTAGTTCAGAAGCGCGGATCGAAATGTTAGGAAAGTCGAGGAGATGCACTTCGAGAGGATCTAAAAGACCTTTCCTTGTGACGATAAGTTGCTTGGGCTGTTCTTCGACTGGTAGCGACCGGATAAGTGCGGCTACTTCTTCCGCTGTTTTCCATTTGGCCAGTTGACCAAGGCGTTTCTGTCCTGCCCACACACTGGTGTGAATAACCTTGAGGAACAATTGACCTGTGCGAGGGTTGAAGATGAAGATTGCACCATTGATCGGCTTGGTCGTCAAATTACCTTCAAAGGTCTTGTGGATCGTCACACGGTAGACATTGGTATCGTCAATGAAAAACTGGATTTGGTTGCTGAAAAGTTCCGAGTAATTCTGGGAGTTCAAGAATTCCTGGTTGCTGTCGGAGGCGTAGAGCTGCAAGCCCTTCCTAATACGTTCGCGGAGGACGTAGAGCGCAGGATTAGCCTTCATAATCTTTGCCATCGCCTGTTGGACCAATTGTTTCAATCCTGGGAAATACATTCCAAAGGCCGAATAGAGATTATAGGCAAGGTCGATGCCAATCATGAGGCCGGTGGCAGATGGATAAATACTCATGCTATCGTTCGTGTAGTCGAGGTATTTCGCACGAGTATAACGTTCAATATCATGCGAATCGTAGTCACCGTATCGAAGTTGCACGTCGATCCAGAACTTGTTCGTTGTCGTCGAACCCATGTTATCCTTCGTATCGTAGAGTAAAGAAGGCGAAGATACGCTCCACTTGTGGCTGGCGAAGAGCAAGATATCAGCACACGAGCTGTTCATCTTGTACGACTTTCTAGGATGAATAGTCTCCTTCTGCACAGTCTCAATACCCAACGCTTCCAGCTCCTGGTCGAACACCTGACACAAATCCATGACGACAGACTCATGGATCTTTTGCCACAAGTGCGCACGGAATATTTGGATCAGCGAAATTTTAAGCGTAGGAATCTTGCCATGCAAGAAGATGCCCGTTAGGTCAAGCTGAACCTGGAATCCGACGTATACGTTGGCGCGGTTTATCTATTTCAAGTTAGCTTAACTAAATTCAAACTAATAAGAAGGGTGCGCGACTCACCGTAGGTGACCACCACAATGTGAAGCGACGGTTAGGAATCTGATTGAGACCAGAACGTTGAGCATTGGTAAGCTTCTTGAACTTCATGGATTCTTCGAAGCCGCTGTTGTGAAGCACAAGGTAGTCATGTCGCAGGTACAGTTGGTCTTGGTCAACTCGGAAACCAGCCCACTCTGTGGCCTCGGGTTCGAGAACAATGTCCTTGATCGAAAAGCTGTGGGTCTGATGGTCGACCGGGACAGCATGCTCCGGCGACTCGAAGCCAGGAGCCCTAAAGAGCAGGCACTTGCCTCTCTCCTTGTCATTAAGAGCTGCGAACTCGGAAGCTGTCATCTGGATAGTATCGTAACGCTCAGCTTCTGAGGCCTCCGGTTTCGCGAAAACGGTCGGCCCTTTGTACGTAGTCCGACCTCCCTTCTCCCGGTGAAGGACCAGAATATGATTTGAAGTAACAACAAGATCTTCTTTGCCAGAGCCAATCTTGAGCCGATAGAGGCGGTCTTTGCCATTGACGATATTAAAGGCACGGCGAGGTCCGCCATCAGGACCTAGGAGTAAAGTCCCTTCCACTACGTCTTCGACCGATATCTTCTTGCCGTCATATCGAAGTAGCTGTGTCCCCTTCGCAAGACACGCCTTCTCCCAGAAAAGACCCTCCCAAGATGGGAATGCCGTGGCCTTGAAGAGCGTATGCTCAAGTATCGTCTCAACACCACCAAGGGCTTGGATAACGTCGGTACGATAGGCATTGAGGTTCCAAAGCTTGCCATCATGCCGTTGACTCGTCCACCAGAAAGGATTGCTCTTCATATGTTGATATGTCTTGAACTCGGTGCGAGCACGGAAGCCCTTGTCGAAGCTGAGAGTGCTACGGTCCTTCTGGAAGAGAGTATTGATGCGGGGAAGCCCCCGATCCCAACTATCCTCCAAATCTTCAAGCGTCAAGCGACGGTTTTGCTGGTTAGCTTCTAAACGCTTCTGGGAGTACTCAGTCCAAACACGCTGGGAATCAGTGAATTCGGATTCCCAAGGAATGATGTACCGGAAAATGTTTGGAATCAATGTCTCCTCGTCATGGGACATCCCAGCACGGTAGTGCGTGACGCCAGTATCTGTCTGTTTGGACCAGCGCTTGTCACTGGTCGGGATAAGGATGTGCGAGCCTGAGATCATACCTAGACCACCAAGTTCTTTCGGTGTGTAAAAGACCGCGGGCGGGAAACGCGAAGGCATCTTTGAGTTGAGGCCAATCTTGACACGAGTCTGGATCTTTGTCTCACACTTGACTATGGTATCCAACAAGTTGACTGTTGACACAGCAGCCTCGCGATAATAGGTGAATAGGGCAATCAGACTCGTGTTCCACTTATTGGCGATCTTTGTGAAAGTTGTGGATCCTGAAGACATGAGAATCTGTCGAATACGGTTGTTGAACTTCTGGATATCTTCTTCCGTCACCTGTAAGAACGCATACGCAGTACGCTCTTTCGTGGTGCTCTCTACCAGGGACCAGACACTGTCCCTGACAGGAAATTCATCATTTTGGTTGCGAATCTTCGGAAGAATGCGAACTTCGAAACCACACATGGAGAACAGCAAGTTGGGGTTATCACGGCTGTAAACGCTAGCAAAGGTGTCGTCCCACTCAATTGTGGTCACTGAACGTGGTAGCCTGTTCTTGAGATCCCAAAACACTGCGCGCCCAAGATTAACGTCATGTCTCATCAAACGCATCCGCGAGTCTCTGGGCCAGCATTTCTTGTTGCGGTATCCAATGACGTTCTCAAAATTCGGGTCTGGCTGTTCAGTTAAGAAGCGCTGGATGAGATCCCTTGATTCGTCCGCACTGAAATGAAGGAAAACCCATATGCGATCGATGTATCTCGTGTAAAGGCGGATTGGATGCTTCGTTTCTGTCTCCCGGTCGCGGAATTGTAGGAAGTCGTTGGGGCTCTGTGGTGGTCCCGCAATCTCAGAAGCCCGTGGTAAGCCGAGTAGCAGTAGATCGATGACCAAACCATAGTATTGGAAAACGAAGCCGGAGAATTGTAGGCCTCTAATCATACCGTAACTATTGGTATGGTTCATGTCCTTATAGTTGAGCTGGACGTTGTTCTTCGAAGTAATGTAGTCTGCCAAGTTATGGTCCATAATGAGACGGAGAAGGCGATTCAGAAGCGTTAAATCGACCTTCTCGTACACTTTAGACAGTTGCGTCTCAATCATGACGTTGCACTCTCCCTCAGCCGTCTCCCAAACTTTGTCGAGATTATTGATTCCTTGTGCCCATTTGTATGTAAGTAGTGGAGGGACTTCGGAGTCAGAAGGCTTGATCCAAGCAGGAAAGAGGTGACGCTGGTCAGCCTGGTACCATAGGTACTGATCAAGGTAAGCATCCGTAATTTTCTCGATTGGCTCGATGTCGTAGACGGGATTAATATTGCTGTAGTTATCGTTCATGTCAATTCCGACTTCCTTGAAAGCACGCTGCGTCAGCAGGAAGCGCTTGATACGAGCAAGAGTGGTTCCTGGAGAATCATAGGCTTGTTCAATAAGCGCCAATTCCTCGCGTTGGCTTTGGTTCAATCGCCCCTTGACCGAGTAAGCTTCACGAAGACGCTCAAGGGCAAGAATGAGGATCTTGGTATCATGCTTGTAAGAGACGCTAGGGAAGGGAATGGGTTGGAACTTCCGAGATTCAAGCCAGTGCACAGTCGTGGTATAGATAGCAACGGCTTCCTCCGCCGAAACGTAAGGCCCATCTTTCATGTAATTGTGTTGACGCTCCTGCTCTGCCTTCAGCCAAAGACGCGTCAGTCGTCCGAGGTTTTTCTTTGCTACGGTCTTGTCCACCGTTGCACCTCTCCGTATCCGTTCGCGATTGTAGTGTGCGACAGAAATCCACCAATCTGCCTTGCTCTTGACATAACGCAGGATGATATTTTCGATTGGGGCAGGCAGGCCTGGCACCTTCCAAGGTATATTAGACTTCCAGCACCGCCATGCTTCAGAAAGATGCTGCAGGACAGTGTTGACTTTATTTTGCTTAATGCCCTCGGGCATCATGTCCATCAAGTCGGCCATGACCGAAGCACGAAGCTCAAGGTCAAAATGCGACTCAACACGTTGCTTGGTGACTGTCTTAGCAACACCCTTCGAATGACGACCTTCAAATTGACGAGATAGCAAATTGCCAAGCCAGCGCTCCAGAAGTGGGATAATACCGCGCATGAAGAATAGCCATACTCGCCAACCAGGCGCCCAAAAACCACAACCAGGGCCCTTGCCAACCGGACCAGAGTTGAAGCGGTAGTAGATTAGATGCTTCAAATCCTTGCAAGATCGAATTTGATGCATGAGTTTGTACTTGTACCGATACATACCGGTAAGCTGCCCAACGTGGTTGAAGGCGTAATGAATGCCATCTGCGAGCTGGAAGGCATCAATATTTCCTAGGCGATACTGAACTTGGGCGTCGACAATGAGCTTAGTTAGCCGAAGAATCTCGCGCATCAGATGGAATGCGTTTCCAAATCGCGACTTCTTTCGCTCCTTCGTCGTCAAGGTCTTGATAGGTTTCAAGTTGAAGTTGTAGTCGAGATGGAGGTATGTCAAGTTTTTGCGATGAATCAAGAGGTTCAGCATGTTGAAACCTTGTCGACAAACTTGCAGCCCAGCCTCAACCCAGTCAATCGTCGTCTGTTGGAAGAACTTTGTGCCTTTTAATGAGCGCATAAGGTTCTGCTTATTCAGGGCTTTTGGTGGCTTTGAGTGAAGCTCGTTCAGGACGTATGTCTTGAGCAGCTTCTGATATGAGACTCGGACCTTTACGGGCTGACCCTGTGGAACATGCTCAAGATACCACTGCTTGACGAGGGGCACGTCTTGTGCGCGTACCATACGACCTGAGCGTCTATCAAATGGATAAGGCGCCCACCAAAGCGCGATTGCGGACGCCGTATCCTCAGTGTAGAGTTCTTCGTCGGCCATGAATGGCTGTACCCCTCCTGGAAGCTCAAATTCATCATCCTCCATATTCCCAGCACCAAAGAGTTCATCTTCGTGACTGATTGTAATATTCTTCGGCGCGACAGAGCGGGAAGAAATAGGATTCATAATCGGGTCGAAATAGAAAGCCGGGAGGCTAGGATCCTCTGCACGGACGTAGACGACCTGTGGATGGGAGTACCATGATACCTTGACACTTCTCGGTAGCGAATTATACAGGAAAGGGAAAGAGACGCGATATTCAGTTCGAATGGGTGCGCGGAAGATGATGCGGTCTATAGCGTTGAACTCGCCAAAGTCTTCGTCGTTCGGGTCAACGTCCTTATACAAAGGCTCGAAGCGAGGTCCGCCGGGTATTGCGACGTTCAAGGATTTTGCAGTCATGAAGCTGGGGAGGTCGAACATGTGAAAGTAGTTTTTGTCCACCAAGTCGCTCAGAAGCTGATGACTTAGCCGGTAAAGCGTCGCCATCTGAGGCAACGTCAAATTCCACGACTTGTAACTTGGCCCATTGACGTGGGGGGTATCTAGAAGCGGGCGATGATCGTAGAACCAGTCTGTCACAGCTCCATCTTCATTCTCATCGAGCTCCATCTGGATCGGCTCCAAGGGGTCCACGTCCTCAATATTCTCAGACCATGACAAAGGAGGTTCTTCATCATCAAATGGCGGGAATCTCATCCTCTTGAAATGTCTCCGGTCACTCTTCTCCCTCCGCATGCAAACCCACATCGTCGCCCATTGCGCGTGGAAGATCGGTTCGATCACCCGCGGCACCTCATTCACGAGCGTCAAGCATCCATTGACATGGTATAAAACTTTGACCTCCCGCGCACTCTCCCAAGGCATCGGCATGTTCTCTAGTAGCTTCAACACCGCATGTGGCATGAACTTAAGCGCCCCAAGATAGCTCCTCTTATCACTACTGAACTTCTTTTGGCTCACATCCCCGATATCCTTAACGATTTTGCGCAAGTGCTCGGGCGGCATGTCAGCCTTTTGCGTCTCCACAAAGCCACCCTTGCGCTTCTCGCCGAAGCGTTGCCGCTGCGAGCGCAGCCATTCTTTCTTCTTGGCGGCAAACTTTGCGACCTGGGGATCGGCTGGGGGACGGTAGCCGGGAGGGGGCGGTGCGCCAGACATTCCCGGGGGAGCGCCGGGAGGCGGAGGAGGTGCCCATCCTGGAGGAGGCGGAGGAGGCAGGGAAGACATGGTGATGGGCGCGTAAGGTATGATAGAGGGGATGGGATAACGCGCTGAAGGGCGCGGCGAGGGGCCCTCGAGTACGGAAAAGAGCTCAGCAGTCCTCCGTTTTTAGAGAATGATGAATTTACAGGAGCTGCCAATTAGATAGACCAGCCCGCTCCCGTAGCTGGCTGATGGAGATGGGCTGCTCACTCGCACAGCAAATGGTGCAGAGATGATGCTGAAGCTTTTTTTGCCCGTGGCGAGTCAAGATGGAGAAAGTCAGTATATTCACGCTAGTACCTGATCAGTTTAGCGTCCAAGGTTTGGCGACGCACACCCGACGCGCCGAATTTAAACTTCGGCAGCAAGAATCTCGACGACAATCCATCTTCACACTGAGAAGCCGTCGAAATGCCTTCCAACAGACTGACATATGTATAGTTCATTTTCTCTTCTGTTTCCTGACTTGACATGCTAACGCCGATACGCAGCGCCGGAGGCAACCGTAAGTCGCCCATCACAACGCAACTACCTACGGATATCCTACGACATCGAGAATTGCAGGAGAAGGGGAATCCAGTCTGACGGGAATTTAACAGATATAATACTCGCTCAAATAAAGTCCGTGTTGTCAGGACACCTGGTGGCGAGCTTCGATATTTGCACATCAAGAAGAGAGGCACCGTCCCCAAATGTGGTGACTGCGGCTCCAAATTAGCAGGCGTACGTCTTTCTAGAATCTTGCAATCTGGCGCTTTTCGTATCAGCGCTCGAGGAACCGGTAATCCGGATGACTGAATTGTGACTACAGATTCCAGCCCTCCGGCCCCGTCAGTACGCGACCATCTCCCGCCCCCAGAAGACCGTCCAGCGCGCTTATGGCGGCTCCCGCTGTGCCAACTGCGTCAAGGATAGGGTTGTGCGAGCCTTCTTAATCGAAGAACAAAAGATTGTGAAGAAGGTGCTCAAGGAGAGCCAGGGCAAAAAACGATAAACAATGGGCTAGCGATATGGGATGGAGGAGGCGGTGGAAATTTCAATGATCATTACTTTTTCGGTGTACGGATGCAATGGCAATGGCAATAGCATGAAGCTTGTGTCCAGTCGCATGCTATAAACCACCAGAAATGAACAATCTCTTTTCTGATAAGCATCATACCACGCTGATGGGACGTTCTCATTGCAAGAATCCATACTACTAAAATCACTGCAGGCAAAGGGATTGATCATCATTTTCGGATCAGAGTCAAGGCGTCGCCGCATTCTAAAGGGCAGCATCGTATCTGTCAAAAAGGTCGTGACATCCGGTCCATTTCCAAACCCACAACCCGCATTGAAGCCCTCCGCTTGCCTCTGCTTCTCATTCAGAATCCGCAGGTACCTTTCCGGCTCACAGCTCCGTTCCAGCCCGCCCTGATACCCAACAGCTGGAAACACGATGCCGTTCAAATGACCCGTACATATCGTTATGCCAGTCCATACGAAGAATCCGTAGCATTTTCAGCCCCCCCAAAAAGCCGCTCAAACCCAATCGTCCACCTCTAGTTACAAACCTACTCGCCACATTCCGCTGCCCCCTCTGGAATTCGATTCGGCGGAAGTTGTGGGTCCTCATCCAACACCCCAATCTGACTCACCAGCCGATTCACCTGTCCATCATTTGTAGACGCCGCAATCAGCGGGCCGGCGCGAAACGTCGTGACATTACTCTGCGCATACGTCTTCAGCGACCCCAGTATGAGTGGCCATACCACTGTCGCAAGGAAGGGCAATATGGAAGTCCCGTTCTTACCCGCGCCAGGTCTCGAGCCGTGGAATTTCCGCGGGGTCTGAGCATATTTGTATCGTTGTGGTTCGAATGGCGTGAAGACGTCCCGTCACGGGCTTGTGCGGCCAATGGCCTGGGATTCAAAGCCGCATAGGTACGGGAGAATGCTAACATCAGTTGTGGAGAAGCTGAAATTGCCGCTGAGCACGCTGATGAGCCGGGCGGTGATGTGCGGCAGGCGGATGTTTGCCTGGATCGTAGAGTTGATATCATCGCTGTCGCCGAGACGATTGAGACAGAGATCGGAGGGGGCGAGGGGATTGGCGAGAGAACGCGGATCGAGGGAGTTGAGGGAGTAGACCCGGCCAAGAGTGGTAATCCGGATAGCGAGAGCCATGATGAGAGGTGAAGGCAGCCATATTGACAACGCAGTCTTCTGGAGTTTCTCATGGGATCCTATTAACGTTAGGATCTGGAAAACAAGGGGTTTTGTCTCCAAGACATCGGGGAAATTTGTGCCGGCGTCGTTGCCTATATTGTTCTGAGCGAAGATGAAGCCAAAATGCCCAAGACCAAGAGCAAAACCAACAGCGATAAATATCTCGTCTTAACTAGTTGCAGCAACAACAAATAGTCTTCCAACTCAGAATGCAAGACACTGGGAACTCAAAGATTCCGGTACAGCGTGCCTTTTAAAAGGCTTTGCCCTAAACCTACCGTGGCGCTACTGATTTTCCATAAGCTCTTGAATGTATACAGCCCTCTTGGCCCATGATCGAAGCCAGCCTGAAGGCAAAAAGTCGCAAGAAACGTGCAAAAGCTACGGCTTGTGGTTCGTCTTCAAGGCAGTGAACGCGGAGATTGTGGCCGGGAACCACGTATTCTATTCCGGTTGACGTTATTGATAACCGGATTTCCATTTTTCTTCATTGACTGAGATAGCTCCTAAAATTTTACAGTATCTGTTCCAGACAGTCCAAGATTTTTGGTTGGATGTATGCTAGGTAAGATTGTACAAGGGTGCAAGGGACGCCTTGTTTTGTTAGACTAAGACCCATCATCGATACTTTTATCATGTTTGGAATAATCAATCTTTCACTTTACTCAGTGCCATTAATTTTCTCTCGTATTATGTACAACTATGAGAGGGTTTCTTTTCCCTGTGGAAAATGCCCTCATTAGCTGGTTACTTTTTACAGTCGATACCTAAATTCTCTGTTTTCTCGATCCGTCCAATCCAAAAATTCCACATCCTCCTTATGTCCCCTCCCCAATCTCTCTGCCTCACTATCCCTCTGTTTGTTCTCCCATACGTAGTACGACCTCAAAACAATCGCTATCAGCAACGCAAATGCACATGTCACGATTATCGCAATCTTCGCAGGGATGTATTCGGGTGCATCATCACTCCTAAACGTTAGTGGCCCCAAAATATTGCCCAAACAAAATGCCATAAGCAGAATAGCATTCATTGTAACCTTTTTGGTGTGGCCCGCATAATTAGCCGCCACCCAGGAATACAAGAGCGGCAGAGAAGCGCCAATGCAGTTTGTAAGATAATTACCGATGAGTTTCCCGGCTTTGTTGTGCGAGGGAAGGAATGCCATGAGAGCACCTCCAATGATACCAGGGATGAGGAGGGTGATAATATTTAGACCGCGCTGGTTGTAACGTCCGGCGAGATAGGTCGCGATGAGGATGCTGACGATAGACACGCCACCAGATGGTATCTGAAGCAGCGCCGTGCTGAGGCTGTTGTACCCGAAACCCTTGATGATGGTGGCTTGGTAGCTACTAACCGCGCCATTGGGAACGTTGCTGCTTGTCGTGATCAGAGCGAGAAGCCAGGTCTGCGGATCTCGAAGGCATTCGAGAACTTGTTTGGGCTTGAAATGTTTGTTTTCGATTCCGGTCTGGTTTTCTCGAAGACGTTCGATTGCCCAGGTCTTCTGCGAGTGCGAGAGTCGCGATGACATGGGATTATCGGGGAGAAAGGCGACGACCAGAAGGCCAACAAGCACGGTAGTCAATCCGACGACTAAGAACATGATTTGCCATGACTTGAAGGTCGATCCGTGATAGTGCTGGAATCCATAACTAATGAGTGATCCGAAGATAGTTCCGGTACCAGTGCCAAGATACCAGATTCCGACGCGGGGAGGTTGTTCATGTTTCTTGTACCACATTGCCGTAATAAGGATAAGAGAAGGCGCAACAGCCGACTCGAAGCATCCGAGCAGAACCCGTGTGGTTACGAGCGCGCCATAGTCCTTGCAAGCACTTGTCACGGCAACGATGACACCCCATAGGGTCACCATAACGCCCAGGTATTTTGCGGTTGGAAGACGCTGCATCCCATACCCATGTGGAAATTCAAAACCAAGGTAGGTGACATAAAAAATCAATGCGAGGTTTGAGAATTGGCTAGTTGAAATATTTGCATCCTCGTAGAGTCCCATGACCGCCGCATAATTGACTGCGTTTCTCAACCATCAGCCCTTGAGGCACATGCGCATCGTATCAATGATTTAGGCGTACTCAATGTTTTATCCAAATATTGCAAACAATAGCAACACCACATCAATGGCACGATATACCAGTCAATTTTCCGTATAAGTCTTCTCTCATCTTCTCGAGTCATCTCCCCAGCCGCCGACTCGGCTCGCAAGAATTTGAGTGCTTCATCTCCATCACTGACAATTGACACCTCCCCCTGCCTAGCCTCTGGCTCGTCTACACGCGATTCAGCATCCAGCTCTTTGATGTCTTTTTCGGCCATTGTACATTTAAGCGAAACTAGATTAGAAGGGCAGGGATTGTATAACGATAGATGAAGCAAGTTACTTCAGGGTACGCAAAAAGCAAGCAGAAAAGTGTGAGCAAAACCCAAAAATTATCTCAATGGAAAAGATCGAGTAATACCTACCTATCATTCCAACCTATACAAGTCTACAGATTCGAGCTCTTCGATGACGTACAGTGACAGTATCGAAAAGAGCGTCCTTATCAATGAGTTGAGGGGAAAAGAAGTAGCCCCATATCCAGCTCTATCAGTGACCAGCTCGATAAGCAATTCGAACAAGGTTTATTCCGCCATAGATCTTGGCGCGGATGACAGTCGTTCCGTCATCGCAGATTCGTGAAGATTGTGAGCGGATAGGTATACGTACGTCAGCTCTCCCAGGTAACTCTTGCTCAATGTGGGTCCCGCGATCTTAGCGAGAACCCTCGCTTGATACCCCCGGAAAGGGAAGCTGGCGAGGTCGGTGCGGGTTGAAACGTGGGGCAAGGGTGTCTGGAGCAAGACACGTTCAGGAATTAGATCCTGTTCATTTCGACATGAAAATATTGTTTCTAACGTTCTTGGCTTTGTTCTTGGCAAATTAGAGGACCATTGCAGACGAAACCAGCGGCTACGGAAGGAGACTCGCCGACGCCTCAGACCCTGGCCCTTGCAGATGGGCACATGGGCGGGATCGTCAGCTGTAAAAAATGTCACAGTGAATGCAGAGACAAGCGCGCAATGGAAATTGTTACTCGGATTGGTAAACTTTTAGAATTCATGACATTGTTCGTTTGAGGCGTGAAATTCCTCTTCGTATTCGTACTAAATGAAGCTGACTCGAAAACAACACCGCCCAAGCAATATCATAGCACATTAACGAGTGTAATCAAGCCTGCCCCGGCTCTATTAGAACGTGCCCACAAAATCTGTCAACTTTGGGAAAGTCGCTCGAAAGGCGCCAATTAAGGCCATAGAAGGAAGAATAGTCATCCCACGTCCCATTCAAAATACCCTAGGCTTTAGTAGATAGGACGTCCTTCATTGAAGTAGACAATTCTACTGGAAAGTGTCCCTAGATGAGGTGCTCACGGCATCGCTATCAGTATGCCGTCTCTCAAGGAACGTATCGCGCCTTGGGCTCCTATCCTCGGTTAGGAGGTTGGAGATGGCAGGGGCTCGAAATCCACCTGCATTCGCCCAAGGAGAAGCTTTTGGGATGGTCGTCGCGCTTGGAATAGGGGTGGGCAGCGTGAAGCTCGACCTGTCCGGCACCGAAATCGCACTGCTGACCGCAGGAGTTAAAGGTGTCAAGCCAGTGGTAATTGGCCTCTCAATAGCAGAGTTGGAAGGCTCCGGAATAAACGGTGAAGGCTTAAGTAGAGTCGCTGCAGTGTGGCGAGCATCAGGACTGGAGCTAGGCGTCGGGGGCTTCACGCCAATACCAGCGAACGTGCCGTTACGCCAGACTTCTTCAAGCATGGCGGGCGAAACATCGCTCCCATATTCGGCAGCAACAGAGGCCCAGAAAGCAGCACGATGGGATTCATAAATGTATCGCAGACGATCGGTATCGACAGCACCGGATTGCAAGGGCTGTCCACCAGTATGGATGCGAAGGCCAGTAGGAGTAGGATCGGGGGTAGTGCGAGGAGTAAGTGGATTCGGCTTTGGCAACAAAACTTTATGAGGACGACTACCCGTGCTGCTCGTCGTGGACGATCTGGAACGTGGGTGGAAATGAGACGGCGGCGAGCTCTGAAACTCGCTCGCCGGACTATCTTCAAATTCTGAACCACTGCGGTAATGACGGAGATCCGGGGTCTGGGCCGTAGAGCCCGCAGAGACCGAAGAAGCAGCAGAAGAGACTGAATGAGTGCGTTTGCGGCGATGACTCCCATGGGAGAGTTGATGATAGTGTAAGCGGCAGGCCAGCTCGGTCTTATTAAGGTGCGCAGCAATGTGCTTATAAGGCATCTTCTGCATACGAGTCTGGAGCAAATAGTTTTCCTGAGTGAAGCTGTCAGCGACTTTCACTAGGATTTCAGATAAACAAGCGTACCTCTTCCTCCGACCAAGACCTATTTCCACTCACGTATGCCAACTTTCGTGGCTTGCTGGAAAAATGAGGACTGCCATGGCTATCCTCGCTAATTGGAGAGACGATAGATGGAGCGATGTTGTGGTCCATGACAAAAATATCTTCTCGTGAGACTGAATAGTTTGAGTTTAGATCGGGTGTCACAGGGGTGACAGCAGCGGCGGCAATAAAGAAGGTGCCAAAAATGAATGTCTTTGACCCTTGGTAGAGAAGCGAAGATTTACAAAAGTATGTAGTCCAAAAAGGCTATCGACCAGCAATCTTGATTAAAAGAATGAAAAGCAGCCAAACCGGTGGCTGTAAAAGAAAGTAAGACCGCCGGCTGCTGAAGGGAATGTTGAGGCTGGAATTGGCAACGAGGACACAAGAGTAAAGCGAGAACATCATGGGTAAACTAGCTTAATAAATATAGGCTATGATCCGTGCGAGACGCTGACGACGACGGCCCGGGGGATGAACGCAAGAGAAGGCGAAATGGAGGGATTGTAGACTGTCACAGGTTCAAAACCGCGACTACGTACACGATCTTGCGGCGTTCTAGGTGTTCAGGCAGGATCAACCGGGACCCCATCTTCGTTGATCGTACAATATGATACTAGGTGGCGTAAATGCGTAGCCTTTTTAGGCGAGAAGAGATAGAAACTGAGCTCTTGACTGGGCAAATCTCTGAACCAAGTCTTAAACTCGTCTGGTTCCAGGGTCGTGGGCGTCAAGCAAGAGCTAGTTTCAGAACGTGTGAGGTCAACCCTGTGGTGCGGATCGCCAGGCTATGCCTTGTAAGAGGCATGCGCACGAAACTCTCAGAGGGCAAAATAAAAGCGCGCACGGTACTGAACATTGTCCGTAAGGTATTGTAGAGAGCGCGAACAACGTGGATTTATGAGCATTTACGGATTCGCTTAAGCAAAGGAAAGGTGTCGCTTACCGAAGGATGACTCTTCGAGATGTTCGAGAGATGGGTATGGCGTCCAACGACATAGGCGAACAAGATCGTAGACCACTTTTCCGCAGAGGCACTAGCTGTTTGAAGTCGTTGTATGCTGGCGGATGAGCATCTGCGGAGCGTGTTTTGAGCGGTGGAATGGCGACATGCCGCTGAAAGAGCCCCAGCAGATCCAAATGGCGCGCGAATGGGGCGTTTGGGGACTCGAGACGTGCTCAAACCCTCAAACATGGTAGCGCGTCTCGAACTGTCTCAAGGGGGATCCGTTCGCATGAAGCATGGCAGAAACAAAACAACGTGACGGGGCCAGAAACGTGAAGCGAAGCGCTCAATGGCAGAGGCATTTTCTGAAGATGCTTGATGCGCGCCCTATGACTCGTCTACTCGCGTGCTTGTGCGAAGTCAAAGTCTGGGCGAGTTTGGAGGAGAATAGGTTATGGTTCAAGCAGACGCGGCGATGAACTCTGGTTGGCCAGACAGATGGGACTATGCTGGTTCGGGCCTGGCGGAAACGTCGTTTGGCTCGGAAGCGAGGCAAACCGTTCTGTTCAACGCGTGGATCCGTTCCATCAAGCAGTTCATCCACTGACGAAGGTGCTCATGGGGCTTCCTTAGGTATCCAGGCGTCCATTTACGCATCTTGCCATCCAGTGCCCTCGCGCTGGGTCGTCTCGCTGTCGGAAGCTCGCTGCAGCCGTGCTGACTGATAAGTGTTTATGTCATGACGGCCTCCATCTGGCTTTATTGTTCTTGGCTCCACATTGCGATTCCGGAAGTGCATCTAAGCATCTCAGCATCTCGTCCCTTCCCTCGGAGACTAGACGGGCAGGGTTACATCGACGTCGCCCATCGAGCCTTCGCTGCTTGATAGACGCGGTCGAAGACAAGCTTCGGTCTTGGCCGCTGGATTGATTGCGCAAGACTGGCGCATTTCCGGATTGGTTGGCCCTCGAAGGACTGCCGACGCACGGCGGCATGTACGCAATCTTGCGCTCCCGCAGCCCTTTTTTCTCGTGCCGTTCAGCGGGTCATGCGCTGATTGGCAGAGGCGCGTGACGGGCCCGGGCTCTATTTCTGCATCGAATCTGCGGCCGTGGCGGCACGAGTGTGCTGGGCCGGGGACGGTGTGCAGTAGCGGCTCGAGTGGACAGAGGCACCGAATGGGCGTAGAAATTAATCTCCTCCCTGGATTCGTCCGGCAGCAATCAATTACCCCGCATGCCAGACCAACCGCGGCCGGCACCTCTCCCTCTACCAGCCGCCACCAAGCCGCAACGCCTGCCACGCCGTATCCTCTACCTCTCCAACTGCCCGGCCGGCGAGGCTTTCGTGAAGCTTCTTCGCCGGCGACCTTGCCTGATGGGTCGTCTCCCAAGCCAGCCGCACGGAAGGCCTGCATAGGCGGCAAGGCCAGTGCTTCCGCGGCTTCTTGATGGCGGGCCCCTTTGCTCTCGTCCGCACTTTAGGTAGGCCGGCCGTCGCTCCATGACTGCTTTTGTAGCCCATGCCAGCCTCTACCTCATCCTCGCATGCAAGTGACGCCGATCTCCCTCTCGAACCATCATGGTGATCGCCTTCGACGCCGACGAGTGCTTCTGACCATCGCCTTTGCGCATTCGAAGTCAGGTATGAGCGCTCGTGAGGCGCTTCAAGGTTGCGTCGCCCGGCGGCAGTGTTAAAGACAGCGTCCAAGTGCGGGGCGTCGACCACGTCCGCAGCGGTGATACGGCTCTTGCCAGCTTTTTACTTTCCTGAGCCGTGACCATGTCGTAAGTCCTCTTTTTTCTGTGATTTGTCTCTGATACCTAGTACCTCCAATTCGCTGCGCAGCTGTCTCGCCCTCCCGAACTTCCTTTCCCCACCCCCCCTTGCCCCGCTGACGTAGCCGCCATGTTCCCCAGCACTTCTCCAACTGCGAAGCGCAACCTCAAGCCGACGGCTCAGCAGCCGCAACAGTACACCGCGGGCACCTCTGCGTCGCCGACCCAGCTGACGTTGTCCTCGACTCAACCCACCGGCCCGTACTCGTCCTTAGGCCATCCGCAGGATCCTTTTGCCTCCTATCAACCCCATCCTACTCCCACTGCGACTGGTCCGCTTAATCCTCCGCCGCCGCCGCAGCAGCCGCCGAATCCTCGAAAGCGACGCGCAGATGAACCCCTTCAGCCGCAAGACGTTCCCGTAGCAACTTCATCCGCTGCCTTTGGGGATCCGAATTCGCTTGGCCCACCCGGAGCGGAACTTGGCGAACCGACTGCAGCAGCTCCGCCGGCCAAAAAGGGCCGCACCAATACTCCATGGACGCCAGCAGAGGAACAGAGGTTGAAGACCATGCGGGATCAGGGAACGAGCTGGAGCGAAATCGCCAAGGTAGACTTCCTCACGTCATGCATTGCTCGGCTGCGAAGCCGTGTGTATTTTCTGTGGCCGATCAATGCTAATGCCCTTCAAGCATTTTCCTTCCCGGACAGAAGGCAGCGTTAAGAAGCACTGGTACAAGGTAAACCAATGCATGCGACGCGAACTCGAGGTGTCCACCCACTGACTCTTCTGCTTCAGGATATGCATTATGCCGAATTTGCTGAAGATGAGGTCGGTCCATTCGTTGGTCTCTACTTGGTAGATGGCAATTAGGACTCGGTAAGGCTGACTTAAAAAGCAGAGCGCGGCATTACTGGCGGCGATCAAAGAATACGAAGCAAGCAAGTGGAAGGTTATAGGGCAAAAGGTCGGCAAGCCAGCAAAAGTAAGTTGCGATTACGAGGCTTTGTAAACACTCGTTATCCGTACCGAGTCCCCTCCAAGGCATTCAACACTGCTCAACGCTGACCCATTTCCAGGCATGCGAGCAGTATGCAAAAGAGCATTTCGGGGGAAAGGTTTGATGATCGAGCATGAAGAACTGCAAGCACCCGTGGCGACTTTTCTTTTCTGTTTTACCATGATACCACTTCTTTTTCAAGACTGGAGCATAGCGATGCGAGGACATGGCTTGGGCATACATTGATGACGGAACATGAGTAACTTTGCTGCATCTGCGAGGGTCATCCGCTACCTAATAGGGAGAGTTTTCAGACTTCTCGGAGCAGGGATACCCTCTAGGCTGGGCAAGCGTGGAAAGCGTTTCTATTTGCTCGAAATGGCTATCTAATGTGTTGTTGAACGACCCGGAGGTCAGGTATTCGCATCATGTGCAAACGAAAACAGACCTTCTTCACAGTCAGATACTTGAGCGAACAGTCGAGGTCATACAAAATCTTCACTTTCGGAGGTTCTTTCCGTGAAATACTCGTACTGTGCTTCGCCAGGAACCTATGTCTCCTCATACCGTCACCTTGCGCAACAGGTACGGATTTTGCGTCCTCGAGTTGTACATACGACATCCCAACATTCCTCTGTGCTTCGTGCCGTGTCTGCATGAAATCTTGCTTGTGCCTACCCACCACTACGGCCCGCTCTCGGGAGACGGACGTGGAGCCGCCCGTCCGCTCGCCCTCTCACGATGGCCACACCTGCATGAAGATCTTCGACATCTGCTGAGTCATGTTGTTGTTCTTGGAGGGACGACAAAGTCCTCCAAACACCACTCGACTGTCACAGAATCCAGGTGTCAACGGGATATGGGGTAAATTGTTTCGTCCGTGTCCAGGGCCATAGCGCGAGCATGAGCATGAGCATGAGCATGAAAATGCGGCATGAATTCCAATCAAATGTTCATCGCTATGCACGTCGAGATGTTTAGTCCATCAACATACTTTCTGGAAGGGGGGCGGATGTCATTGGCCGGTGAGAAGATGAAGTTGTGACAGTCGACCACCCTGGGAATGCGTCAAGCGTTCCATTGTCCCAAGATTTTGCCTTTCCGATGAAACCAAAAGTAGGCACGCGAAGAAGCTTATTCCTGGGATGCATCCTGGAAGCGCTGCTGGAGCGATGGCTGAGGTAGGCACCTATCTAGGGAGGCCACACGTGGCGGATGCGTCGAACCTGACCTACTGCGGTAGGCCGGCTTTGAAACGGGCACCTTATCCTAACCTCATCTCGCCGTTATTCGTCTTTCCAACTTTGAGCTGCAATTGTGCCCAAAGCGCTGCCGCACACGGCGCAAAGAGCACCGGCTCACAACGCAGAGCTCCAGAATAGATCGCCAAGCTCAGCTCTCAGAGTCTCATTTTATCCTCGATCCAATCGAGCGCGTAGACATCATGGGTCTACGCGGCCTTCAGCCTCAGTACAGTGGCATTGCATGATTATTCTCCTTTTCCATCTGCCTGCGACAAGGAGCTGTCATGAAGCCTTGGGCACAATGAAACGGGATGGCGTGGCTTTGGACCTGGGGCGGATCCGGCTGCCTAGGCCGAGAGAGTGAGGGCCAAAGAAACTCTAGCGGATATAGGCCAGGGTTCCTATAGCAGAGGGTCTGAAACAGCAACGCGCACGAGCGGACTTCTGAGGCAAGATGCGTCAAGCCTCTGGTACCCTCTCAAAGACCTTCGCAACCGAATAGACGGCTACTCACAGCCGCAGATGGAGATCTCGGAAGAGTTACTGCTGGTAACCTGGCTGTTGGGACGACGATTTGGTCTCGATGGAGCATTTTCGACAGCTTTCGCTCTTCGGCGCAATCGCACGCGTGGTACAAAGTATCACTCGTTTTGTGAAACTTTCCATAATGTCCAAACGGTTCCAGGCTTCGGCGTCGATTCTCGAGGTCCTTTCACCTCAAACACCAGGAATCGGCACCATGGCTGAGATCCCCTTCTCAATGCTTTCCAGACCTACGCAGGCTGGTCGCCCCTTTCCTGTTATAGCTAAATTCATATCTGCCGGGGAAGAGCCGACCCAGCCGGTGGTTTCAGGTCTTTCCATGCTGCTTCGAGAAGCAGGGCTCCAACGGCGTTGTAGGAGCTTCCAGTGGAACCAGCGCAATTGCCCCAGGAGCGTTCCGCACCTCTGACTGTCCATGCGCCTGACCAGTCAATCATCGAGGCCAGCCGCATCTCTAATTGCGTCTATTCCTTTCGTGTCGCTGGAATGGGAATTTGCGATTAGACGTTAGAGCAGACACCCTAGTTGTATCCCACCGCATGATGCTACCCGAAGAATTCGTCCATGAGGCTTGCTCTGGACAGCTAATCCGGTAACCCTAGGAACGAGCTCTGTCTCGTGGCCCGTCGCTGCTCACAGCGCCTGAAAATGTCCAGCCTGTGTGGCGATACGACCAGCATCTTGAGATCGTCTACCCCCCCAGACGAGGATGCCCTTTCAAAACACTTCCTCGTCTTGCATGATGGGCTGTTATAATAATGTGCTGCTGACCCCTCGACTGCCCGTCTGCAAAATGATTTACTACATGCCTATATCAGAATACCTAATCCTTAACAGCTCTTCACCGCTTCGTACTAGCTGCCGGCGCGTCACATGTACCTGATTCAGCTATTAACATAGCAGAAACGCATTCGGTACCAGACTTTTATCTGAACCTTATGTCAGATATTACTCGTTATCAACCCTAAAACGGCATTACCAGGTAGCTTTCGTGGGTTGCTGGTCTACGCGCAAGGGAAGAGCTGCCCGAGCAATCGGCTCTGGCGGGCTCCATGCAGAGGTCGCAACAGTGGCGAGATCCTATCGAGGCTTCACTCTTGATTACGCCGCGCCAGAGGAAGGTGGGGAGGAAGAAGAGGAAGAACAGCGACATCAACAGCATCAACAGCCAAGCCCCGTGTCTTCCAATGTCGATTTCCAGCATAGAATTTTTGCCCAGGCATTGTCCAGCCAGACAAATCCTTACCTTCAACCGCCACTCCCGCACCATCCGAGTATCCACCCCTCGGGTGCTCAACTCACGCCAACGCAGTACTCATCCGCAGCCGCTGCTTCTGCACCGCACGCCGAAACTTACCAGACGCAGTATTTCCCTCAACTGCAGCAGCGCACACAGTTCGCCCCGTTGCGACCGTCTCAGACACAGCACTATGGTGGTGGGGGTCAGAGCCAGCAGCCTTCGCCTCAGGCGCAAATCTATTCGACGCATATCTCAAGACATCCTTCAGGACGGAAGCGGAGTCGACCCGAAGACCTCGGCCAGCTTGACATTCAAGGTCTGCAGACGGGTGGTTTCGAAGCGCCACCACCGACAGACGAACCGTCATCTGCAACGAGCTTGCGATACACTCCCACGCATCCACATCGCCCGTCGCACGGTCTCGAGTTACCCGTTGAGCTAACACATCAAGGGCTCCATCAGTCCGTCCAGCACCAGCCGCTTTCGATTCATTACCAGCAACCGCACACGCTGACGCCGGGCCAAGCTCAGCATCAAACCACGCAGCAGCAACAGCAAGCGCTCCAAACTCAGACTCAGGTTCAATCAGCTCAAGCGCAAGCAGCTGCGGCGCAACAGCATCATCACCATCGGCTCCCGAATCAACCTCCGCCGACTAAGATGCAGCGTCAATACGGCGATCCGTCATTGGTCTCACCTACTTCGCCAACCCTCATGCAACATTCTCATGGGCCTCCATCAGTTGTGGGCCAAGAAGGCATGCCTCCACCAGCTCCGCGACCACGGGGACCAAAGTTAAAGTTTACGCCCGAGGATGATCAACTGCTGGTGGACCTGAAAGAAAAGAAGAATCTGACATGGAAGCAAATCGCAGACTTTTTCCCTGGCAGGAGCAGTGGGACGTTGCAGGTTCGGTATTGCACGAAGCTGAAGGCCAAGACGACCGTCTGGACAGATGACATGGTAAGCATGCGGCTCTTTTATCATTGCTTTTGTCTATAACCTATCCACCGAATCCTTCCCGTTGGAAATTCATGCATGGAGCATTCCTCCCGCGTAGGACGGTGATCCCCCACTGCACACCAACTGTTTCTACATCTACCGAAACATCAAACTCTGGACTAGATAAAGTCAGTCCTCATTTGCATACTACTCCTTTTCCGACGCATCATCTGTCGGCTTTGGCTTAGACTGACTTGCACCCTTAGGTTCAAAAGCTTCGCCAAGCAATGCACGAATACGATAATGATCGCTGGCGTATCATCGCTGCCAAACTTGGCGCTGGATTCTCGCCAGCTGCATGCCGCGAGAAGGCTGAGGAGCTGGAGGCGGAGGTCATCGCAGCTACGGATCCGGAGGCGAGCGGCCAGGCTGAGGCATCTGCGTACGGTGCTGCTTAACGAGGCTCGGGTGCCATTGGGTAGCATCTACTACCTTTACTTACACTTTAACATGTATCAAAGTCTTCAGCTTTCAATGGAACCTGAATGCTCCACGGGCCAGTCATGGGCTTGACGATATTGATGCTCATCGCGCTCTTTATGCATGCGCTGTGAGCACAAGCCGGCAGAGGGGAGAAAAACGAGAACATGCAGGCCATGTCGTGGACAGAGCGGAGGTCAGGAGGTTGTCAGCAGGCTTGGATGAAGGTTGCATTTGAGAATCTAGGCACAGAGCTCTTGATGTCCTGCTGGATTGAAAAGGAGGTTACTTCGGCGCAGGGTCCGCTCTCTGGCACCGGGACCAACAGCTGACACCCATGTCCTTCTGGAGAACAACACACCATCCACATTCTATTTAAAATATGCATAGGAGGAAAAGGAAAAAAGGGGCATCATGGCGTTCGGATCGAACATGCATGGGGAATGAATCTTTTCTCTTTTGAGGTTTTCTATTTTTGGCTTTTTGCTGCTGCAATGGACGATGTCATACGATGAATAGGATCTCTATGACAGTGGGTCTGGGTAAATGCGACACAAAGATACCCCTTTCTTTTGTAAAAATGCCTTTCGGTGTGTTTTGCTCAATATTCTTCTGTTGAAGCACGAATACCTAGTGGAGCGAATTGTCCGCTTTAGGCGGAGGGCAAACATATATTCTAGCCCTTCTCACCAACTCTAAGCAGTCCATGCTTGACTCAAACGATATGACAGTGTCAGTGATTTCAACTCATAGCCTAACTCACTGAATTCTATCTGGCCACTGTGCAAGTTACGTTGGTCCATATCATATGGCCCATCGATCGCGTTGGGACACCCATGTCAGCCCCAATCTGTTCTTTCTAATCCGAGCTGAGGTAACAAATCTCAATGTAGACGACGCGTTCGCATATTCCCTCCAAGCACATTCAGAAAGTAAGGAGGCTTTCCATGGTCCACGAATTTGGAAAGCCTGTGGCGACCTATCACCCAGGACGTGCGATTAGTCCACCCATTCCACGAAGATAATCAATCGTCGCACGAAATCAACCGAAGCTCCCTCCAAAACGCACCTACTGTCCGGGAGCATGACCCAATCTCAAACCTCACAAATTCGAGTGAGACGGTGAATTTTGGGATATATCGAATTTCTCACCAACCAACCGCTCACCCAGACTCCAAAGCTTTGTTGCAATCTCGATACTATTAGCGTGCGCCGCCGGCTCCGCTATCTGGCATTCATGGAGATACAAAGCCTGGGCATCTAGACGAGATCCGAAACGATCAGCACGGGTAACCTATTAAAAAGGGTATTCTCGGAAAAGTCTTACCGTTTAGACCAGGGTCGAAAGCTGCTATTACCATGGGCGCGGCACCTTGATCTTGGTTCTTCCAGAAATTTCCAGTTCGGGCGATGATATCGACTTGCTCTGCGTTCAACGATCGCGAAAGATGTGTCCATATGGCTTGAACAACGTTAGCAATTGCCATGCCAATTGGATGTTGGTCGACTATACACCCTGGATGAACGGCAAAGGACAAGATGCCGATATTGCGGAGGTGATGAGATAGATACAAGGAGAATAGGATGTTTGCCGTTTTTGATTGTCCATAACTGAGAAAAGGGCTGTAAGACTGCCCAGGATATGTAATCGAATCGGGCAGGTTGGCAGGAGGCTTTTCATCTGGAGGAACATCTTTGCCCTCGAAGTTGTAATCGTGAAATCGAATCGGTGAAAGCCTGTGACCCGCACTCGTCACGTTTACGACGCGCGTGCTTCCATGACTGGAGACTTTAGCAGCGTTGCCCAACTTTGGCAAGAGCAGATTGGTCAAGAGAAAAGGTCCTATGTGGTTGGTCCCAAATTGCATTTCAATTCCATCTTGGGTAAATTCATGAGTGCCTGGATTGGAAGCAGCGTTGTTGACAAGTACATCGATCTTCTCCGTCAACTGACCTATTCGGTTGGCGGCCTCCCGAATCGAGGCTTGGTTTGCAAGATCCACAACAACTAACTGCAGTTTAACAGAAGGGTTTTTGGTGGCAATTTGCTCCTCTACTCGTTCAAGTTTGACACGGGTACGGGATGCCAGTATCAGCAGGCCGGGGTCTTTCGAGGCAACGGCAAGTGAGAGCGCTTCACCAAGGCTGGCAGGACCCACTCCGACAATGACGACAGTTTTGCCTTTTATCGAAGATGCGAATGCCCCAGCCGCCTCGGTGGCCGTCGTATGTTCACTGAAGTCGGGGTGCGTTAACATTTGCAATTGAACCAATGAGAGTGAAGGCGAACACGACCTTTTTCTGTGCAATGCAGCAATAATGCTCACCCTAGCGCGAGACCCCTTAAAAATAGGGGAATGTTGGCGCACTTTGTCGGCAATTCTTAACCCCTGAGTCCGTTTACCCCGCCACCCCGCATGAATGCACAAGCAGCATTACCCGGTTTGACCCTAGACCTAAGCCGTACCCTAAGCCGCACCCTTGTACCTACAGCGCCTCAGCACAGTGATTGAAAGAATTTGATAAGTCGCAGCAAAAGCATGGCTCGTCCTTTGCCTAGTTGTGCGGTCTGCGCCTGTTGTACGCCGCACTTGCAGCTATGGGCAAAGAAGATTCATCGCGCGATGCCGCCAATCCAGGCACCGGAATAAAAGTTATCGTCGTAGGCGCCGGTAAGAGCAATTGTCAAGCTAATCTGTATAGTCTTCACTGAATAACAAATGAACTAGGTTTTGGTGGTCTTACTGCTGCTATTGAGTGTCATCGACAGGGACACGACGTAGAAATTTATGAGGCTTTCCCTGAGCTCAAAGCACTGGGAGACATCATTTCTTTTGGCCCAAACGTACGGTGCGTCTCTTGTGGGAAGAACAGTTACAAAAATTGATCTTGACCTAGGCTGGCCGAATCTTTCGAAGATGGTCCGACGGAAGAATTACAGATCGGCTTCGTCCCCTCAGTATAAATTTAACTGAACACGGCTTTCACATCCACAAGTGGACAGGTGAGCTTATTACGATCCAGAAAACCCCGCCTCAGAACCCCGACGCCCCTGTATTCAATGGGCACCGGGGCGAGCTTCACGAAGTTGTCTTTAAGTATGCCAGAGATGAGCTAGGAATTCCCATCAATCTCGGCTATCGAATCAAGCAATACTTTGAGAACGACAACGAAGCCGGCATTGTTTTCGAAAATGGAGAGAAGGCAATAGGTGATGTAGTCATTGGTTCCGACGGTGTACGGTCGAAAGCAAGGGAGCTTGTTCTTGGTATTTCAGTTGTTCCTCTCTGGCTTGCGCACTGGAACTTACACCATATAGGCTACTTTGATAGACCCAAAAGCTCCGGCTATGCTGTATTCCGCGCTTGGTGTATGTGGACGGTTCTTTGGGGCGTAAGGCCTTTGCTGACCTATCGTAGTTCCTAATACAGACATGATCAAGGATCCTCGAACTAAGCATTTTTGTGATCACGGCGTGAGTGATACAGGTTGGAGACGTTATGAGCTGCTAACAAACTTGAACAGGACACTTTCCAGGGCTGGATTGGTCCGGACGTCCACTTTTTATTCAGCACTATCAAGAACGGGTCGGACTGTTGCTGGGTGCTCACTCATAAAGACGAAGCAGATATTGAGGAGTCTTGGTCCTTCCCAGGCAAGCTCGAAGACGTGTTCAAGGTGATTGACGGGTACGACCCCATATGCCGAGCGGTCGTGGAGAAGACGCCGCCCTCGTCTCTGGTGGATTGGAAGCTCGTTTACCGAGATCCGTTGCCTCGATGGATCAGCGACAAAGGTCGAATTGCATTACTGGGCGACAGTGCTCATCCATTCTTACCAACGAGTGCCCAAGGTGCCACGCAAGCAATGGAAGATGGTGTTGTTCTTGCGGTGTGCCTCAAGCGAGCCGGAAAGAACAATATCCCAACTGCGATGTGGGCATATCAAGATCTACGGTGAGTCGACATCCAAATGCGATCGCAGGTGAGGAACTAATCTAGTTCTAGATATGAACGTGTCAAGGATGTCCAAAAGACAGGAGAGACCACAAGGTCACTGCCCCAGTGCTCAAGGATCCGTGTAGCAAATTACTAACACTCTGCAGAGACATGTGGCATAAAGCAGACTGGGACAAGGTTGCAGAAGATCCAAAGAGCATACACATGCCACGCGAAGGTAGGAGCATATCAAATTTTGCAAATTACATTGCTGACTTGAAGGAGACTGGATCTTCAACTTCGACGCGGAACGTAATGCCGAGGACATGTTTGATCAAGCAGCCAAATCGCGCATCTAACACCGACGTGTGGAGAGAGCCAATCTTCTACAAGGCATGCTACTTATGAATACATCAAACGCCCTGGAGATTGGGAGTCGAGGATGGGTCCATACTAGAAAATGAAAGTCTCAAGCATTGACGGAATCGCAGAAAAGCACGTTTAGACTAAACAATCTCACGCAATAGATACAGTAGTCTCGGCCACAACCTTTGGATCTGAAAAAACAATCTCGGCGATTTCATTTGGTTCAATTTCCTTCACGGTACCCTTACCCACGCACTGGTAGGCACGGAATTTTCTAGCGGGCAGACGCTTCTCGAACTATAAATTTGTTAGCGTACTAGTTTGCATTTCCAGTCAAGCAATCTCACCATCTCATCAATTTCCTCCAAGGTTCTATCCTTGACTTCGGGCATGAAGAAGAACACAAATATCTAATCGAGGTCAGCAGCGGCCCACAAGAGCTTATGAGTAGCCTTACCATGGCGACCATGCACGATGGGAACCAAATGAATCCGTATTTTGGACCTAGAGATAGTCAGTGAAAGGACTTCGTCAATTGCCTTGTAGCTTACCCCAGTTCAGTGCGTCTGGATTGATGAAATATGGAGCGGTGAAGGTTGCAAGCCAAGCACCGAGGAACCCGACTGCCGCCGCAAGACCGAAAGTGTAAGACCGAAGCCGTTGCGAGGGAAGCTCGCCTCCCAGAACCCACGAGTATGTTGAAATCATGCCGTTGTACGCGCAAATGTAGATGACGGATATGCCCACAATCGCCTTCGAGGTTGATTCGGCACCAGGCTTTGCACGATACAGAAGAGCAATTATGAGTTGCGTCACTCCGCACAAGGCCAGACCGATAATCAGCATGGGACGACGGCGCCCAATACGCGTGACGACGAGGCTATTGATAACGATGGCAACGACACCAACTGCCACGAGGATGCAGGCATTAGAAAATGGAGAGCCAACATGAGCCTAGCAAAATTAGCCTTGCATCGGACGTTGTATCTTCATACTTGCCATTTCGAAAAAATAAGTCCCGTAAGCGATCATGAACATAGCTCCGGAAGCTGCTTGCAAGCTGATGGCGGCGACCGATAACAGTGTTCGTCTTCGGTCAACCGGATCCCGAAAGAGATCGAGCCACGCCACTCCCTTCGCAAGATTTTTCTCGGCATCAAGCGCGGTTTGAATGTCATTAATCTCGGATTCAACTGTGTCTGGACGAGGCCTTAGCCACAACAGAGCCTTCCGCGCTTGCTCGGTGCGGCCATGGGAGAGCAGCCATCTTGGGGACTCTGGAATCTTAACAAATCGTTAGAGAATATTCGAACACTCAGCGACCGTCGACTTACAAGAAGTAGACCTGAGCAAACGAATACGGGAACGATATATACCAGTCCGAGCGGGATCAAGTACGAATTCTTGCCCATGATAGGTGCCGTAAAATTGTCAACAATGGTTCCAATCAGAGTACCCAAAGAAGTCCAAAACATGAAGCACGCAAGAACAAGTCCGCGATACCTGGCGGGTGAACATTCTTGAAGGTACAATTGGCTGAAAGTCATACTACGATGACATTAGCGGATACGGTGCCCCGGAGATTTGGTAGCGACTTACAAACAACCATTGCCAAGACCGAGGATCAGTCGACCAGCGTAGAGGCCGCCGATGCTTGTCGTAGCCATCATGAGGATAGTTCCCACCGTTATCAGGAGTCCTCCGAGCCAGATGCTAGATTTCCGGCCCAGAATAGTTGCAATTGGCCCTAGAGACTTCAGTAATGTCCCAAGCCTCGCCAGATACTCACATACCGACGGCACAAGAACCAAGGAAAGCCCCAAGCGTCATTAGACTGCTGATGAGCTGTTGGCGGCCGGGAGAGATATTGTAACCCTAGGTGGGTGAGACACCTTGGCGAAGCCGCTGTTACTCAAAGCAAAGTATCTTACAATTGGGCTTGCTGGGTCAGGGTTTCCAAAAACCTGGAACGAAATTTAAGTCTTCTCTTCAACATTTCGAGTGATGAGGCCAATGCATACCTTCAGAAAGCCAACCATGGCTTGCAAACCGCCAATTAGGCCAAAGTCAATGCCATATTGGAATGGGCACATCGAAACAAGGGTACATGCGACAAGGCATTTCCAATTCGCCCGTAGGCTGTCCGATTGATTTTCTGCCATAGTCTTTGAAACCTGTGCTGCACTTTTTGGCTCGAGAACTGCAAAGATTAGGGTGAGTGGGATTGGAGTCCGCCATCGCTAATATTACCGAGGGCAAGTGTTATAGAAAATACATCTCCGCACGTGTAGCTTGACCGATACCCTGTTGCCTTCAATAAGGCGTCCCTGGTAATACCGCGAGCTCTGGAACTTGCCCAGCAACCCTGAAATGGGCCTAGCGCCCAGCAATCTCATACTAGATCACTGCAACATCCTATGCGGTCTGCAAACGGATGCAGGTCAGATCGAACACCGGTCCTAGAACGTCGAAGGATTGTCGCTTCGGCAAACGGCCATGCAGCAATCACAAAAAGCATCACTCGTCAAACAAAACTTGGTCCTGAGATTTTGGGGTTCTGTTTTAGCCGGCTAAGGAAGGCTTCGCCTGGGGACAATCCTTGAAACTTCTCCCAACCCCGCAACACGCTTAGAGCGAACTACCCCAGGTTTGTTACTAGGGGCGACGCGAGCCACCAGCATAAAACGCACGTGACAATGCCTGGTCAACAAGCTGTAGTAGAACGGCAATTGCATTTCGGACCCGCGTCAAGACCGGCAAGGAACCGTGATAGCTTCGGGCCGCATTCAAATGGTCGAAATCTCAGTGGTATGCAGATAGTCCAGCATCCGAAAAAAGAGCGCTCTGGTTGAGACTCTCTTATAATTGACTTTCGTCAACATGGCCTTTCTGCGCTTTGCAGATACGGCTACGTTGACTCGGCTGCAACATTTCATTGTTCGACGTGATCTGGCCGTTATCGCGATATGGATCGCTCTCATAACGCTTGCGGCGTTGGCGGTAGATTACACGCGGATGCTATTGCTCAGGAGAAAAATGGTAATGACCTATGCTTTCTGGGAAGTCAGTTCAAACCAATACTGAGTTCCTGGACAAGCCACCAGGGCCCCTACCCTTTCCCATCGTAGGAAATACCTACATGCTACCCGACAGTAAACCGTGAGTGTGCTGCAAGCCCGAGAGCTCAGTCTTTGCCCATTAACGCTGCTCAATTGGTGAACAGATGGATCTACTTTGAGACCCTCGCGAAGGAATACAACTCTCCCATCATCACGTTCTGGATTGGTCGCCATCCAACCATCTGGCTCAATGATGCCTGGACCGCCTCAGAGCTGCTCGACAAACGCGCCGCCATTTACGCCTCCCGTCCGCGCATGGTCGTCTTTGCTGAACTTGGTGCTGGCCAGTCCAATCTGGTGAACATGTATTACGGCGACCGATGGCGATTGCACCGCAAGCTCACCCACCTTGGCGTTGGACTGCAACAAATCCGAAAGTATCGAGGCTTCCAAAACGACGAGTCCAAGGTGATTGCCTACGAGATGCTCTCGCGACCCGAGAGATTTGCGGAGCACTTTGAGAGGTACGCAACCTCCGTCGTCAGCATCATTGGATTCGGCCGACGAGTGGCATCGGAAGAAGATCCCATCGTCACTGAGGTGATCAAAGTCATGCAGCGCGCTGCAGAGCTGAATGTCCCGGGCAAGAAATTTCCCATGCTGATGGAAACGTTTCCCTTGCTGGCTCGTTTTCCCAATGCCATTGCTCCATGGAAGCATGGCTTGGGTCGCAAGCGCGGGATCAATTTTTTCTACGCCTTGGCCGAAGAAGCGAATGAGAACGAAGGGCATGAGGACTGCTATATCAAAGCAATCTTTCGGGAAGGCACAAAGTACGACCTGTCTGTTGATGAAATTGCTTCGTTATCCGGCAATCTCTTCGGCGCCGGTAGCGATACGTCCGCTTCTACGTTGATTACATTTGTGCTTGCTTGCTGTGCATTCCCAGAGACCCTACCACGGGCTTGGGAGGAGCTCGACCGGGTTGTAGGTCCCTCGCGAAGTCCGAATTGGGATGATGTAGATCAACTACCATACGTTCAAGCGTTTGTGAAGGAAGTTCTGAGGTGGAGAAGTGTAGCCATCATTGGCGGGCAACCGCATGCGCCGATCAGAGACGATACATACAAGGGCTATCACATCCCAAGAGGTACGTCAGTATAAGTGGTGTTTCTCCGTCGAGTCAAGAGAAACTGATCAGATTCAAGGTACCTGGACGCAAGGTAATGTATGGGCAATCCACCATCACGCGCGAGAGTTCCCAGACCCCGATCGATTTAAGCCCGACAGATATTTGCGAGACGAGAAATGGACGCGGCCTTTCCCAAACGAAAAGGGCTACATGACATTCGGCTGGGGCCGTCGCGTCTGCGCCGGTCAAGGCCTCGCAGAGCAAGGGACGCTCATCACGGTTGCGAGATTGCTTTGGGCCTTTCGCATCGAAAGGGGCCTTGACAATGCCGGACAGGAGATACCGGTCGACATCTTCGCGTATACGTAAGTAGAACTTGGGTCGTACACCGGCTTTGTCTGAAGCTAACGCGTATGTAGAGATGGGTTGAATATGCGGCCGCAGCCATTCAAGGCTCGCTTCACGCCAAGAAGTGACGAAATTCGAGAGACCGTTGAGCGAGAGGGTAGGCAGGCTCTGCGGGATCTATCGGTCTACGACGGCGAAACAAATTATCGTCTCAGCACGTTTTATAAGAATCCAGAAGGATCAAAGAAATGATTAGCATAGGTGATGGTTACAAATTGGCGCTCACAGGCGCGAAAGCTCTCCCACAGATGTGGCTGGCGAATAAATGTGAAAGTTGGAGTCCGAGAATCTGATGAAAACAATCACGAAATCACGAATTTTTTGGGTGTTGGTTTTTGATTCGGTGAAACAACCGCCATACGATCCATGCGCAATTGCACTATTCTAAGCGATGAGCATTGGGAGTGCATAATATTTCACGTTTGGGATCAGTTTTTGATCTTCAAAATATTCTTTTAATTTAATTTCTCCGCCTTTTATCTTATAAAGTAAAGAAGGCAAAGAGCTCATTCGCATCTTGAATCCTTTTGTCTAATCGTCTAGCACACAACCCAGTGTATGTTCTATTTACAGCACATCGACATCGTGCTTCTGCTACTTACTCATATTTCGATGCGAGCCATGTTCCCCCGCGGTCGCATGAAACAGCATTATTCGGTGCGATGATTTCCTCTGCCGTGATCCAAAGTTCGACAGCTATAGAAAAGAGCTTCCTGACCTGCTCACTGTGCCATCTGTGGAAAAGAATCGCGTACGACTCAGCACTTTCCCTGGGAACGCCGGGGGTGCGGAGCAGGGGGGCGGGCCTTCCTCAACTTCAGCATGCTCGACCAGATACAGAAGATCCAAGGAAAAATTCACCGCCTTCGAAGTAGGAAGTCGCTTTGTTCGGTCTTAAATATGAGCAGTATCTAGTTCCAGCCTTGCAATTGGCCTCGTTCTGAACTCTTCGGCAGCCTATATTCTCATGTAACAGCTTCGCATGCTTATCGGATCCTGATTCTCGGAGTCTAAATTGTTACCATCTCGCTGGGGAGTGCATCATACGTGGAATCGCTACTACGCATGTTGGACTGAGATACTATGCTTTTCATCAAAACAGCTATTCCAGCAAGTTGTCGTGGACCAGACTGAGGGGTGCCCTGTTTGACATGGTGGGTTCTGATGCATGTTGCCAACATAGCATGCTTCCGTCAAAAGTTTAGACACCGGTCTTAATGCCGATGATATGAATGGAAGATTTCCAGCCAGCGAATGCGCGATCGACGCAAAACTGGATTTTGAGTTTCATTACTCGTACTTCAAGTTGCCGGCATATCAAGAGAGGCTTCGGGAAAGAGGAATGAGGGGCCGTTTGGTGAAAAACCCAATAGCTCAGTGGTATCCGCATTTAGCGTACCGGGATATCATTTCGGAAAAAGTAGAACGAAGCCAATGAAAGCCTCGAAGATAGCATTCGACTCATTGCCATCCGGGAGGACCCCTATTATATTACGTCTGGAAGACCAACTAGCGGATCAAACGTCTGGTCAAATGCACTGAAATCCTCAATGCCTTCAAAACCACCAAAAAGCTCCATCATATCAGATTGTGGTAGGGAAGGGCCCCCCGTATGATGAGGCAATGGCGTTTGTGTACCCGATTCCGGGTCTGTCGGGCGCCGTACTGCCTCATCTAGATTCCCACCTGCCCCCTTTCCTTGAAAAGCCTCTCTCCAGCTCCATACGGAGTCATATACGATGCTCATGCTCCTTCTGTATTTCACGCGTAGCTTTAAGCTATCGTCGACTGTGCGTGGGACGTCCGCTTCGAGCTCATGGTTCATTCCGTCGAGTTTGGACAAAGAGGGGGAAGAGAGGGAAACGGATGTGCGCCTGTTCACGGGACTCGCCTTGAACATTTGCGCGAGAACTTCAGCGAGTCGGCAGGGGAGGTCGTTGTAGGCAACGGAAATTTCTCGGAGGCCGCGGACACAAGCGGTCAGGAGGGATTTGGATCGCTTGATGTCCATGAAATGGGCGAAGAATCCACTGAAGAGCTTCAGGATCGTGAAGCCGGCCGCGAGGAGCATCTGCATGATATAGTTAGGAGCATCGGAGAGTGTGAGGGAGACGGCATAATCGATGAAGTCTGTAGAAGCGATGTATAGATGGCGTAGATCCATGACATAGTCTTTGGATCTTGACGGCGCGAAGAATGCTGAGAGGTGAAGATGCAGACTGGCGGCTTTGAGGTATAGTTTATCAGAGGCTAGACATCTACAGTCAGCACCGTATCAAAAGATATTGAAGAGCGAAGGTAATTTGGTTCTTTGTTCCCAGTACTTACGTGTCATGTAATTTTCACGATCGATCGCTAATCTCTTTAATTCTGCATCTAAGATGCGCATCATACTGTGGCATTGGTTTTCCACTTGGGTGTTACCATTTTCTGTGGGGCCGCGATAGAGATATGTAGAGATTCTCTTGACGAGGGACTCTATCTCGAGCCGAGCTTCGAGTTCGGACGGTAAGAAAGGGGTTTCCTCGACGGTGCTCTCGTTTGCACTCAAAATATAGTCAAATTGGGCCAAAGACGGTTGTCCGTACCCGGTAGATACACTTGTTGGAGATCAATAAGAGTTGTCAGGACAGGCCTTGAATACGTACCTTTGAGAAACGATGTTGCAGGCCGCCCAAGTGCGTAAGCGGTCTTCTACCTCTGCTGGAGCCACCACCAGATTAATCTTACCAAAATCTCTTGCATGACTTGGTCTATGTAAACCCAACCTCATCGCCATAGCCATCATGACTCCTGCTAGATCAAATGTAGGATCTGTGTCGGTGCTGCTGGTGTGCGGCGGCCACGTACAGATTAGACAAAGCCCCTTGACGATGTTGTAGCTTTGTGAATTCTGAGATATGGTGGAGTAGACGAGCTGCATCACTGGTTGCCGCAAGCTTTTCATTAGTTCCGAGTTCGCTTCATCACGCCGCGACGCGACGAAGATGATGGTCCAGTAGAGCATCTGACACTCCTTGAAATATTCCTCAGGATCTTTGGCACGATCCAGGAGAGGCAAGTATGGATGGAAATCAATCCAGTATCGTGAGAAAAGTTCGTTGACTTCAGTGATAGGAAGATGAACGTCGCCGATGCTCTTCACAGCGTGGGCACGGCGGTTGTTCAAGCTGTTTGGAGAACGAAGTTAGCTCAATAACGCTATGTAGGGCTCAACTAGCCTTCTAGAAGGACAAGAAGAATTCAAGGACCCAACCGAGATGAGATTGGCCAGTAGCGATGAAGTTTCTATTTCTAATACAAAAGAAAATTAGTGGTCGTACCCAGCGTCTGCATGGCCGCGCTGGGCAAGGCGTAGCAGTGACTGTGAGGCATCCGCTTCGTTGGACGCCATGTCTGTGCTGTACGGCAGCCCGGACAGGTTTGTGGCAAGAGGCATGGTTGTATTCGAGGAGCTTGGATAGGTAGCGGAGTCTACGAATGAATACGAGTTGGATGTGGTTATAGATGGATAGTTCGAAGTATAAGGAAAGGAATAGGACGTAGTCGCCGGTATTGAAGAGGTAGAAGAGAGTCCCGTTGGATAGCTCGTTGGTGGAAGAGTAGTAGGAACAAATGAAAGCGAATTGCTTTGTCCCGAATTTGCCAGGTTTGTGTTGGTGGGATTGGTACTGCTCAGAAGCTGAAGCTGTGCGTGCAACTGACGATTTTGCTCTCGAAGTTCCGATAGTTCCTTTTCCATGGCAGAATGTTCATCGCGCTTTGCGGTGCGCTTGAAGCCGTCTGTGATCAAGCATTGGAGAGTTCGTTTGGTGCAGCGGTCGCAGGCGACGACTGTACCGTCTTCATTCTGCCGTACATTGCATCTGAGCTGTAGAGGCGGAGATTAGTAAAGAATTAAGCAGTGGAGAAAATGTTTGTGCTTGGTGCGCCTAGGATGATCTAAAGAAAGCCACACCACGACTCTAGTTGAGATACCCTGCGGTTCATTACTCTCACCAAAGAGTGGGACAGGGCGCCGGTTTTACAGCAAGAAACATGACTGAGATACAAGTACCTCTGAGTAGATTCGGCACACGAGTGACAGGATAAATCGAACAACTATTAGGGGCATCCCGATCAACAAGGTATTCGTTAAGCCGGTAGCCACAACTAGACGTAAGGTAACTATGAGAACAGAACAAGGCCATCTTATTGAATTCAACTCAGGTGGGCCCCAGCAAGATGTTCGACTTGTTCTGCAACCCGCGTGCCGCGTTCAGACATTTGTCATTTGCTGCCCCTGATCACGGGAGGATAAGTGATTACTTAATTATCCGGCGCGCGATGAGAAGATGCGAATTCAGGTGGTGGTGCAGATACGGAGTTTGGGTCGCCATTAACTTCAAGGACAAGACAGACTTACTTTCTGTTGCCTACATTGATCGCAGGCCTTTTTGGTGCCCGAGAGCCTTCTCGCATCGTCTTCGCCATCATCATACTCGCTATGACGGCGCTTTTTGGCCTCAGGGGGTGAAGACGCGTCGGTGGGGGAGGGAGCGGTCGTGGCAGAGCTTGGCGCGGGTCGAGGGATACCAGCGCGACGTGATGCTAGCGATGTAGGGGCTGTAGTTGAAGGAAGGTTGGTCTGGTCCATGGCTGCTGTTGCAATTGTTATGAAAAGCGACTCTCGTCGCCGAAATCGCACGTTGGTGGGGGAGAGTTCGGTAGGTGCCGAGGAAATTGGGCAAGAACGATTGGCTGTCGTTGAACGCGAGTCAAGCAATTGCGAATCCGGTGCGCTTATTAACAGGCTTAACTAGCCCTGTCGAGTCTTCACGCCGACGACAACATAAGACGAGAAACAATTGGGAAACTCCTTATCAAGATTGTGACAATCATGCCAGTAGTCGAGACGAAACCCAAAGACGCATCCTACACTTGATCCGGCTGGGAATCTAGAACCGAACGGGGCCCCTTCATCCATTTTATTGCTCCAAAGCTGGGGAACATGTTTCGACTGAGGATATATTGTAAGACAATTCAACGTCGAGTTTGTGGAATTGACTTTAGCGGTGATTTATCGAAATAGTGTCGCTTGCAGCAGGATCACAGGCGCGCAAGTCAAGAACACCGCCACGAAACTCTTTGACGCGTACTTCGCATCGTCTTTTGCTCTTCAGAGAAGTTAGCGGTCTGAGCTTCGTCCACAGATGATCTCATTTCACACTGCACGGATCCTATTTCTGAAATTGTGGAGCCCCGAGGCTTAAGTAAACAAAAGCTACTTGTATCGCGTTACGGCATCTGAAGCTGTACATAAACAGACGACAAATATCCGTAAATGACTTTCACACTTTGGCCTACCATTCCGTGGTATATTGTACGCGTTTTGACTGCACAAAACCCAACAGAATTATCTTCCTCTCCTTTCAATTATAGAAGTAATTTGTTATAGCCAAATGGTTAGTCTGTGCCCGGGCTAAAGCAGTTCGGAAGTTTTGTTCTTTAGAGCATCCCAGCATCCAGACGTCTGGTGCAGGTTCGGCGTAGAAAACTAATAACCCATTCTATTCGGAGCGGTCGTGCATAGTATCCAATGGATTTAAGAGTTAAAGAGAGCAAGACTCGCCGAAAATAGAACTCGATCAATAGAAGGCAGGCAATTGCAAGTTTGTCTAAACGAAGTCCAGTCCTTAAACCATAATTGGTACAGAAGAGGCGTGTTCTTGATGACAGTAGATCACACGGATTACAAGTGAAATTATGAATGATTGCCTGCTTTAGAGGGCCAAATTTCTAAATCTTTTTTCTTAGTTGTAGAATATAAAACCGTGAAGTAGGCACTTGTATGGGAGGTATAAGAAGTGAGCGATTGCTTAGATTGCTAATCAAATCGGATCGAACAGCCAATCCCGACCGCTCGGATTTGATTTGAACCCCCGGATTCTCAAGACTCTTGGTATCGAGCAGAGTATCGAGCAGAGTATTCAGCAGTTGCAGCTTGCTGGTAAATTTGTATGGTGAGCGCCAAATTCGGTTTTCGGCGAAAGTGGGGTTTTCTCGGTCTGGCAGTAACCGCGCACCGTCGAATAGAGACTTTTTTCGTCTGCAACGTCGCAGCTCGTCTCTCCTCCAGTCTTGACAAGCAAGTTGAGCCATTTTGAACGGACGACGGGTGCTTGTTTGATGCAGCGCTGTTGTCGGATCTCCGAAACGAGATCCATACCTTGGCGAAAGCGGGCAAGCGCATTCAATTGCTCTCCCAACCCAATCTCATGAAGCAATCTTGCTGCATCGACTCCAACGCATACTCCCGCTCCTATCCCTTTGCATTGCGCGGCTTGCTCGCAAACACCAATCGACGCGCTGACTGCGGCGGTTTGACAATAATGATGGATGAACAGTGCGCATATCAGCCACCGGTGCATCCACCAACGACGGCACTCCGTAGCGATTCGTGCATACTTGCGACCCGAGGGACACGAGAGCCGCTTCGAGCATGGCAATTCCAGAATCTTGCGCGTGCCAATGAACTACTGCATTTGGTATTATTGCGATCAACTTATTGATATAACGAATACTCGAGCGATTTTGATGCATGATGAGGTTTTGCCGCGGTCATTGCCGTGCGCTGTGCCGCATACTCTGGTCTAGAGGCATAGAGGATTTGGAGAATGCGTGGCCTGCAGGGATCCGCTCATCTCCAGGGCAGCGAGTTAGTAGGGCGCTAGCAATGATTCAAACCCGCTCCCTCGTCCCTGACTGCTTCGAGAACACTGCTCTATGGTCTGAGATCGGCTACAAGCTATCTTGGGTCTCGCCTCCATCTTTCAACTGCCTGGACGCGTTTAGCGGTCATGCGGCCCTCCAACGGCTACGCTGTACCTTCAATTCCTGAAAGTCCGTGCTTCTGGTTCTTTGTCCTTCGCCTGGAGTACGAAAGTTGCTTTTAAACTTTCTGTCTTCCTTAAGTATTCAGTGTACATTACTCTTTGATTCAACCAATTGACAACCTTTGTGACTGTCTGTCTCCAAAGACTTGTCGCTTAAGGGGTTTGTCTTGTCAAAAATCTTTCCATCTCTCATCCCTTTCCCGCTACCGAAGGGCAACTGACAGGATTGCAACCCTTTCTTCCTTGATCAAGATGTCGACCAACTCCGATCGCTCGGAGAAGGCAGCCGTCGTGGTTGAGCATGTAGACGGCGAAGGCAAGCTAGACAAGAACGGGGTGTTGCTCTCACCTCAACCCACGGACGACCCAGAAGATCCACTCAACTGGTCTCCATGGCGTAAAAGAATGGTGTTGATTCAGGTGTCCCTCATATCCTTTATCACTCTATTCTCGGCATCTCTTATTGTGAGTTCTGTTCTAGCCACGTGAGATCGCTTTACTGACCACCGTTGAAGGTCCCGACATTCGTCGTTTTAGCCAAGTACTTGCACCGTAGCGTCACAGCAACGGCGTATGTCACCAGCATCTACATCGCGCTCTTGGCGGCATCACCCATGATTTGGAACCCTATTTCCAATGTCTTTGGGCGTAGGCCAATCTATATTATGAGCCTTGCAGCATTGGTCGCTTTTTCGGCTGCTTCTGGAGCCTGCACGAATTACAATGCTCTTCTCGCTGTGCGAGCAATGACTGGTCTCTTCGGCGGCGTTTCCTTGGGCCTGGGAAATGCGACTGTTTGTGACCTATTTTTCCAGCACGAACGTGGCCGATATATGGGCATCTATACCATCTCCTTTATTACTGGAGGTCACTTGGCGCCCATTATTGGAGGCTTTATCGAAAAGCGGTATACTTGGCGTTGGTGCTTCTATATTCCGGCCATCATCGCGGCAGTCCTTCTTATCGTTTTCGTACTTACCGTCCCTGAGACACTGTATTCGCGAACGGCGTACAAAAATCACAATATGCGAAAATCTGGAGTTTCGAAAGCGCTAATGTTCAAGAAGAACCCCACCAAGAAGCTGCAAATTGTTGACTTCCTACGACCCTTCCAAATGCTCCGTTATCCGAGTATCTCCATTCCAACTTTTTATTACGCGACGACGTTTGGCTATGGCACTATCCTATTCATTGTTACCTCTTCAAATATCTTCGCGCAGGCATACAAGTACCAGCCATACCAGACTGGTGTGCTTCTTGGTGTTCCTCTTACCGTCGGGAGCGTCTTGGGGGAGTTTCTCGCAGGACCTGTTTCAGACTGGATCAGCACCCGGCGAGCCGTGTCGCGAGGCCGCACGCGAAAACCAGAGGATAGGTTGCTGGCAATATTTCCGGGGGTCCTCCTGACGCCGCTTGGGGTCATTATTGAGGGGGTCTGCATCGACCGAAAGACACATTACATGGGACCAGCAATGGGTATTGCCATCGCAAGTTTTGGTCTGCAAATCGTGACCACAGTGGTCTATGCTTATACCTGCGATGTACGCGAAGAGTCCCCGCTCTCATTTATGTGTAGAGGAATAAAGCTAACATGCTCAACAGTGCTATAAGCCCCAGTCCCCTGAGATTGGTGCTATGCTGAACTTCGGCCGCCAAATTTTCAGCTTCTTCATTGGCTTCTACGCGATAGAACTGGGTGAAAAGATTGGTTTTCAGGATGCTTGGATAACGTTTGGGTTCATCAACGTCGCGACTTTTTTGCCGATGATGGCGTTGATGTTCAAGGGTGAGAAGTGGCGCAAGGCTCTGGGAGTCCCTAAGTTTCACGACGACCTGTAGATTAGCGATACAATCCTTCCAACAGATTTTCCAAACCTCATTGGTGTGCCTCAACGGTCGCGAATATTTCCGGCTTGGCGGAAGGCGTTCGAGGCGTGCACGCGGCTCATGGGAATTAGACTAGTGCAATGGGGAAATTCGATGGCGCTTTTCGGTTCCTACCTTAGTCTCCATTCTGCCGGCCCTGTCCGAGTTCCCGATCCCGCTCCTCGTTCGAGCTTTCGCACCATCGCCATCAACTCAATCGTCATTGACACGCCCAGATGGAGCCGTCGTTGATGCAGGGGCGATTTCGTCTCAACTTGACCGCTTTCCTGGGACCCAAATGCGGTCCACAAACGGAACTAGGCACCTTAGCGTCATATCAGTTAATGGCTAAATCTGTTGTCGCCAATCGCTGTGTCCAGAACCGGTCCATCGAGTCAAAGTCTCGCTGCAGATGCTGGCATTCGTCTCCTTCGAAACACACTTAGCAGCATTTTGGGGGTTGCTTGAGTCGCTCAAACCGGCTGAAGTCTTCATGTCTGCCCTGGTGACTTGAGCGGGAGCAGGAGATGCGACACTCAGAAACATGCGCAAGGACATGGTACAATCAAATGGGAAGCCCAAAAATTCCTCTGATCCTTGCCAGTGGGTCAGTTTGTGCGTGAGAGTAAGATAGCACGAGGACCCACAGCTTTTCCCTACGTGTCGCGTGCTTACTCTTCTTCCACTCGCTATAGCTCGATTAGCCGGAAGCATAATCAAACGAGAATATCCCTGTCCCATGCATCTTATATACAGGAAAGTTGCCAGGCCTCTGCAGTTGCATGAAACGTCGATCAAGAATCATCTGAACGCACGCTCTACGTCTGAAGAGGAACAGCTCTGGCCGTAGCCGATAGAGCGCCGCCGGATGAACCGAAACCAAAGTGCGGCCCCAGCTGCAAGCTTCCTTCAAATTGAAGGCGCTGATAAGAGTAGCGAGTCAGTAATTGCTCGTAGCGTTGGTTCTGAAGTGTGCCGTATGTGCCCTCAGGATGCGGGGCTTGCTAAGCCGACGTCTAGGGGACAAAGAGCGGTGCATTACATGGAACTCCCCCATGCTCCATCATTCTGCGGCGCCGTGCCCGCTCGTTTTCGCCAATGCGCGAACCGATCTGCAGCGTCTGTTAATCGGCTGTTGTTTCCCCTGTCAAGATTCCAGGCGCCGCTTTGCGTCGACGTTCATGTATGGTTAGAACAGTACCTCTGGACTTCTTAGTACTTCTGCTATCAGATCCTGATGCTCGCTCTCAAATAACTAACGGCCGGGACCTAGGATGATTCAAGTTTCAGAAGGAGAATGAGTCAAAAGCGAACTTGGTTTTCCGCAATCCAATCAACACAGTGTCGTCCTTTTCGCTCTTGGCGCGTACCATTAGTATGCAGACGATACATTAAACGAAACCCTTGTGCTTTTTGCCCTATTGCGACTTCTTCTGTACATCAGAATTGCCAACTCCGACCAAAGACTCTCACACCAAAATATCCAATCTAAGTTCATAGCCGTACCTTTATCATGGCCGTTCCTTCGAGACAGGGAGAATTGCTCGGGGTTTTCATTGGCATGACAATACCTGCTACTCTACTCGTAGCTGTACGATGCATCTCCCGATACCATACACTGGGAAAGCTGGGCTGGGATGACTGGTCAATCATTGTTGCCATTGTAAGGAACACGTGCTATTGTCACAAGTCGTCTGCACATACTCATTATGAATTTGCTAGATCTTTGCCTTGGCTCGCTTTGGACTAGGCGTCGCGGGTAAGTGGTTGCCTTCCTAAGGAATGTGTGACCCCTAGTAAATATGCTCTACAGCTGTAAAGGAGGGTTTTGGGCGTCATGCAAAAGACATTCCAAAGGCAAATTTACAAAGGGCGGTCTTTGTAAGTTTGCTTCTTCCCAATCCGCGCAACCTATAATACGCTGCTGCAGCTGACAATCTCAAAAGTACTGGTATCTGTTTCAAATCTTGTACAAATTTGTTGTTGGGTTTACCAAATTCTCCATCGCCCTCATGTACCTCCGGGTGTTTCGAGCCAACTACTGGTTCCGGCGAACAACACAATTTATTGCGACTGTGATCATGGTCGGGGCAGTCGTTTTTGCTTTCCCATCGATCTTCGAGTGTAGTCCGATCAAGGCTGCTTGGCATCGCGAGTTGCACGGCAAATGCTTTCCCCTCCTTCCCTACTGGTTATCCTATGCTATATTCAACCTTATCATCGATGTCTGGCTCATCGTATGCCCATTACCCGTTATCAAGACCCTCCAGATGAAGAAATGGTCTAAACTCGGCCTGGCTGCAACCTTCTCTATCGGTTTCTTGTAAGTTATAAGGGAGCCTCATTACTGCTTCAAGCTTTAACATTCTCTAGTGTCATCTTTACAGCTATCATGAGAATTACTGCCCTTCCACAATCTGCTCATACGAGCGAGCCAACATGTTAGTTCTATGGCCCTTGTACATAGATTTATTTGGCTGACTATTTCTTCAAGGGGGAAGCGTCAATGCCGTCATTTGGGCGGAACTTGAAGGTGGCGTTGGAATTATTTGCGCCTGCCTACCAACACTCCGACGACCAATTACTCAGCTCCTGTCCACCGTATTCCATACTGCCATAGATACGACTAGAGAGCCCAGTGACAACTATGGCGGTGCACTGGCCTCCGGGGATCGCAAGCACACATACTCTAAGCCTGGCTCTCTCACAACTAGTGGCGAGCACGGCAAGAGAAGCTGGTTTGGTAGCAGAGCGCCGGAGGTAAGGACACGATCTGAAAGCCAGGAGGAAATCGTTGGCATACATCGACGGGTTGACTTCGTTGTTCTTGAGGAACTTGAGTCGGGAAAGTCGGGCGTTAAGCAGGACTACTAAAAGTTTTGATACCACTTTCGCATCATTGGTATAATGATAACAATGAGTTGCCCATGTGAGCCAACCGCAACCCATTTACACGTGATACCGGGCGCCGAAGGAAGGATGATGTAAGCCCGCTCAGCACTCGACGGCTCGCCATTCCAAAATTCACATCTCAAAATATTACAACTCCTGTAACTCCTCGCCCAGAAGACGCGTAAAGCTGCCGGAGAAAATTTCGGTTTGGCTTAAGTCGACGCTGAGCATCGAAGCCAACAGGAATGCCGAATGCGCCGTCAAAGTTGTGCCTCCCCACAAGGAGGTCGCCGACTCAACCGTACGCACGGCAGGTATTTACACTGCGCAACGACAGCATTTCGAAAAATGTGTTTGTAAAACCAACCATTCATTACATACCTGAAGTTGTGGGCTTATCTTTCAAGGAAAGCGACGTCGCCGTTCTCTTCTCGCGCTAGAGCACATAGCATCGATCCCAAACTCTTCCGGGCCGTCGACTCCTCTACAGCATCGACAGCCAAAGTGACATCTACCACATCGTCCCGTGGCTCGGTAGCTAGCTGCCCCAAACTCGCTTCCGAGGCAACGACTACAATGGAGAAGCCGGTCTGACTAGTGATTGTCTCGCGCCATGCCCGTCCCCAAATATCGATCCGCGAGAAGGCAAAACACAGACTCCTGGTTCGACAAAGATGATCGGAATTGAGATGTTCATATTCATCGAAGGGCTTGACGGTATTGAGCATGATATGGTTGATAATTGGGTTGGCTTAAGTGGAAAAGGACTCTGGTGGATGCATTCTTGTACTGCGATAGCAGCCATGGAATGTATGCAGGCCGACAAATTTTGAGCGTATAGTTATTCACAGCCTTCAAAATTCCATGAATGTTGATATCCCGCGCGCATACATTTTTCTCTGCTCCTCGTACCGAGGAAAGGCCCATGCAAGCTACGGGTTATTCTTTATGCGAGCTTTGCAAACTTCTACATCAAAAAATTTAGGCGTGTGTTTGGTTCCGTAAAAATCAGCCAAGATACGAGCCTTTATGATCGAATCTGTGTCCGGTGAGACAATAATGGTCCGTTGAACCCATGTGAGCTCTTTTGAGCTGCCTTGCCAGCTACGTTTGCTTTGTGCACTTTGTAGCTGAGTTGTATATTACTGAAAAGGGTAAAATGTCCGCGATAATATTATTCCCTTAAAGACACTTGGGAACTTGCCCCTTAATGCTGGAATTATACCCAGAGGAATTTGAGAACTATGGAAGTTCGATTACGACAAGCACGAAAACTTGAGACGGCCCAGGTTGAACTTTCAAGCACAACTCGGAATCCGTCTCCCCTGAATTTCATTAACATGTTGAGTGGCTGGAGCGCATTCTGTCAAGAAATACGCACTCCACAAAACCATGCTTCATGAAAAAGCTATGCCCGGTTTTGTTGAGAATAGCTCCTCACTCAGGTTTACTGACACTTCTCACATCGATACGAATGCTGGCCGACGAGAACTTAAACTTTTGCGCAGTATTGAGGACGAATACTGATCCGAATTTGGATGAAGCTAGGACAAACTCAATTCCTCTTTCTTTCTCGGGCTCTTCTACCTAGCAGGAGTTGGCTTCTAGGAGATTCGAAATCCTGAAATTTGCCGTTCGTGTTAACTGTAACAGCTTAAAATACCGGCAAAATAACCTTATTTCGAACTTTCCAGACGTAAGTCCAAAGTGGCAGTCGCCCTTTTCCTACCACCTATGTACGACTTTATGGTACTTGAGATTTTGGGTCTTCAGAAATTCAGGGTGAAGATTGAACAAGGATCGACCTTCCCTAAGCTTGAATGGACGTCAGGTCTTGATCGAAGGCGCCCAAATGTATCCATTTAGGCAATGATTAACACCAGTAGGCTGCTAATCACCGTTCATCATGTATGATGGATGCCTCGGCCAGGCCCCAGGGCGCTGGGAAATACGATCTCGGCGGCCCTGAATACGGTGTGTCGAACATAGCCAGAGATTTGTCTCCCTCTCACACAGCTTATTGCCCTACAGGCCGACAAGGCCGTCGGCTAATGGAAAGTATCCCGACGCAAGAGCCAATCCCCACCAGGTCACGCCACAGCGTTTGAAAGAGGTGGTCTGTCGTTTTGCAGCAGTGCAGTAAGCCATTATCAATTTATCGATTCATCCACGCACAATTGGACTCCGCGACCGAGTTTACGACCATCGTCAGGGATTGCTTGTTACCATGGCCGGAGCATACCTCCTAACAGACAAGGGAAAAGTGGATGACATGGATAAAATCGGTGGTGGGAACGACGGAACATGCTACAAATTAAGACAACCAAATGACGAATTCTCCATCGTCAAGATCATCCAGAACCCAGATAATGATGAGGCCCGACGTCGCATCGAGCGCGAGCAGGACATCGTTTTGAGGATCAACGAATTTACGAATGTACCTATCGTCAAGGCATCGACTCAGCCAATAATTGATGAGCAAGGGCGCTTTATCGGATTCTTCATGGAGGAACTACAGACAATCTCTGTTCTGCAAATCAATTCACGATATCCCGAATTGAAGGCTGCCGTAGAGGCGCTCCATTCCGTCGGCTATTGTCATAACGACATAGGCCGCGAAAATATAATGCAGGATACAACCAATGGAAGATTGATATTGATTGATTTAAGTAGGGCTGGAAAGATTGGCGCCCTTCAACCAGATGGTCTGGGATCCTATTCGCCGAAGCAGGACGAGGAAGATTTGAAAATGATCCAGGAAATGGGAATTTTATGAGCAACCCAAGAGAAGTGCCAGTGGTACAGCCCATAAAGAGAGTTGCAGGATTGCGTCAAATGGCGAAGCAGCCATTCAATATGAGAGATAGAGTCGTGGGTCTTCGGTGAATGGTACTCATGAATATGCCTTGTCTGTGGAAAAGAAATTTTAATGTTAAGCTTCCAAGGCCAGTTAGATAGTCGGACGGAACGGACCTGGATGATTCATGCCTCCGCAGAAGACATTTATGGATGGGTGAATGCCTTCTGAAATCGTGGAATCCGTGCAGAGCAAATAGTTTGAGTTTAGAGGCGAGACTACATAATCAAGAATCTTAGACTTGATCATCGATTTATCGTAATTTATGCTCAGGGGCATGCGAAGAACTGCGTAAAGAGCATCACCACCAATCAAACCGACTGATGGATTGCACGATAGGATATAATTTAAAGCGCTTTGGATATTCCAGTCCTATCCGTGTTACATTGCCGGAAGGACATAGACAAAACAAATGCCACAGCAAAGTTTGCCTAAGCGGAGTGGTTCTTCTCTGAAGCGAGTTTCGTAGATCGCCCTCCTCTCTACTTGATCACTTCCTATGATAGGCCTTGCCTAGGAGCGCAGTGTCAAGGATCAGGTGCTTAATTTGATCCCATCGAAGCCATCTTGAGCAAGCTATAAATGGTTGCGTTATGGCCCAGCCCACTGGAAGACGGTCGTTTGTTGTGGATGCTAGACGGGATTTTCGCTCGGATACTGTGACTGCGTCCGTGCCCCTCTCTCGCACTCCACCACCGCGATTTTTTCTAAAAAGCGTGACCGCTCGAAGACCTGGCAATTAAATTTTTGTTTAAGAGCGAAATCAGGAGCCTCTGTCGGTCTTTTATTGCGGGAAGTGCGCGTTATTTTTTCTAATCCGCCGTGGTGGCGACCGCCGTCCGCTCAAGCCTTAGATCGGTAATAATAGCAGCCGACATGGCGCGAGAACCGGCAAGGGAAGTTGTACAGGTTAAAACCCGCTTTTCTCAGGCGACAGCTCTTTGAAGATGAATGTCGTGTCAACACTGTATCGGCATGATGACAATGGCAGCTATTGTAGCCGTTATTATCCAAACTGAAGCAAAGTCGATAAGATCTGCTTGATGAATCGCAGGCGGTCCCTCTGTTTTGTGCACTCTGAGACCCTAGCTTCGAATTTGAGGGCAAAATCCTATTCAGAACCTTGTTTTTTCCTCCTCGCATTCGTCCTCCAATGGGTGGCCAGCCTATGTTCCAGTCACCGGTGAGTCCCGTTGGCGACCGGTCGCGCTCGAAGCCTGCACCTCCTATTGAAGGTTCTTGGAGAGTCCAGTCGGTCAAAAATGTTTTCAACGATACAAGAGAGAACACAGTAAGATCAAATCATGAGAAGTCTAGATAATGACAACAGGAGAGGAGTAAGAAATGACCATGAGGAACACGAATGAGGTAATAAGAATTGTCTTTTCAGTAAGAAGTAAGAGACCACAATCAAAGAACAATATCAGAGCTCTAATATACACCGGCCCAGGTTCCCTTGGGGACCCGAGTTTGCAAGAAACGAAATAAGAACCAAGCCGGAACAGCGGATCGAGACAAATGAGACATCTGCAGCAGCAAAACAAGATTAAATGCTCTCTTAGCCTTGGAGAACTGTCTGATGTCCAAGAAGCCCCATAGATTCTCCGGCCACAAAAGTACTCTGACCAGAAAACTCGAGTGATCGACGCACAATAAGCACACCCCGGAAACACCAAGATCAGGCGCTCCTCTGAAGATGCCATAGTACACCCAGTTCATGGCAACAGGCGGCGTCGTAGGGTATCATTAGCCAACTGCCGATGCGTGGAAGTCTTCCAAAAGTCGCGGAGCTGCGAGTCTATCAAGCAAAGTCACACAAATGTCCTTCCAAAGAACAAGGCAGGAGCCATCAATGTTAGCCAGCCGGACTAGACGCGTGCGAGATGAAGAGTACAGGGTATTGCTGTAGTCGGTGGTGAATAGATAATAACATCAGTATGTCTCGCCTAAGAGTATGATTCGACAGCCATGATGTCTGATGCAAGAGCCAATAACCCAGATCGCGTACTTCATCATCTACAGACGCCCTCTGAGGCCACCGTCGAAGCCGTACAGATTCATAATTTCTCGCCCAAAATCACGATACCGCGTTGCAGATGACCTTGTTGGTGGGCAAGCCTAAGAAAAATTGACATCACACCCTGAGCCGCGACATCTTTATACGATTTGACCATGATTTGTGTGATAGATAAACCGAACGAGAGGAAGATCGGGATGATGATCGCTGTCAATGATGGACAGGAGTCGTTGGGAGGAAGAGTGCGCAAATTGATGCTCCTTTGTCTCCCCTCTCAAAATGCAACGTTCATGAGAGACCATGGACACAGTGTCGTATATGTCAAAGGCCCAGGTAAGGTTAGAGATATTTTTTATATTCCAGGACAAAGACTCTCTGAGGCGCAGCTCCATTTGGTACAGTAGTAACATAATGCGACTGCGAAGCATCACTGCGACGTTGAAGGCAACTTGCACGGTGTCCTTCATCCTGACCAGGGCTCAACACACGTCCTGGCCGACGCGTCGTCGGGTCTTCCTGCAGTTTCTTAGTTGCGCGAGGCCCTCATCTTCGTGGCGAGAACATGCAATCCGTTAGAGGACATGGTCGACACCGCACGCGTATTCTTGAGCCTTTCGTACTGGCTAGCCAACTGGAAGGGGCCTCTTCACCCACCATGGACACTCCTTTACAGAAAGGACTCCTTGGTTGGATGAGATTCTGAACGAAGAAATTCCTTGACCGAACTAACTCTGCGGTTCATTGGTACAAGAAGGTCCTGGATAACGAGCCTACTCCTGGCTCATGCTGTTTCGATGAAGAGCTTTTCGATAGACCGACCAATCGGATGAGTTAAGTTGAAGAGGAGACATTCGTAGAAGGACTGTAACAGCCATGCTACGCAGGCGCCTCCTGTCCCTATGTTCTCGCCCCTAAGTCACCCTTGGAGCTTCACGGTTTCACTCGGTAAATTAGTCTAAGGATCCTATGCTAGCCAGACGAAACCGAATCCAGGACGATTGAGCATAACCGTACGACAATTTCACCCCAAGACTTCGTGATTGACTTTGGATAAGTAGTCAAGGGGTGCTTTCGATGTTTGTTCCAAACGACACGGCGGGTGACCAGACGGGAAGCTGCAGGCGTCCGTGCCCTTTACATTCCCAGTTCATCGACCATCCTCTGATCTTCCTCGGCATCCTTCTTTCGAAACGTTACCGTCGTCGATCAATCTTCCGAGTGGGAAAGACTCACTGGTTCCCTTTTCGCAGTCGAAGATAGTCACGAGTGAATTCGAGTGCTGAAATTGCTTTCTCTGCTCTTGCACTGCCTTTCCTCATACGTTTTCTGTTATTGGCACTTTACTTTGGCAAATCCTCTGTAGCGAAAAACGAATTCTAGAGTCCCACATTGGCTGTCGCATAAGAGTAATTTTTTTTTCTGAAGCACAATTATCATGTCTGGTTGGTGACGTTTGAATCTCATGAATCACCAATTTAGGGACAGATCAGCAACTGAATACGCCGACTGCTCCGGCCTTCGGACCGTAAGTAACCTTTCCGCAAGGGCGATTTCTTTTCCCCGGGTTTTCGCTTCAAGCGCAGATCGTCAGCGTTTGGTGTTGAAGCGACTATCAAGAGGCCGCTTCACTGACTCTTATGAATCGTTTGGATTGCTCAAGAAAGAAAGCTGATCAGGTTGGATACGGCTCACGCGAGCAAGGAAAAGAAGACAAGATCGTCAATAACACAAGTCTTGTGAAGGTTTATACCACGGGAGATGCCAGACAGAAAGCGAATCGGTAAGGCGGAAAAACAATCAGAATCGCGCCTGTCATCAGAGCTGCGTTATCGGGCTAACTCGCGTTGCTTATCGAATTACGTTTATCGTCAATTTTGATGCTCATGAATCCTGCTTCTAACGGCGTCCCCATTACCAAGTTGGTCGTAAAGCCTTCGCGGTTTAAAGTCGATCCAGAGGCTGCTAAAGACCACGGGACTAAGGAGGAAACCGTCACCATCGACATCGGCGGCAGCGGCACATTGTCCAGGAACCAAGATCAAAGTATGTCGCTCTTCGCTTGCGCGTTTGTGCGACATACTGGCTTTTAGAGCTGACCGAAGGTAAAGGCCGCATATTTCTTGCTGTCTTCGATATAGTTTCATCAACTTCGGAGATGGTGTGTCTTCCAAGAGCAGGTGAAATGTGTCCGTCCATGCAGATTGGTAAAACAAATATGCTGAACTCGTCGACGATAGTCCAAAAGAGAACCTCTTCTCATAAAAGGTAGAGTGGGCTGCAACTGATACTACAGAAAGTATGACGAATCTGGCAGCGGTGATGCATAAAGGGATCGCTCGAACGATGAAGAAGCATTGACCTGGCCGGACCTGGATATCTTGGGACATCAAAAGTGTTGGAATGCTGTATTCAATTTTCAGTGAGGATGTGGATCAAGTCATCGAAGGGGACGAGTAGAAGGTGAGGGAGGCCGGGTTTAATGCGATTGCCCGTACTCAAGTCAAATGGTCGACGGCACGCACGACCCGAGAGACATTTACCATGCCTCCTATGGATCAGGTACCCGGCAAGCCAAAGAAAAAAAAAAGGAAAAAGAAAAGAAAACGAATCGCCATATCCAAAAACGCCCGTTTCGTCAAAGCCGAAGCCAATAGACCAGCCAGGAAGAACGCAAATTATGGTTATTGAGTTCCAAGGTGATTTGCATGTGTTTCTGATACGGAGAGGCAAATATACCCTCGAAACCTGAAGCTGCATAAACCTTCGAGAGTTCCATTATCATAATTTGAACATTGGGTCTCGAGATTTTTCGAGCGCGGCCGCAGGATCCATGCTGGTCCTGTAAAAGGATGCTTTGAGTTGAATAACAGAGCGGTCATTATCCTCTCCGGCGCGGATACCCCATTGCTGCGCTCTAGACGAAAGAACCAGCGTCAAAGTACTTTGAGGAGAGTATTGTGATGTCATTCCCTAAAGGGACAGTTGAATCCGTCAAGGGGTATAGAATCGAGAGAAGTTTCGCGTACCGAAATGCCTGGATATGCTGCCAGATTAGCAATGAGGATTTTGACAGACCCAGAAGGTTCATGGTGTGATGGATTCGATGTTTTCGGATACCCAGACGTACCACCAAATCTAAACCGAGGTGGTTTAGACACCACCGCTACTATAATCCGGGTCAACGACCGTCTTTACAAGCTATTTTAACTGCAAAGCTCCCGATTGATACAGGCGTGCACATGATCGAGCTTCCTGGAGCAATTCCAGTGTCTTGTAAAGCCGCCGACACTCGACTCTTGCTGGTTAACAGATTGCAAGAGTGGTCGGAGTTGGGGGTTTCTTAGTCCATGTGCATCGCCCGGAATGCCATGAGAACTTGGTGTCATATTACCGCCTGACTTTCACGGTTGGTACATTATCTCGGCGGTTATGAAGCCATGGCACATCTCCTAGAAACGGAACAAAATCCTCTCTCTTGCTTCCTGTTTCAACGCGCTCCATCGCCAGACCAGGCTTTTGCTCTGATGCTTCAAGAATCCTCGAAGACGCCCATATAAACCCTAACTAAGGGCAAAGCAATACGCCATTAAAAGGTATAACATTCCAGAGGTCGGATCAATGTTGTAGTCATGGTCCATGGATGGTCGACGGAATCAGGCCTTCTCTCGTTAGGGAGGTCATAATCATTCTAAATCGCTTTATCATCCTTAACACAGACAGAAGGGTACGTCTTACAGCAGTCAGTCCGCCGAGGATGGGTAGCGACCTGTGAGAGAAAGTCAACGTCGAAGATCAATGGATCGGGCTTCGTAATTTGTCGTCAAAGTATCAAAGATCGGTCCAACACCGTTGGCTCAGCGGCCATCAATATTGAAGACTTTCCGGTACGTTATCGTTGGAATGGTACGCCGCGTTTGCAGGACCTTAAAGCAAATTTACCCGCCGTGTGGAGCTCTGTAGTAAACATCCATCAAAGTCCTCTGGTATCAGCTTTGGTAGCATTATGAAGAATCAGTCGACTTGTGAATCATGGCCCGTGGCTTTGGATTCATGGTCGTCTCCGGAACAAGATGTGGTTGGTGAAAGCTGCCGTCGGACTGGCATGAGTGCAAGCCTGGTCCGGAGTATTGGTGCTTGCCATCGCGAGACCATCAATTACGGACGAAATTGGAGTCTTTCGAAAGACTTAGAGGATTGTCTGACAGGTCATATCCACGATCGGTCCTGTCTGCTCGTGGACATTGATGAAGGGCGGGTTTTGTCGGTGAAGCATCTGAGCAGGAAGCAGGCGTGGCAACCGAGATGAGAACGGTCGAACCCAGTGTCCCATATAAGAAAGCTAAGTGAATCTCTGCAAACACGTCAGACTCTTCACTCTGTTATCCCTCTCAGGCCATGGAGATTATGTTGTTGTGGGGAAGAAGTGAAAGCAAGACAGGGGGCCGGCCGCCCCCAATAATGCACAACGCAATTCAGGAAGACAGGTCTATGTCACGACGGAGCTTGTGAACACATGGATGGTAGCAGCCCCGAAATCAAATTTCACTACAGAACAACCCGAGATCCGGGATGTCTTTAACCGGGACCGAAAATTCCTCCCATGGCACTAGAGCCTGGGCACCTTTCGGCCGGACTCGCCGTCTTCCACCTAAGTTGCCCCGCTGCCCCACAGTGGATAACGACTCAAGTGGAATGGAAGGCGCAACTGATCGCGTGATAGTGAACGCTTGGAGGTGGCGACGGTGGATGGACTCAGCAGAACTCATCCGCCACCAAACTCTTGAAGAAAACCTATGAGAGTCTCGACTGGGCGAGTAGACTTCATCCTTTGACCTTCTTTGTCAAGGTATCGAAGATGGACCTGCCGGCAGCGATGAAGTCTACTGTACTACGAGCGGCGCGTCTGCCGATAATTAAACCACCATTTCTTGTTTACCAGGTTCGAGGGATGCATTCGACTCAGGGCCAAGGCAACCAATCTGCTACAGCATCTGTGGCCTCCAATGAACACCCAAACCAACTTCACAAACCTCTGGCACCAGCGCACAAAGAGCCTCCTCTGAGTGCCTTGCCTTTATCCAGTATTCTGCGCACTCTTTTCATCACCAGCATATCCTCTTCGCCACCTCTCCTTACCGCCTCCACGAGCCTACTTCGTCGGATGCTCAAGTCCAACTCTTTCCTCGTGGACATGGAGCGAAACCCTCTTGTCCGTGCGCTGCTCCACCAGACCTTTTACAAGCAATTCTGTATCGGCGGATCGAAGTCAGAGGTCCAGGACGCCATGCAGCAGATGCGTGCTTGCGGATATTCGGACGTGATGCTTGAATACGCGCTCGAGGTGCTCAAAGAAGGGCAAGAGGATGCCGAGACCGCTGTTGAGAGATGGAGAAAAGGAATGCTGGAAACCGTGGAGTTGACGAACTCAGGGAGTTTTGTCGGCCTGAAGTGAGTATTCTTGGGGCCTCTTTCTGACATTGAATCAGCAAGATTTAACCATCGTGCTTACCATTTCCCAGATGGTCCGGACTTGGCAGTGCAGCATTACAGCTTCTCAAGGAGAAAAAGCCCCCTGCGCCATCCATGGACTCAGCAATGCGCCAAGTTTGCGATGCTGCCGCGGCAAAAGGTGTCTCCCTCCTTCCAGCGGCTGAAGAGTCAGAGACACTTCCAAGCTATCATTCTTGGACGCTGAACCTTGCACGCATCTACAATCGTTCGTCTTCCTCTCGCTCTGGTAGGCCTGTAATCTACAACACCTACCAAGCCTATCTGCGGTCGATCCCAAGCATGCTCTCGTCTCATCTTGCCGATGCCTATAAGAACAACTACACACTCGGAATCAAACTCGTCCGTGGCGCTTATCTTCTTTCAGAACCCAAACATCTCATCCACCCTTCCAAAGAAGCAACAGACACTGCCTACGATACTCTTGCCGAACATCTCCTGAAGCGACAGTATGGCGGTGTGCTCCAGCCTCTTGACGGTTCTTCAGCCGCCTTCCCCAGCGTCGCAGTCGTGCTAGCAACCCACAACGCCGAATCCGTCCGCAAAGCCCAGAAATTGCGAAGCGCGCAACTGTCCGAAACCTCTCCCGACACTCTTCCTGACCTGTGTTATGCCCAGCTGCAAGGGATGGCAGACGAGATCTCGTGCGAACTCGTTCAAGCTGCGAAGACGGCATCGGAGGCCGGCGCGGTAGGCGAAGAAGGCTGGGCCCATCCACCCAAGGTGTACAAAGCAACGACTTGGGGCAGCATGAGGGAGTGCTTGAACTACTTGCTGCGGAGGGCTGCTGAGAATAAGGACGCGGCCGGACGGACGAAGGCGAGTCGGGATGCGATGGCTGCTGAGTTGGTGAGGAGGATGAGAGCGCGGGCTGGCTTGAAGGCTAAACAAGCTCTGTGATGTCGATGAGTTGCTGATGGGTTACGAACAGAAGACGGTGTTTGTTGGGAAGTGGCGCCCTTGATACCCCTTACCTGGAGAAGGCCCATCCACTGAGTTTCTGCCTTGCTTCCGACATCTTCCAACATTGAATTGGTCATACCGGTGGAGTTGAGAACTTACCCAGATTGCAGGATTGTTGATCGTCATGGCTAATAACTAATGGTGGCAGTTCTTGTTTTCCTCCATCCCTTAAACCTTGCTCACCCTCACGGGTCTCCATAGACCATAGAGTATACACAATAGAAGAAATTGATCTCTGTCATTGTACTCAACGATTAAGGCGCGATCTTAAAGTCGTCGGATTCCTCCCCTTCGCTTAAGGCTTCGCTACGGTGTCGTAGGAGAGGCTTTCAAAAAAGCCGTCGGAAGGAAGCTCGTTTTCACGAAGCCTAAGGCCCCTTGACAGAAGGCGCAGCATCTTTTGAGGCTGAATGGAAGCATGTGAACGAGTTCTTGCTCGAGCTCTCGTCGCTGTTCGAGAATTGTAAAGGGGGCCAAGCAGTTAAGAGCCTGGGTCAGCATACTCCACAGGAGTAAATAGAGACTGGGTCAACGGCTTGAAGTCAGGACTTGAAGCTTGAGGAAGAATAGTTAATAGAAGATATAGCCTGAGTTCTCCGTGACCGGATCTGAGTCTCTGAACGCTCAATTGTAACTAGGGAGTCGCGGAAGAAGTTGAGACACCAAGATTTTCAAACGTGGTTCGTGCCACCCTTCCGGTCGCTCCAGGGCAACCAGCCACCAGGAATTCAAGAACTTTCATTCCAATTAACCTACTTTTCAACGCTCGCTAGCTCTCAATGCATATATGATAACAATATTCCTAGCCTACCAAACATATAAAACTATTTTAGATCTTCTGCATCAACCCGTTCCTGTCAAACTTCGGCCAGGGGCGTATTTCTAAACCCCTTGCTGCTCGCTTCTCATTGGATACTTTGTCACCAAGCCATGCAAATGCCCGCCACCCAGCTTTTCCACGATCTAATCCACGGTCCGCTCCGCTCACGCTAGACTTGAGCTACGCTACCACTCTTTGGGTGGATCTCTCCAATTGAATGACCAACCGTTGTATCCTTCCGAGCTTGTGAAGCAACCATATCGACATATGTTTTTAAAAGTTGAGGCTCTCTGTAGATTGATTTGATTTCTAAGATATTCTTGGAAGAGTTCTATGCAGGAATAAGTGCTGTTCGCAATAAGACCCGCGAGCGGGATGCCGGCACTATTTGGACTGCATACCTGGTACTTACCGACCAAAACAACTTTTCAAACCTTTGAAAACCACCAGTGTCAGTTGTTGAATAGGGTCAAATCGCCCCGGCCACCTCTTACCTAATGCCTGGCAACCTCTAAATAGTCACGTGGCCAGTGTTCCTTTGGTTTTTTAGAAAAAAGATCTAGCATGTGCGTATCTCTGGGAGGTTGGCATCTTGAAGAAGCTGTACTCGGACCTCTTCATGCTTTGAGTTGTTGACCAGAAAGGCGGTACAAGGATCCAGTTAGCCGGATCATCTATTGTAGCATTGTTCTAGTTGTACCATTTGTAATCTGCCACGATTGGGTCAATGGATATTGTCATTCTCTACGGCGCGGCCTCGTGAGGTACCTAGGCGTGAACAAAGCATCATTTGCCAACGTAGATCACAGTAAAGGGGACCAAAAGCAGGGGCTTTGCCTCACCGACGTATGAGGTGGGTCTCTGTCGTCGGCTTGGGGTGTGGTCAACTATCCCACCCAACAGTCAAATGAGTGAGAAGATTCAAATCCGAGGAAGCCATGGATACAGTCATGTAAGAATTAACCACGAGACTCTCTCAAAGCTCCATCATATTGTGCTGCTGGCATTATGGCTACGTTGACGGCGTGCCCAATCAGTCAGGGTTATTCCAGGGAGTAATAATTCACCATGCCGTTGTCGTGTAGCCGGCGTCGTGTTGTGGTGTGCTTGCTTGGGAATGATTGAAGACAAGGCCGTACCAAGGTGCTGAGCAAGAGCTGTGCCTCTGGTTCTCAGCCGCTAAAGTCCAGTAAACTCTCCTCGGCGTGGAGGTGCTAGGTGTATTTAGACATGCCGAATTTGTAGCATTGCCAGTAGATAGTCCTGTTCACGAATGGTAATCCGTAATTCTCCCAGCTCTTCAATTGGTGTTAGAAGATGCCAGCCCTTCTTTGTCTCGTTGCTCTGCGTCCGTCAGTGCTGTGTTTTGAAAGAAATCGCTCCATCATCACCCATGACAACGTCACTGTCCGGCTGCCTTGGCTTTTCCCATTTGCTCCGCCGCCGCCTGTTTCCTACTCCCTCCACGCACAGCCCTCATCAACCACCGACCTTCTTCCATCATTCAGCAACCTCATACCATTTATCCTTATTTCTCCGAGAATGCTTGCACCTTCTAGAGACAGCCTCCTGTCGCTTGCAGGAACGCATCGAGGCGATTCCGGTACAGCCTCGCGTCGGGATCAACGGAGAGTCTTTGGCACTCGCAAGAGGCCGCTGAGACCAGCAACGTCATTACCACATCTCGAACTGTAAGTCGTGGTCATCAACTGCGGACACCTACTGCCTTGATCCAGCTCGGTCTCCACTGGCAAGCATCGAAATTTGACTGTCGGGCTTGTGTTTGGTCGAGGGTCCCATGCCGACCGCGATGCCAGCAACCAAGTCCTGCATAGTCGCCCTATGAGGGTTTGCAGTGCAACTGCAGCCAGAGGAGCTTAACCAATCTGGTCGGCCCTCTGTATTTTATCCGAATCAAACATGGACCACCGTCAATAAGACTCTACTTGCAAATGTATTAACAGACTTACCTTCACTGGCAACCTGACTTTTCCACCAAGTTCCAACTCGGAAAACACCGCTGCAGAAACTCAGCTCTTTCTATTGTGCATCGACGAGTGAGTGTGCCTGTGTTTTGCTGTTGCTACTGGCCTCGAGCTTGGCTTTGTCGACCGATGAGTCGTTAGTTTTTCACCATTGCACTCGATAAATACTTACAACACAATGACTGACCATGCTCGTTCGTCATAGTCTTATTCCTTGTTAGATCTCTTGGAGACGCCAAGTATTTTCACTTCTCTGTTCAAACATTTCGAACATCTTTCGTTTTTTCTTCGACAGTGACCTGAAACCTCGAACCCCAAACCCAGTCGAATTGACGCGTAAAGTACAGGTTCCAAGGCGATAGCATAACAAAACGCGTATCGATTACACCCGACATGGTTGCTGTCGAAGACCACCGGCATTTCGGGACTTGTCTAGCACCTTTTCCTCTTGGCTCTTGCCAGCAGTCACCGTTACTTGCCCATCAGGGCAGCTCCCTCAAAAGGTAAGTTACGTTCTTCAAAAACAATATTCTTCAACGATTCAAGCAACCTTGAAATGATGAGTCACCGTGGTGCGTTGGTTTCTGGCATGGAGTATGAATGTTTTGAGTCGAATCCTCATGCAGGCAAAAGCGTGAGGGACGGATGGAAGGCACCAGGTGTGCAACAAGGCGCTTCATGAGGATCGACGCATCTGAGTCCTTGTTGCAGTAATTCCTAAAGAAACTCCTTTATCTGATATGAACACTTGATAAAGCCCTTCTTTCAGCGCAACATGGGTAACTTTGCACTAACCTCTTTGTCTTCCTAGGTTTGGGTGTTGAACCCAACCCTCCTCTACATCAGCGTGCGTACCAAAACTTTCCGTTTGTCATTGCACATCCAACTCCGTCACTGCAATATGATGAATGCACTACAACAGTGCTCTATTGGAAGGGGCGGCCTTCATCCTCCATACACCATTGGTGTCCTCGTAAGGCTTCGGCCTTGGAAGCGAGGTTTTATTTTTGGGACCAAAAGTGGCTACTAGGGGCGGCCAAGTTCGTATCTGGGGGAAGTGTTATATCTGTCCTGCTGGGTGTCCTCGCAAGGCTCCGGTCTTGAGTCGAGGTGTAATTCCGATAGTGGCTACTCGGGGCGGCCTTCATCATCCATACACCAATGGTGTCCTCGCAAGGCTTCGGCCTTTGAAGCGAGGCTTTATTTTTGGGAACAAGAGTGGCTACTTGGGGCGGCCTCGGCTTGCCTACCTACGGTAGGTGGATCAAATGTGTAGTATCTGTTTGGTGTCCTCGGAAGGCTTAGGTCTTGAGTCGGGGTGTAATTCCAATCATAAAGTGGCTACTCGGGGCGGCCAAGCATCCAGTGACTTCCTGTCGTTGAAGAATGTTGTGGCACTTTCAAACTCTATCTTAAGACGGATAGTCACTCGTCAATCTATCTGATTATTGCAAACCAGCCGAGAAGTCCTTCACACCAAACCTGGGGCCATAAGCTAACTTTGTTGGTTCATCGAGATAGGATCAATTCGGCTTATGATTGCTTGGGGTCGCTGTGGGGCAGAAGTGGGACATGGAACTGCATTGGCTTGGCTACACGGAGCTCGTGGATAGCGGCCAGGAAATGACTGTGAGTATGTGCACTCGCTTTTAAATGGATACGGTGGCTAACGTCGCAATTTCAAGCGGGATCACACCCGAACGAAAAGATGAATGCCAGGCTTTAATTGATCGTTTGTGAATTGTGGTCGCTCATCGATTCGGCAAAGACGGTTGCTCGTAAGTCACGACTCTACCACGTGGTTCCTTCTGTAAGTGCTGGACCGTCTTATGTTGGTTTTTCGCAGTAGCTGATTCCTGTCTCGGAGTTTTGAGAGATAACACAAGACCGGTCTGGGGCGTATATTCGTTTCAGCCAGTGGATCCCCCTTTTCTGGGAGACTGGGACGCAAGGTCTGGCAGCTCTGGCTACGAAGGGAACCCCTGCTTCCACACACAGAGAGTCTGGCACGGCGAGGTCAGGTCCTACTCAAAGACTTGTCTCTATCGATCGGGCTTCGACGAATTTGGGTTGATAGTCGACAGGCTCTCGTTTCAACGACAGACAGCAGTGGTCCCCAATTGTCAATATCAGCTTGAGATTCAGGAGCCACCGGAACATCTCGCGGATGAGGCGCGATTGCACTCAAGTATCAGTGTTGGGCCTGGTGAGGAGATACGCTCTCGAAGTTACCATGCCAAGGTTGCAGCATGGTCGAAAATACCCTGACAACGATGAAGAGTTGTAAGTTCCGCGTTTATTCTAATATCCGTCTTTGGTTTCATGATCCATCTTTACTACCGCAATGTATCTTTTAATACCATCGCAAAAAGATAGTGTGCGAATGCAAGACCGGTCTGATTTAAGTATCGTATGCTTCCAAGATCTTCGTCAGAGAAGAGTATAACACAGAGAACGGACTAACTCATGGGGTACGAGCAGATCGAAATTCTGTACCAAATTGGGTTACGTTCAGAACCCCATGGCTTTCAGACATAGTAAGGTCCACAAGCAGTTTCTTAACCATTCTCTTCAATGATGATAAACACCATTATCTTCCATCGTCAGAGTGGGCCCTGTTGATTTCTGGATTTGCTAATCTTCTTCTGAATTTGGCTTGATGTGTCCTTTGCTTATACCGCTGTTATGCTTGGGTTTGTGCTGATTGAGGCCCCGGACTTGGCAATAAATGTCCCGCGCAGATGACAATTGGTGCTCAAGGCTCATTATGGGAGAATCAGCAATTGCTCATTTGATGATGAGAAAGACGAGGACTTTGGCGTAGAATCGACCGCTAAGGTAAAATTTCGCCTGTGGTGATGAGGGTGTTCAGTTGACTAATACAGACTTCGATAACCTGATCGGAACTGATTTCGGCGAGCACGCAGCAAGTGGCAAACCGACCCTAGGGTCTGACCCAAACAAGGCGCTCGAGAGAGAGCTGTTATACTCTGTCCTCTTGGGGTTTACATCGCATGGCAAGTACTTCCTCTCGATGTTTCGCACAACATCACAAGCATGCTAACAAAGGTGCGAGACAGGACGATATGGGATCTTTGAGCTCCTCAACGACGACACTCCTGATCATCTCGGCCTTGCGATTCCTCAACGAGTTATTTGAGCTGAGGCGGCAGAGGCTCAAGCTGTATGGACAGCTGAATGATATGGAAGTGCATACGCATACAATGCTGTTGGAGAGAGGGCGACCAAAGACCAGCTCGGCGCCAAGATTCTGGTTATTCAAAGTCGAGGTCATCTTTGCGAGGCGAGAAGAGCCAGCTAACATTATCAAGGTTTCCGCAGTCTGGTACTCATCACGCTTGCTATTTCATTCTTGATTTTTCGAAGGAAAGATAGATTTGGCGGCCAATGAAGCCATGTATTCGAGGAGGTCATTGAGCCTTTCTTTTCAAAGGATCCCACTGGAAAATAAGTAAGCCGATCTCTCTTTCCTTCGTCGCGGGTTTACACAATGATGAGGGCAAGTGTCAAGAACTGCACAGCCAAGGGGCGGCCTAGGGGCGGCCGTGGCGAAAAGGAAGATCGACAGATGGAGAGGTTGGTTATTCTGCGTAAGCAGGATGTAATTCCAAAAAGAGCGGATACCAGATCGGGTAGCACACGAGGTTCAGGGACTGCACTCTTCAGAGAAGCGGTCTAAATATCCGTAGTCGCGATATTTCTGAAGTGAGGACCAGCAAGCTCTTCCTGGCGGGTATCTGCCCCTGAAGCTGGTTGTTGGTATTCATTGATGTCTTGCTCCCTTCGGCTATGGGGAGACAGATTGTGGGGCGGGAGTTTTTGTCTGATTGTAACGCAGTGTCTTGATGGCGCACAAATTGAATGCTTTCTTGTATTAGGTGCTGACTCGCATTACATCCAAGGTATTCTCGGTTTCGTTCGCTACCCTGAGCTCTCCAACGACCTTCGCAATTCGAGTATCCAATCAAGTACATGAGAATAAGCAGCTTCTGGGCCCATGGAACTCTCATCGCATGACAAGTAGAAACCAAGTTCACGCTGTCATGAGCAACAAAGAGCGGTTTCTTGATTCGAAACGCGTATCAACCGTGTAATGGGATGATATTAATCAACGGCTCAGTACTTGAGCTTTCTGCGAAAGTGCGAGAAGATTATAGACTCGCGACATCATTGAGACTGCAATACCTTCTTACTGTACGAATCCAGCCATCATATTTCGGAGCAGCGGCCAGCGAGCAGGACGTCTCCATGGATGTTGCAATTAAGCAGGGCTTCTGGAATGGCGCAAGCACAGATCAAAACAACAATGACCTCGCCAGGCCCAAGTGAGCGTCCATAGGATGATGATAGAGAATACCTGGGTAAATATGCAGGCTTTAGGGGGCGGAGAAACCCACAACACCAGGAAACGGAGACGAACAGCTAGAGGATTCAATTCGACCAAAGAGGTATTTATTCCCATTCATCCATGGCAATCGTTGTGTCCAAGCTTGCCCATTGTGTAGAGCTTCTAGTTTTGGAAATTTTGGCCATTCTTGGCCATCATTGTCGGGCCTTTTACGAAATTCTCTTGCTCCAATAACAAGATCTTGCCCGATGTCTATTGCCTCATTGTTGGAGACAAGCGAGACTTTGCAAAAGTGCTCGATGTCTGTGGATAAGGTGTCTTGCCAGCTTAGTTTCAACGGTTGTCAACGCCACATGCCGATACCCATCTCCCATCACTGCGTGGTCATGACAGGCAGTTCCGCTTCTTCAAGTATCACTACGACCTAGGTGTGGAAAGTTTCGGGGTGGTAAACTCGGTCTCCATGGGCATACGTTCGGATCGGCTTCGGAGGTGCGTATGTTTTCTGTTCTTTCTAGAGTATTGTATTTGCGCAATTCTTAGTTTACATCATGACTGATGAGGGATACTGCTCACCGGGCCAGGATCACATCGCGGATGAATGCCGAATTTGCCTTTGCCGTGCATGCCCACACTCCCCATGGGTTCATACCCAGAGGCTGGGGACTCCCAAATCTGCACTTGACTCATCTGTAGTTTCTGACCCGTTTGCAGCTGTGTCGCGTCTACTTTCGTATCATGGTTCGATGAAATGCTGTCCTCAGCGGTATCATGAGGGTCAGGACGAGGGAGCCAGAAGAGAAATATCTGTAGCAGTGGGCTGATGGACTGATCCCCTCTCAGCCTTGTTCAACCAATGCTTTCTTCTTCTATAGGGCTCTCATGAATAACGATTGGTAGATTGAACTTGGAAGTGTCTCAGTCGCTTAGCATTTCCCATCTCCGATGCCTCGTAGCTGATCCTTGGAATCGAGACATATTTTGATGTAGCTCGAGCACACAGGGATCAATCTCCATAGTGTCCATACGATCCTGGAGATTGGCTTAGAGCAATTGATATCGTGTTGTGCTCCATACTCAAGATTGTGTATGCATTTCAGAGCTCATTGATCGGTTGCCGCTCGAATTATTTCGGGTTGTCAAAGGAATAGGCAGCGAACACCATTGCATCAAGGAGGACTGCTGATATCTTCATCCAATTGGGATAGACAATCGGCATCGTGATGAGAAGCGTGTATGAACGTGAAAAATGGCTAATTGACCTTTGATAACGCGTCTGTGGCTGCGGAGACGAATGGGGCGAGCTGGAGCCGTGGGTGCTTCCCGTCCGACACCGTCAGTGGCTCCCTGCCGCGCGATACATGGATGAGTACGGAGCATGACAGGTGGGTGCAGTACTCCGTACATGCGTATAAATTTGGACCTCGGTCCCCGTCTATTTTGTTCTCCTTTTTCGCTTCTTCTGCACCTTTCGTATTCTCAGATCAACAAGACAAGGGTTGATCTATTCAGCAGGTGTCGTCTGATGGATGAGCCAGACCTCCCCTGGGTGCACTTCAAGTAAGAAATTTGGACCACGTGATTTATCCATTTCACAATTTTGTGCCCTTCCATATCGTCTTTCGCAAAATTCCATGGTCAAAATGAACATTATCTCAAAAGCATAATCGATCCAGCTTGATGTTAAATCTTCAAGTGTTCAGTCCTAGTAATCCTTTCTATCGTAGCTTTTGTATAGAAAGATGAACGTCTAAGTCGCTGCTTTCCTGAGGCTCCCTCCGCCATCTGAGTCTCCTTGCCAATAACAACCTGGTGCCCTTTATGTCTTGTCTTGCTATGCAGTAGAGATGCATGATGGTTTGGTTGGCAGATAAGCCCTATCACTTGCTGTCTGCTTTGGGTGTGTGCAGCGTGTCTCGGAGCCTATCAACTGAGGGAAACCGGAAACGCGGCCTCCCGCGCAGAAGGGCCCATAAACAATATCTGCCTCGCATGATCTATTACAGCTAGGGACCTACTCAACAGTTCTCTTCAGAGCGTGCGGTGCACGGCAAGCTGCTACCGATCCTCAAACATCGTTGCAGGCAGAAGTGAGAAGGGTTGCAGGGCTCATCACAGGTTGCTAAGGAAACTTACCTTGTCTGGGTCTGAGGAGCTTGGGACATCTCCGCTCTCCCTGCCATCACCTTGCCAAGCTAGGCGTGCTGAGCTAGCGCGTCACCTGCTGCAGTGCCTTGCCCAAGTATTCAAGCTTCGCCGCACCGATCTCTGCCTCCTCTCTCCTTCAGCCACTAACCACCCATCAACAATCATCAATCTACAAGCACCACCTTCTCTACTTCTTTACTCCTTCACTGCAGCTTGCTCTCACCTTCTCCAGTAAGGTCTAATAATCTTCTTCAACCAGCCCGTTGAAATTCGAACTTCTCACTCTCGATCAGCCACTTGGACCGAACGCACAACAAGTGGGCTTTCACCATAGGCACTCTCTCGTTTAAGCCTATACCGGGCTCGCAAGCCTCATGGAGCTTTAATATCATGTCGCTGCTCAGTGAGGCCCTTCTCAAACAAGGTCTCCGAAACCACCTGTTTCCCAACCTCGGATCGGACATCACTTCACCTGTGGGTGGAGACCGGGGGAACCAACAGCTAATCCATTTTTGGGGTTCCCAGGAGCCCTTTTCCGATAGAGCACGAAGCTCGTCTCGAGCCTTTCCAGAAAACTTTCGGGGCCTACTGCTGAAACCCAGTCTCCGATATGTTTACAATCTCACGTGTCGCGCTCTGCCCTTCTGTTGGCAAGCATCTCAGTTCTCGGCTTACATGACCCTTACCACATATAGTGGGCTCGACAACAACAGCACCAACACTTCATTTGTACTCTATCCCTTTCCCTTCAACCCCTACGTCGCCATCCTCACACCTTTTCAGGTGAATTTGAACAGCAAGCTGCCGGCCGAGAAGATGGCTAGACCGATCAAATGCGACCACATCTCCTTTATAGAAAATTGGCTCACCAAGAAGCGTACTCTCCCCGCTACCCTCAGCGCTCATCTCAAAGGTGTCCCTAGCGAATCAAAAATAAATTTCTCGAGACAGCCACCTCTCAGTTACACCACCAAAGACAGCAATGCCGAATTTGACTCCCTAACCTTTGCCCAGAAGACAAGGGAAAGGAAGCCGAGGGTGAAATTGAAGAAGATGCGCAGTCGTCCGAACAAAGCCGCCGCATCATTGAGGGGCCGGGGTGGAGATCACCCGGCACAATCTCCTCAAGCTCGGGGTAGTTACCCCTACATACACAAGACCATTGCTGCCATACACTTTAGTTCGGTGCAGCCGCCTCCCCAGTCCTCGGCTACCAAGGAACGTACGGGCAGACATACTCGCCGACCTTCTCCTTGGCTACCCCTGGTGGTTTTCAGCAACCGACCCCACAGCCTCATGGGGTCGACCCCGCGTACACAAGCCCGTTGCCGCCATATAATCCCCCGATAGACGGGGGGGTATGGCCAATACAACACGGCACCCCAAGGGCAGACCTTCCCTGCCCCGCAATAGCCCCACCAGCCAGCCTATGGGGTGTATGGGGGTGGTATGGGCAGGGCGCCGGGGGTTATTACAACCCGGCCGACTACCCGGCCGCCAATTTGAGAGCCCTCGGTGGGCAGGGAGGCTGCCCACCAGGTAGCACAGGCCAAAACGGAAACCAAACCACCAGAGGTGGTTGAGAACGAGGTGTGGACAGGAGTGGGGCAGGTTGGGGGAGATTGAGGGGTGGAGAGGGAAGAGGAGGAATCGGCCTTCGGGGAAGGCGGGTAGAAGAAGATGGGGGAGGAAACCCGGCTGGCGAGGGGGATCCACCTGTACGTGGTGCTAGCTACGAACCTTCTGATGTATCTCTGCTGTGGTGGAAGTCGGAAGAGCCAAGTGATCTCTGGGATGGTAGAAAATATGCTCGGGGAAGGGATATCATTGCGAAACGCACAAGAACCTAAGGAAAGGATAAACATGATGATGATGGCAATCAATGGAAGTCCTTCAACTTCGAGACCTCTTCTGTAAAATAGCTTCCCGTTTTTGAAATGAAAGCTTGCCTATACATTACTAATTCTGCCGTCCAATCAAGAGCGCCCTTGCACGCCACCTATTCTTCTCCATACGATAATTCGGCGTATCCATCGGGCACTCGATACGATTATGCAATCGGAGAGTGCTTACTGAAAGCCGGCTGTTCAGTACTCGTCATGCTATTTCCCAAAATATTAGATCTGGGCCGGGGAGACCCACCGCACTCCGCTCTGACTTAGGTATGCTATGGGGGGTGGGGCGTCCTCGGTGCACCTTGGTCACGCTGAAACCCGTCGTCTTCCTTTGCAGTCTCTTTCATCTCAACTTGCATCCTCACAAGATGTGAAATATTAGGCAGAAGTTAGCTCGATGTTAGCCTCTAGGTCAAACTAAGACCTTGAAGGGTGTCAATGTTGACTTCTAGTTTCTGACTCCTATACTCCGTTTCTATCTTTTTATTAACCTGGTATATGTAACAGAACGTATTGCAGTATTGAACATATCAAGCAACATAAAAATCACCAACATATAAACGTCTACATTTGGGAATATAGTTGAGGGTAGTCGCATTTGATCATATCCGACCCCTAGCATTGCGGTATTAGCCAGATGACCTTTTAGGAAAGATCCGATCCCCTTACCTTTTCTGCTGTCATATAGACAACTTGCTGAGGTCTGCAATCTGGAATCACGGGATCGATAGACGCATCAACGACTCGCAAGTTCCGCACTCCGTGCACGCGCAATTTACCATCTACAACACTATCGTCAATATTGCTCCCCATCCGGCAAGTGCCGCACGGATCTATTGTTATCAGCTACGACCTATATGTTGAGACTCAGCTTCTTGGCAATACTCATGATATCCGGTAGCAACCCTATTGAGAATGACATCGTGCATCTCCTCGTCTGAGTCCAATGGTAGTGGGTGCGGGTACGCCCTGCCAACAATCTCCTTCATCCCGGTTCCGCGTCGCAGAGGTTCGTCCACAAATCTGATGCCCTCCCACAACCCGACAATTTCCAAAGGATTCGCACAAAAGTTCTCGTTGATTGCAGGGTTTTCGAGAGGATCCGCGGACGTGAGCGAAACCCTGCCTCTCGAAAGCGGGCGTAGGAGATCCACGACCACGGTTAGGAAATCACCTTCCTCTGGGCGTTTGATATGAGGTACGAAGGGGGTGGCAAATACAGGCTATGATACACATCAGTGAAAGTTACAGCTAAAAGCGAGTACCGAGCGAAGCTTACAATGAAGTCGAGCTCGAAATGAGGCTGGCCAGTGGGACTCAGTGGATCAAACCCGTGCTGCTTTTTTTCTTCACGCCATTCCGGGCAAACCTTCAGACGATCTTCGATGTGCGGAAAAGCGGCAATTTCAAGCAACCCACTGCAAAGCGGTCCTGTGCGTGAATCCTTGTGTTGGGATAAGGCCTTGTCATGTTTGACACCAGGACGAATGAATGGATCTGTTGAGTTTCCCTCCTTTACCTGCAAGACATGGGGGAAGACGGGATGATCGATCAGATTCTAGCCGACGTGCAATGAATTCACAATGCAATCAATGCCAAGGTGTTGGAGTTGATGACGTTCGCCGATTCCAGAGTGAAGCAGGAGCCGTGGACTTCCATAAGCGCCTTGACACACGATGACTTCGTTCTTAGCCATATAGGTCTCCACCTCATCCCGACCTTGGACCTGGCGAAAACTCAACAACCGCCCACACGTTCAGCAATCTTAGAACTTACCTCGATGCCAATGGCAGAACCGTCTTTGAGAAGAATCTTCCCCCGGCGTCATCCTGCTTTAATCGTGATGTTGGACTTGCCTTCAACAAAGACGGTGGCATTTGAGCGAACGCCAGCGTATTTGCTAACAATAACATGGGTCATGCCATCAACATCGCCGCTGAAGATGTTCTTTGTCCAAGGGTACCCGCGACTCTCCCATGCGGCTCGCAAAGGCCGAGCTAGTGGAATCGAGATTGCTGGAGCTATTGGCAATGGGCCTTTATCGCCCAGGACGGCGGGACTGACATCGACAGTAGATTGCTCGTCGAAAAACCTAGCCACCTATGTTTGTCATTGCGAGAGTAAATGGCATCGGTCGATATGAATATCTTGGAGAAATATGGGAAACAGTTTCCCCAGCTCCAGTCGTCTCCACCAAACTTGGCCCATTCATCATACGTACCGCGACAACCTCTCATCCATGCAAAGTAATTCAAGCAACTGCTGCCGCCCAGTACTTTACCCCTAGTATTTTTCTCCATCCGCCGACAGTCATCACGGTTCACCATTCTGATCTCATAAGCCCAATCATACCGGGATTCCACAAGATCGAATCCCATTCCAGGAACTCGGATTCTGTCTTCTTCCATTGGCTTACTAACAATAATCAGGCAGGTGTTCTACGTATGAAATCGCAAAAGCCATACCTTTCTCCCGCTTCGATGACGAGAATGGAAACATTAGGGTTCTCAGCAAGACGTCCGGCCACGCAACAGCCTGAAGTCCCGCCTTGAATCTAGATTAGCGCCGCAGTCTATTGATGGCTCAGATAAGACCAACCGCCGACGACAATGAAGTCATATTCGAGTCCTGACATGATGTACAAAAGATCCAAAGTGAACGGAGCTTAAAGTCCAATCCATCTGCTGTGGCAGCTTTTGGTACTTATTTGAGCGCAACTGGGTAGCGTTCGGAACGAGACCAATCCATTCCCCTTGTTCTTGATGAGGTCCTGGGAGGCTCTCCCGGATAGGCCATCGGTAGTGAGTTAGCAGCATGATCACATTCGCTTTGCGCGATGGCCAGGATCTCAAAAGCAGAAGCTCCAGGATATGAACAGAGTATAAGTCCAGCATGACGTGATTTCTTACAAAGGACGGGTGATGTCAGCAACGTGACGTATGTCTAACAAAATCGAGCCAAAATCTTCTACCTCGCGCTGAGGATCTTGTACTCGTGATGAAAAAACACCGCTTGGATTCTTGTAGTATCTTGAGTCTGAAGCTGTCTTCTGAAAAGCAAGGCGATCCGGCTTTGTAGTGCGCTGGTGACAATATGAGAGGCGTACATTTTCGTGATACAATTCAAATTTGTTGAAAATGAAGGAAAGATTATATCACGTTTTCTCTCAGCTTTCTCAGTACAGTGGCGTTGGTTGCAGCTCATTGTAGTATTTGCGCTTGTAGAGACACCGACGGTCAGAAGCTTTCACGCTTATTTCTCATCCAATGGTTTCAAGAGTGACTTGCGGGTCGGTATAAACAGTCACTTCGAAGGAGCGGACGGTGACTTGGAGCCTCAGGAGCCACGGGAACCAATATGGATTCATGGGGTTGCAGTGCCCAGGAACGCTGACGAGGAGAATATTGCGAACATTGACTCGGGATCCCTAAATAAGTCTCTCGCTATCCAATCAGCTCTTTCAATTGAACTGAAGACGAGCATTAATTAATTTACATAGCGGAACAAGGGAGTTCGGGTCACAAGGCCGTCCATGGACGCTGGCGGTCTTTCCTACCTGCATGCCTCAGCGGAATATAGGGAATGAAACCTGGTGGATTGAGATTGAGGCAAACGAGGTTGCAAAACTAGAAAAAAAGACTGGAGATGTATGGTCTCCGAGATAATGGAAAATGGTCTCTGGCATCAGTCAAGAGGCCAAATGCAATTTCATAACACTGGTAGCTGAGCTGCGCCGGTGGCTCTTCGTGCACGTCAGCCCACTCCAAGTCCGGACAACCGTGTGACCGTCACATCACAAAATGCTAAAAATATTGCGACGCAACCATTGATGAAACTTAAGAGGAACGCCGCAAATTGTCATCACCCACCAGCTACACCGTTACCTGAGACGAAGACCACCAGCACCGCAGCATATGTCGCTCCAGCAATAAAGGTCTCCAACATATTTGCGTAACTGGCAAGCGACAGAAAAGAGACGAATAATGTCGCAGCAACGAATATTATAACCAAGCGCACTGCCGTAGCATGGACAGCATTAAGCGCGATGATAGGTACAATTAGAAGAATGATGGCAAACGATGCTGTTAGTGCCCGGGTGACTGTCCTGATCTTCGACCTCAGAATGCTGGTCGATAGCACATTCTCCTCGGAGCTTTTTGATGACATCTGGTAACAAAATTATACCTTGGAGCTTCGAAATGTCGCAAAGGCCTACTTACCTTGTTGGTGAGACGGGACTTTATGAGGTTAAGGAGTTTTTCTATTGTGGGATAGAAACTTGGCATATTCCGCTCCCCAAGCGGAGCGATATTCATGAGATCCCAATAATCTTCGGGGCTCAAATATGCTGTCTCTGCTCGGGCAATTGATCCATTGCTCTTGATCCAATTCTGGAGCGATTCGATATGTCTCGGTGAGTTAAAGGCCTGGTTCAGGGAGAATTGAGTCCTTCGCAGTAAGTCATCTTTCATAGGTTCAGCGTTGATGATTTCCTTGACTGGGCTTGAGGTGTCGATTACCGTAGTCCAAGAGAGCCTGGTCGAGCTGTTCCAGTACGTCCTTCCTTGCAGGGTTTCGATCATGGCGACTACTTCCGAGGAAGAGATCCGTCTCTTCGGACGCATCAACTTTGTTCAGCTCCTCTTCTAGCCGAGTCACCCGGTCCTGCTTCAATAATAACAGCCGCATCCGCACCTGGCGAAATTTGCGAAAGATCTGAAACTCAGGTTGGCGGCCGAGAAGGGAGGTGTACAGAGGGTAGCCAGGCCGGTACAACTTGACTACGATTTAAATATCACCATGAGGATTACAGATTCCAAAGATATGGTTCAAAAGACTCCGCAAAAGAAAGAATGCTCACTTTGCTGATGACCCCATGGCTGGGCCGTTTCGGGAAGGCTTTGGCCTCTTATGAGCCATGTCAAGATAGATTTCCACGGCGAATTGGCTTCACATCGGCTGGTTTCACCCGCCTCGCCTTTCTCTACTACGTGGTTTTAACATATACTTGAAACCGTAAATTGGGTTCCCGGAGCTGATGCCACTCACGGTCGCTTGCCATTGAACTGATTTCACTCCAAATATGCAGGCATCGCAGCAAGTCAGATGCATATTGTCATAATTGGACGGCCAGAGTGACCTTTTGAGCTTCCATGCATTCCAAGGCAGAAAGGCGAAGAAGGCTATAGAATTGTGTGGCGCAGCCACCGCTGCACCGTGCATTATTGGATCTCCCCACTTAAAGCTGCAGATCCCCTCACGCACAGAGCAGCATCGGAGCCTTCTGAACCATTACGACCCTTAGCATGCGATACGCCTAACCATCATCGGTACTCATCTCGCTTTGCATCTTCAACTCAGGGACGTTTGCCAGCATTTCACCTCAAGACAATCGGAATTTGATCGGATCGCCGCATTGGCATGTCGCATGTGCTAATTGTCTCCAAGCCTTTAAGGGTACGCGCTTCCTCAATTATCGGAATTGCTAAATCCCGTACTTACATCCATTGTCAATTAGCATCCCCGATATAGGGTGGGCGATGAGGTTTGCTGGACGTTAGGTGATGACGGGAACTCCGCGCCGGCTTTGGTCTCCAGCGTCAAGCGCCTCGGTGGCGTATTTGTATACAACTTACCCTTCCATGACGGTGAATTACTCGCCGAAGGGGTAGACGAACGCTCGCTCAGCTTCACAAACTAGTGTGCTTTTGCATTGCTGATAATGTTTCGCACCCAGGAATGGTTCAGCGAGTGCCATCATCCACATTGTTCTTGTGCATGCGCTTGGCGGCTCAAGGAATCATATACTCTATCGAGTATTTAAAAATACAGATCCCGAAATACCAACGATATTTTTTCACGATGGATTCATGTACATGAATCTTGATGTCAGATATTTACGTTTCGAAAGTTACCATCCGCTCTGTATGACTACCATTGATACCTATGTACTGGCTTTATACACTAGATCTTTCGTCGATTCGCTAACTACCTCTATTTACTTCTCCCAATAAATTTCCACGCGAACTCCAGCACAATTGCCGAACCTTCTCCGCGTGTAATGAATACACGAATGTGTCCACGAGCCCGAGATACAATATCCAACGCCATTTGCGGAGCACAATGAATGCCTCATTCAGTATCATAACGCTTCAGAATGCCCCCAAGCAAGATCTTCTCGTGTAAGTGCTCTTGATCACCGTGCACCCATGGAACTGTGTCAACCATCTATGCATCATTAGCGTAAGCTATTGCAACCTGAAGTGGCTGTCTCTTACGTCTCTGTCTAGACTATACATTGCTTGGATGTCATCGTCAAGCTTCTGGAGGAATCTGGAGGCTCCTTCGTCAACTCCAACTTGCACGAATTGCACTCCGACCTTTAGGAGTGGCGCTTGTAATTCTTGTAATTTTCTGGCATATTTGACAAGGACTGCTTCGACATCCTGCCCTGCGGAAGGCTCGCCGTCCGTGAGCACAATCAGGTTAGGCCTTTCCCGTTCCTGTTGCGCTCGAACCCGTGGCAGAACTCGTTCAATACTTCGTCAAGTCTGTCCGCCGTTGGCGTCTCTCCATCTGGATATAGGTCTGTGAATAGATTCATCACTTCGTCGATACTCTTGGGATTGCAACGCTTATTCTTATCTTCCACGTAGCTGTTGAAGAAGTCTACGTCCACACCATCGGAGTCATACTTTACCGCAATGGATGCAATCTTAGCCATCACCTTCTTTACTCTGTTCCACTTGCGACCTGCCATGGAGTCCGAGTCGTCAACGAGAAAGCGCGTGTCGTATGCCTTGAGCTTTGCGTACACTCGTTCGCTGGTCAAAGGTCGATGTTGCAAGCTCGCAGGCCGCAACCCTAAGGTGTTCACAAGTATATCATGGATAGACTCCACGATGATCTTAAGGTCGGAATCGCTCTGTATTTGCGCGTTGTCTCTATAGTCGCCTTGCGTAGGATGAGTATAGTGCAGACCATGAGGAAGGTCTTTTGCGCTGCCGAAGCTTGCACATTGCACTTCCCACTGCTCGCTGATCATGTCGAATTGCTTAAGAGTATCAGATATTGCGGCCGCTTGAGAATCAAGAAGACCGTCGGGTACCGAGTGAGCAGGCGCAACAGCCTTGATAGAAGCTACGTGTGCCCCGTCATAGGCGGTGGGAGCTTGGGCATTCTCTGGGAGACCTATGAAGAAGCATGCTTGAATCGGACTGTCAAAATCTGAATCTGTTGAGAAGCCAAGATTGATAGACTCAGTGACGAATTGCTTGATAAGCATTCCACCAAAACCACAGCCAATGAAAACCAAAGGTCGCGCAGGGCACTCAACCCGAACTCGCTGAATTGCTAAAGCCAATTCCGAATGCATGTCTGAAAATTTACGCCCCTTCAATAACTGACTGATGGGATTCCAGGAGTATGTCAGCATTCGTGGGGACACAGAGGATCCTGCAAGTCTGGATGCAAGTACATCGCGAGGCCAGATGTTCGTCTGCATTGCTGCGCTACCGATATAGGTGAAGGTCTCGGTGGAATGTCCGCGAAAACCGTGGACAAAGATAATGTCGATGTTGCACCCATCGCCGAGCGCCTTATCAGCTTCATAAATAGGAGTCAGTCCGTACGCTCCCCGTTGCGGAGAAGTAATTGAATAACCGGAGGTTGGACTAGTCATTGAGTTCGCACAGGATGAAGACGATCCATCTGTAATCCCATCCGTAGGACTGGTGAAATCCGGCGAGATCTTCGGTGAAAATGCCAAGGTCTTATAGGACGGTTTGGCGGAAGACACGTACGGAGGCTCTGTACTCGCCTTTGAGAGACCTGGGCGAGGAATGGCTTGCATTAACGGTGTCAGGTCCGTCGGCGGACAATCATGATCGGTAAGTCGGACTAGGACAGGTGTGAAGGCAAGATCTCGGTCCCATCGAACGAAGGAAGAGTGTAGGTCTTGCACGAAAAGCTTCTCTCCCTTGTCCCAGTAAAGGTTTGCACATCTTTCCAGCTCCCTGGTCAAATTACTGGTGAACGAATTCCAAGCGACACCTGTTGTTACATTTTCTTTTGTTGTTGCACCAAGCATCCAATTCTGGGTCCTTCCTTGGTTGCTGGCGGCTAGGCTTGCGTAGCAAGAGTCGAAGATGAGCAACACATCTGCCGGACAGCCCAACAGGAGGTTTTGTACATTATGCCAAAGTAGTGTAGGCGTGTCCTTCTTCTTGTTCGCAGCCCAGTAGAGCTGTTGCGGTTCTCCTCCCCCATGACCACCATAATACAGTACGAGCAGGTCACCCTCTTTTGCCCCTTTACGAAAAGTGAAAAGGCGTTTTCCGAGAAGGTCTTCGGGCTCATCACTATCAATGCTGGAAGTAGGTATGTTCCATCTCTCTGTGGAGAAGTTGTATCCACTGGGTCTGGAGCCGCCAAGCACAGCTGCCAGCTTCTCCACTTCTTTCCCTACTCCGAGGTCATCATCTTCCCACTGAACAAGTAGCACACGAACCGTGCTATATTTGGATGGACGAGGCTGCGGAGGCGGAGTCATGGGGAAGCTTGTCAGTTGGCGCTGCAGGATCGAGCGCCCAGCGTGGCAGCAAAGTTTCAGATTGCAAGGGTAAATGCGAGCTACCTATACACGAGTAGCTTGAGAGGATCTGAGGTTTGCGAAGCAGAATCGACGAATCGAACTCACAGTATCGCCTGTAAAGACTCGACGATTCGAAAGAGATGGCTGCCTCTTCAGCCAGGCCCCCACCATTACTTACGCCCAAGCCACCAGAAAGCCAGCCAATCAATTGACGCTACGTTGGGCCGCATCAACTCGGGATGGAATCTTCCAATATGCGAGAACTTTGAACCAATTTGCGCATTTCGAGCCAAGCATATGGCGTCAGCACGAAAGAGGTCAAGGAGAGTCAACGGGATTTCCAGTCGGTTTGTCAAGACGGGTTGCCAGAAAGCGGCAGCCACTGAAAATGCTGGATTCGGGATGAGCGCTCGCTTGTGTGTATAGACAAATACACTGATTCCGAATTCCGGCTGCGCCGTCTGCCCAGCCCTCTCTCCACATCTGTCGGATCCTAAATCCAGCTCCTAACCCAAATTCTTTTCCATTTTCTTCACTATCTGCGGTGCTCTCTGCTCCCTACAGTGCTCTCTGCTCTCAGCAGTGGTGCTCTCTCCGGCAATATTCGCTGCGGCATGGAAGAAAGGAAAAGAGAGAAAACCCGAGAAAAGGGGAAATTTATGCACGAACAATCTAGTCTTATGAATTCGCACAAATGGAACTGGGGCTACACGGGTATTCCAGAATTCCATTTAGGTAGAGCGCTGGGTAGGCGGTACAGCCGAAATTCGGAAACATTCTATCTGCCGCGAAAGCCTTCACGGGATAATGAGAAGCCAGTTTCGACTGCAGAGTTTCTGCAGAAGCAGAAAGCCTGGTCAGTTATAAATCGCTACTGGCCCCACCGTAATCTACTTAATAAGGCTTTAGCGCGCCAATTTTATACCCCGGATTGATCGACGAAATTTGCACCGTCCATTACTCCGTACAACCTGCGACGAACTCCTGAAATCAGGCGAATTTTTTTCACAGGATCTATTCATTTCAGCCTGTCTTCTGAAACAGGTGCAGCAGCGACGACATCGAAGAAAGACTTGGATCAAGACCCGATGACTTACATGGCGTCGTCATCAGTCTGCAGTGCCTCCGCCACATCTCGGAAGCCATGATACGAATTGAAAACGGCTACAGTGTGATGGAGCACTCCAAAGGAATCGCCTGCTGCGCCCGCAATATTCGATATCGTTGAGATTGTTGCTCGCCTTAATATTGATCTTTATACAGGGTCGCCGCTCCTTTGGATTCGTGATAATCTGTTTAAGTGAATGTAGATGATGAAAGGTAGAGTTCTGCAGCCTTGAGTATTCCACTCCATTGAAGAATCACATCTATGAGGACACTGATGGCAAGGATGGACCAGAACCAGGCTCTGTGATCAGAACTATGTGGTGCATGGGGCCAAAATGACACCGGCGGCCCAACGGTGTGGTACAACGCTTCCGGATTACGGCTGTGCACGCTAGGCGGCCCCCCTCCGCATTGAATTTGTTAGTCGAACAACCAAAATTCAATGTAAACTCTAGAACTATAAGCGGAATTTTGAATTCTATTTGAATTAATAAAATTCGAAGCTCAAATTTGGCTAAAATTAGTCTATCGCTTCAACTTTTGGGTGGTTCGAAGTCCAAACTTATAGCGGTTCAAGATTTGTATTGAATTTTTGTATATTCCAATCACAAATTCGATGGGAGGGGGGCCGCCTAGCGTGCACAGCCGTAATCCGGAATCAGTGTAGAGGTGGCAAAATACAACGCTTCCGGATCACAGTTGTGACACCTGCCTCTCTTCGGAAAAAATTTTGGAGTGCGAGTCTATCTTTACAAAGTTATCAGACCAGATGGCTCGTGCACAAATCTTCCCATTGTTTCGGCTTTTCTCTTTTTTAACCATTGCAAAGAACACTGCTGCGGAGAGCTGAGAGCAGAGAGCACTGCAGAGAGCAGAACCAGAGAGTACCGCAGAGAGCAGAAAGTACTCCGTACTGTAGGGTGAAAAAAAAAACGAAAAGGAGTTAGATTAGGAGTCGGATTTAGAATCCGATAGATCCGAAGGTCTAAGAGGTCCTAGCTTTTGAACTTGGTGAGAGAGAGAGGGCAGGCGGTAAGCTCCGACCTGAGTCTATAGCTTTCACTCAAGGGCTCGAACGAGCCGGATTTTCTGTCTTGGAGGCAAGGAGAAATTACTTCAATTGGTCACAATACACTCAGGCGTTAAATTGATTACACTTTAGGTACGCTTGGTTCAGGCCAAGCTATCGCGTGAATTTGGAGATACACGATGGTCTAGAACAATGTCGTCAAAAGCAAGATCTCAGTTATCCCCTCGGAACTGACTCTTCCCACAATAAGCAACAATGCAGCGAGCATGGTGAGCTATTCTACAGCACTGAGAAGCCCGGTCAATTACGCACGATCGGTTGCGGGGCTGTGCCGCAACTATCCCGTCACGACTTCTATATTCTTCTAGCTCTTCACCATGCAAAGTGTCAAATATTTCCATCCGTAATCCATACTGATTTTACTCTGAAAATGACTTCACTGACTCCAAGGATGCCCAATGGGCCCCTGTCCTAGAACGGCTGAGGCACATGTTACGAAGACAAAAGCCATCATGGGCAAAATGGGAAAATGCTATCTGATTCAATCCAGTCTCAGACGCACCGGCTTATCCGCATAGTATATCACGTCTCACGTTCTGAGGCTGATAGTACATGGGTATCTATCTGAGGGATGGTCGCCCCCTCCTCCGCTCCGCGCTGGATAGACACGATTCCCCAGAACAGTCCTCCTGTGAGTGGCATTATGCGCCTTATCCCACTCCTCGTATGCCGGACAGATATCGAATGCCCGAATGGTCATTGCCAATACAATCCGGAGTTCCATCCAGGCCATTGTTTGGCCCAGACACTGCCGATGTCCGAACTCGAATGGGCGCCATGCTCCCTTCACCGGGTAAAGCGGGTGCTCTGGGCCAACCAACCAGCGATCTGGGATGAAAGCATGCGGATTTTTCCAATATTTTGGATTGCGGTGCAATATCAAATGCGACAACCAGATCGTGCATCCATCGGTAGGATATATCTTCCCGTCCTCGTCAACCAGCTCCAGATCCGGTCGTCCTGCTCTAACTATAGATGCTGGCGGGAACAATCGTAGGGCCTCTTTGATCACAGCTGTGGTGTAGGGTAAGTTATTCAAGCACTGAGGGTTCTGGACAAGGATGTCGTAGATCCTTGCAAACGACGATTCTGCTCCAAGCACGTCGTCAAGCTCGGTACGAACACGGCACATCGCATTCGCATGAGTTGCGAGAAGATGGTAGCAATAGACGAGAGTCGTACTTGTTGATTCATGGCCAGCAAAAAGCAATAAACGAATTTGTGCTGTAGCGAGGTCCAGAAATTCCTGGTCGATTTCCTTGGAGTCTTCTATCCCTTGTTCTTTGAGGTAAGCTCTCAGTGTAAGAGACATTACAGACTTTGACTCCGAACTCCGCGGGTTTTGATCTACTTGTCCCTCAGACTGAAGCTCCCGAAGCCGCTTCTTGATCTCCAAACGGATAAAGCGATTCATGCGACGGCTATTCCACCAGAGGACCAGCGGCCGAAGTACGTTGAATCTTTTAAACGGGTTCATTTCGCTCCCGAATGAGGTCCATTCAATCTGAGTACGAATTGCTGATGCAAACGCATGATCACGCTCCTGGAAATGCAGCTCAGTATCCCTACCTATCCAGTTAGCAGAGTCTTTTGCACATTACTGATCATTCAGCCTACATTCCAACTGCCATGATGACATCCACGGTCAACCTGACAATAAGGTTCTCTAATAAGACTACTTCAGTGCCAATTTCAGCATGTCTTTTTAAAACGTCGCAGAAGTTCCTGGCCTGGGCCGCGATTTGAGGTACTAGCTCCACGATATAGCTGGCGCTGAACCCAGGATTTAAAGTGTGTCGCCAAGATTTCCACTCCGTATGAGGCATCGTGAACAAATTTCGACCTCCACAAACAGTCTGCACAGCTGAGTTGACGTTGTCTGGCTTGCTCAGTGGGAGTTGTTGCAGTTTTGTTGCCCCCGAAGGCGTATTGACAAACAATATAGGCTTGGAGAATGGCCAAACATCAAAATAGAACATGCCATTGGGAAACTTATTGGCAACTTCCAGGAAAACCATGTTGTTGCTGCAGTCAGCGGGCAAACGGCTCAAACGTTCTTTCAAGGCCGCAAAATGACCGGTAAAGACATGGTAATCAGGCATGGGCTATGGATTGATTCATCAGTATTGTCACGAATCCATCTGAGGGCGTTTTGACAAACCAAATTCGCCTTTTGAAGCCGATAAATAAATCGACGAGCGCCCAACAGCTTAATCAGGAACGAGACAATGACAACGACTGCGGCGGCTATGAGAGCTGTAAAAGCTGCATAGCCACCATGTGGGTAATCCATTACCATCAAGGAAATTGCTATCTCAACTACAAACACTTGCAGAGATATCAACATTTACTAGGGGTAAAACATCGGGTGGCTACACTCGATCTGTGGATATCATATAAATTGATGATTGTAACGAGAAAGAGAAGCACCGCAACATTCTGGAGGAACTTCTTGCGCGAACTAGCCATGGCTATCCTTCATGGATATAGAATACCTCCAAAGTGGGTCGCTCGGCAGTACATACCTTGCAAGCGCTAACGATGTGTTGAGGCGTAATCCGTACGCGCGTATGTGTGTTCGTGGGGGATCAGCCTCAAGGAGCTCAGGGTCGCACCGGCACCGGTCACGCCTGAGCCCATTGGTCTAGATTGCTCGAGCGTAAGCTGCATAGGCTGAGACGGGACGGCTTAAGTAATAAGTTGAACTCCTACCCTAATTCTTATACGATTTTCTGCGCAGCAAGTAACCGCCCCCAACCACAGCTTTGAGAATTTATGTTTCCTCCCAATCACGTCAGTCTCAAATATCGAATCACCGTCTGAAAATGCGGTCGAAAAGACGATATGTATTGCTGGAGATAGCCGGAGTTCCCACAATATCGCCGCGATGCTGCATATCCTACGGAAGTTTGCGGGGCTTGGAACGCTGATGCTCGCCTTAAATTAGCGGATGTAAGGATTTATTTCCTGGTCTCTGATGATAGGCATCTCTCTGCATCATCTAGGTCCAATAGGAAGTTGTGGTGCTCTTCAAAGAACGGATAAACGCATTATTGGCATTACTTATCATCCTTACCAATCCCACCACAGTCATGCGGCCGCAAGCCGCAAGCTGCAAGCCGCAAGCCGCAAGCCCAGAAGACACTGATAGATGTAACACGAGACGTGGGGGCCATGTTGGGCGACTACATTCCCCCAACTGACAAATCTCATTACAGACACCGGTAAAGGGCATTTCTACGGGTAAAAGATGTGCATACATTTTACCAGGCGAGAGAGATGGGATCAGGAATGTATGTATTGCGTGAAGAACCAATGTACTCATCTATGTCAAGATATGAATTCCAGGGAAGCTGGTGGGACATGGTACGGCCGAACCATATCATCCCGCAGGGATTAATCAAGCGTAGAGGTGGCTTGAGGGCTATTGGATAAGAGATCAGTACGATTCAGACTTGTCAGTGCGCGTGAGACTTGCATCGGCTAGAACAGAAGATTAAAGAAGTTATAAGCGAACGAAGTCGTATGATCTTTTCAGTCCTCAACTGGGTCATTTGGACGCACGAGGTATAGCTTCCTGACGCGGCACAATTCATTCATCTTCTTGAGAGAATTTCTTTCTGAAACGAGTTCCTCAAAATACTTGGGGATACTTTCTCTTGCCCTGACGCTAAGACTCAAAAATGGTATTCGTCGACTTGCTCAAAGGTGTCATCAATTGGAAATGGAGAGTGGGGCCCGTTGTTTCCATGCACAGTCTCGCAACGAGTACTGTGCTGGCATTGGCAGTCGCTTGGGTGTCATGGTACCTATGGATGTTCAGTGTTCGCCCATGGTTGTACCCCAGTGAACCAAAAACGTATCCTTACCGAATTCCATGTGAGTCAATTGCGATAGTACATTTAAGCTTGCGCTGACGAAACCAGTTCTAGGTCTGTAACTGTCTACCCCTTCAGGGGCGAGTTTTCTCAGATACTAATGAAGTTTGCAGGCCATGCCGTCTCATTTTTCAATGACGCCGATGGAATATTTACTCGTGGAAGGTGTGGACTCCAATACAGGTAGTTTGCAAACTTGCTGACGCGAAAAGGCTGTACTTTGGAAATGAGCGTGAACCATACTCCCTGGTGATTGCAGGTGCTGTAGTTTATGTTATTACAGCTGCAGAGGACGTCACCCTGGTCAACCGAAACGTGCAAGATCTGACATTTGATGCATATATGAAGGATATGATGCAACAATTTGGAGCCAGCGCCGCGGGTATTGAAAAAACATGGCAGCGTTCTTCAAAAAGAAGACAACCAGACGAGGAGGCTTCTTCGAATCTTTCGATGAAGCCCATGGCCCATATCGCGGAAGATCTAATAAGGCACCAGCTCAGTCCCGGGTCACAGCTTGAAAAACTCCAGGATGGTTTTCTCCGCTCACTTTACAACTCCACGACATGGGAAAACATGAACCCTGAAGTGATAAAGAAGTCTTCTGCCAATATGCGCACTGTATCCTTGATCGAATGGACTCGCGACTCCCTGTTGGAAGGCGCCACAACATCATTTTTCGGGCCCTCGATCCTTCAAATTGCTCCCAGATTACTTGAATCCTTCTTTACTTTCGATGACTTGAGTTGGAAGCTGTCGTACAAAGTACCTGCACCTTGGTCAAACGACATGCACGAAGTCCGGCTCAGAACGCAGAATTCGTTCACCGAATATTTTAATCTTCCTCGGGAGCGTCGTTCCGATGCGTGCTGGCTCGTCCTTACGTTAGAAAAGGAAATGAGACAGCTGGGAATTGGATCAGCTGACATTGCAGCTTATCTACTTATGTTCTACTGGGCGTGAGTAATTGAAAGCTCTGCTGTAATAGAATGTCTGATTGACTTGACGACAGGATCAACTCAAATTCCTGGAAGGTCTGTTTTTGGTGTCTTGCGTACCTGTCGAGGCATCCAGATCTTCTTTGCAGCGTCAGAGATGAAGTTGCCCCGATAGTTGCGGCGGAACTCGCTCCAAACGACCTAGCAGCGAAGCTTGACAAGCTGCCGCAGCTGTCTAGCATCTACAACGAAGTCTTGAGACTGGTAATGTCTTCTGTCTCAATTCGCAACGTCGTAAATACGATCAAAGTAGGCAACAAATTCCTGAAAGCTGGCAATCGGGTGGTCATTCCTTACCGACAATTGGTCTGCGACGAAACGGTCTTTGGTAACGATATCTCAACCTTTAATCCAGGCCGGTTTCTCGAAACGGAGGATCTGGTGAAGAGCCCAAGCTACCGGCCTTTCGGTGGGGGATCGACGTACTGTCCCGGTCGCTTTCTGGCTAAAGCAGAGATTTTAACGTTCATGGCTTTAGCATTGGCCCGATACGATATTACAAGTGATTCAAAGGCGCCTTTCCCGGAATTAGAGATGCGAAAACCGTGCTTGGGTATTATGGGCCCGGTCAAGGGCGATGACGTACTTCTACACATTCGCCCTCGGCGTCTGCCGGAACGCCAAGCATCCGAGCAAACGACGGGATAGGTGCTGAGGAGCTCCGAAAGTAGTTTTAGATCAGGTTGCCAGTGCTCGCAAATCAAAAGACATCTTTTAGACCCTAGGTCACAGCCATTCAAGTTGTAAATTCCCAAAGAATGTACTGCGTTTTTGCGCAATGCAGTCCCGCCTCAACCGAAGCGGACCACTGATCTGCATCCCACATACCGCGCCGTGCTGGTTGCCTAAGCCCATGTGGATCCTATTCTAAACCCTAAGCTCTTGTATGATGGCCGGTGTGGCGGCATCTGGACTTAGGTAGGCAAGCGTCCTCCAGCAAAGTTGCGGTACTACCGTACCTTAGTCCGCAAAAGTGGGGGATGAAATGAGGAAATGGACCACCGTCCCCGTAAACATTCTGGTACTCTCCAGTCCCTAGATTCTCATTAAAGTAGCTTCTTCAAGCAAGGAGCTTTCCCCCTTTATTCTTAGAAAAAGGGAAATTAGATTAGAAAGAAAAAGGACCTCGGGCGGCATATGTGTATACAGGCAGCATCAAAGGCCGTTATCTATGTGTCAGACAGTGTTCTCACTTCACGTTCCAATTGAAGGTAAGTGTGCGAGACTTGCATCTGCGGGAAGACCGGTGTCAGTCATCTCATTATCAATCATCCACGGAGCAAAGACTAGGATAGACTAGTTCTTGAAGCTTGGGCCAGCTCTTTCGGGTCATCAAGCGACTGTAGGTGGTTGGTATCCTGACGTCTCAAGCTTGTTCGATCTCACCTTCTTGTATGCCCCGCCTGTACTGTAATTCTGAGGTTACTACTTCTACAACAGCATGCAGAAGCATCCAATATCAACACCACCCTTCGCGATGCGGGCACTAATTGCTCAAAAGTAGTCAAATTGACTGCTCAACGAGGAAAATATTTTGACTCATGCGGAGTTCCCTGAAATGTAGATCATCAAAAACTCTCGCGTAATCCTTTCATCTAGATTGAGATGATCCGACAGAGCGATCATAGAGAAACTCAACAAACGACTAGCTGGAGAACTGCGGCTCTGAACATCACTGATCTCACCGGAAACTAAGACTTACTCGCGCCATATGCATCTTCTGGTCCCACAGCTCACCGGTGGCTGCAGCCACTCGCCAGATATCGACGGCGGATAGTAACATTCTTGAAGCCGCCAGGGTGGTCAGGTTCGTGCGCGCCGTGTCTGACACTGAGATTGTCGGGAACCTTGGGAGAAATTCTATCCCAGCATAGATCCATACATGACTGGCCGGGATCTAAACTGCGTCTACCATGGTACATTGGATTACAAAAGGTATGTCGAGCTACCCTACCGATTAATCTATTGGTGTAACCCTTTGGAAGTAGATGCATCTTATCAGACTTACCTGATAGGGCTAGGCTAGCTGTCTCCCAGAGAAACCCTACCTTGGCGTGCTTAGAGTCATGATGGCCTTGGAAATATTCATAAATATCTTCCCTGGCACGTTCTGTTCCTTTAGAATAGATTTAAAATTGCCAAGAAATAGTTTGTCCCCACTGGGCTTCCAAACCAGGACATCCGCATGTCTTCATATTTATATTTCAATAAATTGTAAGAAGGGCGCGCTACTGCTGCGCTACAAAGACAACTTTCTGGTGGAAGGTTGAAAAGATTATATCCTTAAATTATTTTACAGTTTGAGATTTGACATGATGTGATGAAATTGGATGTTTTGGCGCTGGTTCTAGCAGAAAAATGTTCTTTTTCCCTAGAAATAGGGGCAGGTCTATGTTGGGTGAACTAACAGCAGGCAGGACAAAGAAGGTCAGACTGGCGCCCGCATTATGTGCGAGCATCAGAGCTACTTCGGTTTGTCCCCGCCGCTTTGGGCAATATTGTCGGATATATAGCAATGAATTGGAGTGGAGCGAGTAAGCATATCGAGCGTTGCATCTCGAACCTGGTCCAGGACAGTCTGTAAAAGCCCAATTCCGACACGGACGAAATGCTTCTTGACTGTGTTCAAGAGATGATAAACGCTGCAAAGAAGCATCAAAAAGCGGAACAACCATTAGTCAAATGTATCACCCAAAGGACAATTGGGTTTCTCCTTGCAGCTGCCCATCAAATGCCCTTGATTCGAAACTCCTCCTGCCCATATTAGCTTTGATTGATCTTTCGCTTATTCCTTTTGCATTGTACAACTTTTGCAAATACCCGGAGTACTTAGAGCTGCTTTGAAAAGAAATTGTAGAGCTCTCTGAAGAGGAAGTATGCGGCTGGACTCCGCTGGAGAAACGATCAAAGCCCTGTGTCGGATAGTTTTCTCAAAGAGACTGCGTGTCTGGTTCCGTTACGACCTAGTCAGTAATCTTTTGGTCCCGGTGACTCCGCTAACAGAGATTTCTACATCAGCGGGCAGGTAGCGCAGATCTATAAGCCCTTTCAAGTTCTGTAATGGCGCCTACGTTCCCACCGAAAACTTGGTGTGTGGGCCTCGAGCTCGCTTTGATGCTCGAATCGCAGAGGTATACCGAACCAACGAGATTCAATGGTCTACACTATGTGGACAAGGAAAATGAAAAATTTATCTCCAAATCGAGTTGGACGCATCCTAGCATTGCGCCCCCTTTTTGAGCATCGATTGCTCGGTGCCTGATATGGTTGCCCTCATCGTCTTGCGGCAGTGATTCGTACTGAATTGCCTCAATTCTGTTAGGTTCTATGTTACTATGATATCGAAGATGATACTCATACACGTAATGACGAACTATACTCTCAGAGTAGCGCACAAGCCCCCAAAGCCTGACTTTTCTTGGAACGTAAATATGATACCTCATCCGGCGTTGACTTTACCGCCTTCGAAAATGTTCAGCTCAACCATAAATCGACGAAGAAGGATGATTTAGGGTGGTGCTTGGTGCTCTCAATCTGTTGCTTGACTTCTCCAGCAACCGTGGCAATAAAGAAGAAAATCTTGAAGAAGGCATATGGAGTTTTGCAAGTCTTTATTGAGGGTTCAACGAGCTACTTTCTGTTTAGCGGGTCCGTTTATTACTATCTTAGTCAAGTCCCAGTCTTTCCCTAATGATCGAAGTATCTCGGTTACTCCAATGTTCCCTAAGAATAGATTCACGGAAGCTATTGGAGATTCCTGACAAGGAATGCTATATGAGCTCTTAGTCCCGATGCAGCAATTGAGTGAAAGATCTGTGGCAAAATTTCGGGGCAGGGGCTATTTCTACTGCACTCTGGTGGCCGCAGCACGATTCTCAGATCTTGGCCGGTGTGTCATATAAACTCTTACAGTATCAGCAGACATTATACAAAATACGATGCGGATCCAATTGAATATCCTTCATTTGGGACAGTTTGCTTCTGGACAAGTGTAACATCTGTCTTCTCAATACCATACAAGCAGCTTGCCGAGGTCAATTTTCATCAACTCTTGAAGCGGGCAACTCCACTGCCATTCTCGATTCTCTGTTCTTTATCGTCAGCACCAATCTTTGCGGCTCTCAGGCTCGGCGCAGAATGAATGACACTGACCTGTCTGGTAACTCCACTTTCTCCCGCTCTCGGTGCGGTAACTCCACTACCCCGAGCTCCTCATCAGGCAATTCCACTCTTCCTATCTCAGCACTTACTTCTTGGACTTGCGGCGACTGCCTTTGGGGGATATCCGGCAGCTGATCGCCGGTATCTTGCCTTTGCCGTTTATTCTTTCTGTTCGCCCGATGTCTGGAAAGGTGGAAAAGGACAGAGATGAGAACCACGACTGCAATGACACTACCAACCCCAGTCCCAACGGCAGCGCCAACAGAAAACCCTGACCGTTGTGATGTTCCGCTCGTAGCGCTGGATCCAGAGGCTGTAGCAGCAGGTATCCCATTGGACTTGGAGTTTGTAGTTGATGTAGTGGATTCCGTACTTGTAGTAGTGGGCTTGTATGATCGAGCTGTCAGTGCTGGCAGTTTCAGATGGTGGCCTATAGAAACTAACCGCGGCTACAGCTTGCGACCATTGCGTGTCGTCGATAGGCATTATGCTTTGGAATTCCCAGTGCTGTCTGGGATCGTATGGTTCAGCACTCGTTTGGCTCGACATGTAGACAGGGTTTCCAGGGTGAACATCTAAATGATATGAAGTTCCATTCCCCACGTTGACGATATAGTAAGTATTATTTCCAAAATCGCCGATTGTCCATTTTTGGCCCTTATTGTTTGGATCCATTGGTTGCATTCGAGGTTGAGTACGACTCGGATCGACCTCTTGTGGTACAAGGGCAACGCCAAGAGCGAAACGCGCGCCAACTGCTTTGTTACGGAAAACATAGCCAGAAAAATCGTTTTGGGACGTCATTATTTGCCAGAATTGCCCTTCGTCAGACGAATTCCAGGCTTGAAAGCCTGTTACGTTACCTCCCCAATTCGTGAGAACACTGCCGAAGCCTACATGAATCTCGGTAACCTGGTACCACATGTTGGAATCGAATGAAGCCATAGCTGGTATGGAAACCTTCAGAGAGGCCGACAAGTATGGAAAATTTGGCAATGAAATGACAGGAAGAAAATGAGTATCTCACAGATAAAGAAAGCAAAGGAGAAAGACAAATTGTAGAGCGTCATTTCTATGCGCCCCTGTTAAGATTTTGTAGCTCCTTAATACGGCTCCGATAAGAATCAGGTAAAGAGCGAACATCGTTAATTTCGGCTAGAGTCAATCCGATTCAAGGGGAAGTCGCGTGATGAAAGTAGAAAAGTCAAAAGCAATGTGAACCGAGAGAGAGAGAACATGAGAGTGATCAGCGATGTGACCACTAACAAATGTTTTTGAGTTACTTGAAAGCAAGGGTAAGTGAGCGGCTGAGAAGGGGTGGAGTGGAGCACTCTGTCTTGCAAGCGAATAAGGCACCAAGGCAAATTATTATGCAACGGTTTTGGTTCCATATTGGCATCCAGTCTCAACAAAGCAGTTCTTTACCTATCAGAAACCCCTTTTCTGCCGGCCACACCAACGGTCAAGGCAATACGGGCCCTGCCGACAAGGCAGCGACTTTGGGCGTTATTTTCATGCATGATGCTAGGATCTGATACGGGGCATTCCCATTTCGGAAGACTATTCTAACGATTTGGGAGAACCCGCGTTCATCCCTGCCTCCACTCAGTATTAGCTCAACGCCATTGAGAAAATCCGGAAAATGTTTCTTCGGTGTGCGGATACGCGGTAAGGTTATTTACTTCTTTCGAATAAGTGAAGAATCTGTTTCAATGTAGTTGCTGACATAGCCGTCTACAACATACAGCATTGCTCATGTGGTGCTTGCGGGCACAGCTCCTGTTAAAAGGCGAGAGGAAAAATGCGGCTTCCCATCTATGGTGAAGTGGCTCACAAAACAGGAATAGGCGTGTCAGCTGTCCATACAGGAAATGGCTTTCAAAGCGATCATGGCTGAAAGAAGCACTGCTCTCTATTTACTTGGGGTCTTAGAGTTCGGCAACACAGCTCAGCTTCCTGCAAATTGTGGATGGACCCCGCGATTGGTCTCCTCATAAGGGAACAGTGATATGGCTCAGGGCTGTGGCCACGAAAAAGGCACTTGATGCCTTATGAAATAAAAGCCTTATGCGGAATGGTATGAAACTAAAGGAACTCACCCGTGGGATTCGATGATTCTTTAACTGCACTTGCAAAACCCTTTTGTCACCCGATATATCTTTTATGTTGATGAAGGTACGTGCCCTCTCAGTTGCGCTACTTTTTTCGTGCTAATGGTGCACTGCGTGCTATACTAAATCAATGAGAACAGACTTCCTTGCTGATGGACGCCTAATCCATTGCGATGTTAGAGATCATGTGGCAAGGGCTCGGAATAGAGTTCCGAGCGCTCCCTTACAGATGCCCCTTTCAAAAATGCAGAGCGCTTCACCACTCTCCCTCACAGACCAATAGTGCCGCGCCGGCCCTCGAAGCCAACGTCAATTACGTCGCCCAACTCAAGATACAGCCTAAACATTTGGCCAGACAGAAGGACTACAGAAAAAGACCGAATACGGACGCACGGAGCACAACTAGCACCAAGACAATACCCTTGCTCACTCTGCACAAAGGCTCGGTGGCAAAAGCCGTGAGGCGGAACACGCTCAAACACCCGAACTGAAGGTGTAGAAGATCATATATGTATGAAAAAAGAGTACGACGTACAAGAGTGGCAAGGTCAATTGCAGTACGCGTTATCGCAGGGCAACGCGAGACGTCGATGATAGAGGAGCAAGAGAGGACACAGAACCCAGCGCAGCGGGGTCTTGGCACCTTGCATGATTCCGTCTTCGCAGGTCTAACCGCCGAAGTGCCTGATGAAAATGCTGAAGAGATGGTGGTACTTAGAGCTTGGATTTGGGAGAAGAGTAATACGCTGATGCAAGCACTGCTTCAAGAATCACGATGTGTAAAGAAACCACTCTTAAACAGACAAGGCCTCAAAATTCTTTGAGAACCACATTTTGATCTTGCTCTGGATCAGGAGTCTTTGCCAAGGAGATTTTTAACCAGCAACACCCAACCCATGGAAGCCCGATGTCAGCGAAAAGCTCCTGGAAGATGGGTGGAGAACCATATTAGTGTACTCAGCGCCCATCAGCAAAGAAAAGCTAGGATTCCTTCCAGCGCTTGAGCGATCTTCTCATTGAAAGTCTTTTGGTAGGTGTGCGTTTTGATGCGCAAGGATATAGCTATCAGTGCCTTGGAATTGATCGTCGGGCTGTTTCCTTGCCTTTCCAGAAGGTATTCTTTACCTTTCAAGTTCTCTACCCTTCCCGGCGGTGAGATATTCAAATAAAAAAGTGCTATACGTGCTGAATCACCCTAGAATGGTGTCTGCTAAGCTTTTGGTAAGGGTCGGTCTCACCGCTGATCAACATCCACGCCTGCGAAGACAGCCTCGGTGGACAGACGATGAAAGATAAACAGATGCAGCCATCGCACACATAACAACTTCGTATTATTTCAACAGCACAACATCTTTATTCATTTCCGACCAGCTCCCAAGACCTATCAAAACAATAATGGTCACGTCACCTTTACTGTCTTTATAGCTCAACTGGACCTTCAGGAATAGACCTAACGTCGCAGTCCATCTTCCGGATTTCGAAGCCTGAGAGTCGTATCACACAGATTCAGATCGCCTAGTTCTGCCAAAAATAAAATCTAAGTGATGGTGCACAGTGTTGTGGTGAGAGTGGCATTAGCTGGATGTGTGACTGGTAGAGTTTGGGAATAAATTGGAGTGTGATATTCTTGGGATAAAACCAATCTGACCAAATAAGGAATTTTGGATGTACGCTTGTCCCGATCTAGCATATCCGGTTGTTTGACTCTTACCTAGGTACCTTTGGTGAGATGCGGGAATGTTCCGTGACTTGCGTTTGCACTGAAGGCCCTAGAACTTATTCGCGAGTATAAAAGCAAGAACGTTCCCAAGGAGCTCCCCAACAACAGAAGAACAAGCTTTGCGTCAACCTTCCTACACTGTATCAAAATGTCGGATTCTCTTAAGAGTAGTTACAGCAATGAAAACCATAGCGATGACAACAATGGCGACGGCCGCCCCAGCGATGACGCCAGCAATGGGGGCCACTCCGGTGGTGACAGCAACGACAATGAAGACGACTCCAGCCAGGACGACTCCAGCGAAGATGATTCCAGCGAAGATGATTCCAGCGAAGATGATTCCAGTGAAGACAACTCCGGCGAAGACGACTACAGCGATGAATATCCCTGTTACGATGATCTTGATGACTTGGCAGAAGACGTACGCGAAAATTTGCTCGAAATCCGCTCGGCAGGTTCGTTCGCAACTTTTGGCAAGGTAAAGAACTTTGTCCAGCCCGGTATCTCAGTCGATCCAGTCGGCCTCTTAAGGCTTCCCTTATCAGAGGAAGACGCTCGCGCCGTCGTTCAGGCAAGTCGTCGAGCGCCTTTTGGCAAGGGAACCGAGGCTTTGGTCGACGACTCAGTAAGGAAGACATGGGAAATTGGTGCCGAAAATGTCAGATTTCTTAACAACTCATGGCACGAATGTCTCGATCGCATTGTCGAGACCGCAGCTGCCGAGCTGGGGGTTGTTGACGGATCAAAGCATGTGCGCGCGGAACTTTACAAAATGCTTCTCTACGAGAAAGGCTCAATGTTTAAGGCACATAGAGAGTTCGTCCTCCCGGTTCGCTCAATCCCTTCGATTCATTCGTTGCTGACACGTAGAAAGTACCGAAAAATCTTCAGGAATGTTCGGAACCATCGTCATCTGTCTTCCCGCCAGGCATGTAGGTGGGACCGTCCTCCTACAACACGGAAAAAAAGAAAAGAGGTTCGGGACTGACGAGCATTCGGCGTTTGACGCGACCTATATCGCTTGGTATGTGCCGAGCACTCACTGTATACAGGGCTAAGTCTGATCTGATCACAGGTATTCGGATGTTCTCCACGAGGTATGATTCCCATCACGTCTCCTGCAACTGCTCAGACTGACTCCATGAAAAGATCGAGCCGGTCCGAGAAGGGTACCGTTGGGTTCTGACGTACAATCTCATCAACGATTCCAAGCACGACGATCCGTCCGCGTTTGCGCTCGATGCGCAGGTTGAGAAGCTCACCAAGTGCCTAGTCGGATGGAAAAATAGTGGAACACAGATCGCTGGCTGTCTTACGTGGCCAATGGAGCACAAATACACGAACCCAGGGCTAAGAATGGTTCGCTTGAAGGGCATGGATTCCCATCGTGTTCGGTGTGTTGCCCAGAGCTGTGAAGAGCACGGTGGGTTCTCTGTTCTCCTCGCCAACATGGAGCGACGTGAACCACATGAGTGGGATTCTAAGGAATCAATGCCATACCTTACACATGTTGTGGATCTGGAAGGTAACAAGCTCTTACTAAGTTCAACCTTGAGTATCTCAGAGGACACGCTTTTGGCAGATATCTTTGACGGTGACAGAACTCCCGATGCACAAACAGGCGGAGGGGTGGTTGGGAACTACCCAGAACCATTAAATTGTTTTTACAGAGATACAGTAAGCGTTTAGGAACGTTAATTAAGTCGAGACTAATACAATCTGCTCCAGGTGATGCTTTTGGTTCCTCGGCCCCGACTCATGTCCTTTCTACTTGGAAAGCGCGCCCAAGTTGCTAAAGTGAGAGAACTAATTGGGAGTCTCAAACGACGTGTGGAAGAGAAAAAGGATGACCCTACCTCGCGGGAATTTCTTATCCAGATTTGTCAGAACCGTTTGTCCTCCAATTACAGCACTGAGGTGCGAAAAGACCATTTCATGGCTACTGTTGCTTCGACCGCCGTATTCCTGCGCGATATTGAGCTGTTTACCAAAGCTGTCAAGAAAACTACGGATGGCTTTGATGGGCCTTCTTATTATGCGCTGGGCGAGTCGATCTGCGTTCAACGTTCAGTTGTCGCAGTAAACGAGTAAGTGTTTATCCTACATATCTTTAATATAGCTAATGCAATTCCGGTCTAGCATAATTGAAGCATTGACAAAGGGTACAAAGCTGTATAAGATCTATGAAAACCTCGAAAATTACCTCAATGGCTTTCTTCACGGAAACGTCGATCGTGAGGATTCGCTTGAGATACAGCATCTGAAACGATGGCTTGACAGCTTGTTATTCCAATCCCTCAACGATATAACGAATGCCTACCCGGAAGACGCCGCAGTTCTGGTGAAAATTATCCTTGAAAGAGAAGATGACAATTTTAGGCAATTGTAAGCTTTTTTTTTGCTAATCACCCTCAACTGCTCATTTCTATCATTCTTTTTCTTTGCGTGTCGGCAAAAGACACCTCTTTATCATACTGTTGAATTTTACTTGTCCATGCGCTGTATCTTCAAATACTTCATTCCTCCACTGATGCGTTTTATAGGATCATCTATCAGGGTGTGAGAAAGTTTGTTGTTCGCTTTCTACAGGAGGAAAGTCTGATAAATGCCCTGATGATGGAGCTCCTCATTCATTCACGAAAGCCAGGCCCCTCTCAACACTTTCTTAAGGATCTTTTTGGCTGTATTCTGGAGTCTGGCGTCTCCAATTTCAACCTTGAACAATACGCTGCTTTTGTCGAAGCCCGTAACATCTCTCCCGGACCGATCAAAGATTTCTATGAACAAATCAGTAAGGAGAGCAAACGCTCGGAATTGCTCACCAAAATTCGAACACAGGCAACTTCCCTAGCCGAAAACCAATTGAAGCAATCGCTGCTACGTCTGATAAAGGATATGATGGCCGTGCCGGATTTCTCTTCCTCTGAAGCCCAGGAATTCTTTCAATCGCTTTTCGCCACTTACATCACTCGGTTTGTGGGTAAAGAGCCAAAGAAACCTGTTGACTGGACTCGCACAGAGGAAAAGATAGCTGAATGCTCCCACGGCAAAAATTGTGAAGGCTACATAAGGGTGAAAGAATTCTTGAATGATCCCAAAGCCGAGACACTAACATTCGCATCCAAGGCGAATCTGCATTGGGGGTGTTCTCACAGCCTCAGATACATCGAGCATCAATGGGACGGAAAGACAGGAGACCTCACCATGAAGAAGACATTGAATTGGTGGGAAGAGGCCCATCTCAAATGGAGGAATCTTGCTTCGGAGGCAGTCAACGCTATGCAGCAACTCTCGGAAGCCAGACTTAAGGAATGCCTCTCGCACCAGTATGACGATATCATGAGTCTTCGCATGCTCAAGGTCGATCATGAGTCCACTGAGGTCAGGTCCATTGTCCCTCAAAAGCGGGTGTTGAGTGATTCATAGTGGAAGCGTGAAGAATGTTTCGCCTTCCCGCAAGCTCTACCGTTTCATAATAGGACGGGGCCGAGTGTCGGGGTGCTCAAAGGATCGGCACAGCATGTAGGATACAGAGAGCAGCCGGAGTTGCAGACTAGATTGTGAAGAATACAGTACAGCATTCTCTTAGACTTTACCTCTTCACCTGGTATCAAATTTGTTCTGCAGTGTTGTGGAAGGGCTTACATGACTTCCTCGATTAGAGTTCCGGATGATCTCCCGCTCTGGCACATCTATGGGTGTTCTCGTACCTCATGTCTACATTGAGCCTTGCATCTTTGTCACAAGACTGCTTCGTTTAGATATTCAAGCCATGTTACCTCGGCTAATGAAAACTCTAGAGATCTCGCCCATCCTCCAAGGAGCTCAGCAAGAGATGTTTGAGGTCGATCGAATTTCAGCCAGAGTGGCACCTCTAACTCGCAGACTTTCAACAATCACGAGCCAACTACGTTCATCAACAGCCGCGATACAGCACCATTCCGTTTACTGTAAAGTTGGCTAACAGGAATCTACTTTAGGTTTGGGTAAAGCTTTGGTGCAAGTGTCTCGATACGGAGAGATGCTGGTTCATCTCTTTCTCAACTCGCTCGGACAGCCCAAAGAGATTTCAGCTGCGCTTAATTAGACTGCTGTTCTTGAGTCTTCCGTTGTTCGCCTGTCCCATTCAGTTACCTGGGGCCACAGATAACGAATTTTCTGCTGATAGTACTCACGCTGTTTTTGTACCGTGATTAAATGTAATGCATAACTGCGGGGGGCGGGTTGGCTTCAGCTTCAGATAAGCAGATTTCTTAGGTAACCCTCGCAGTACGATTCAAAACGATCATTGGCCAAAAGGCGCTTTAATCGCGTTTTCGTCTTCTCCTGTAATATCCTGAGCCAAAGGAACGAGACCCAAATTGGCTCTTCCGAGCTTCACTCATTTCGTTGTCAGAGGGGAACTTCTTGTTGTACTTCGAAAGCAGAGATACGAGAGCCGCCTGTCTCTCCTCAATTTTCTGTTCGTCAAGTATTAGAGAGTGACTTCGTGGGTCAGAAAGGGCAATAAAGTCATCCATGGAAATCTTTAGATCAGGATTGTGCTCAAGTAAGACAGCCAAAAACTTAATGTTGTCAGGACTCCTGCATGCTTCGTGGACAACTTGAGGTGTGATGGCAGCATTTTCATCGTGATCAAGTAAGACCTTAACCAGTGAATATCGAGGGGAAAACTCTTCGCCGAAGCCAAGAAGGAGAGACCCGTTAGGGAGAGTCTTCGTTGGATGCTCTTCTTTTTTGGCAACGCACTCCAGAAGCTCTCCAGATACGCCATGATGTGGGATGGGCTTGAGCAAGATTTGCATCTCTCTTGGTGACTGTGCCATCTGCAACATCTCGTCTGTAATTTTAAGATCCATGTTATGGGAGACAAGAACTTCCAGGATGTTTTCGGTTTGCTCTTGCTCTGATTTGGTTCGGAAACCGTGCGATGCTTTCAAAACGCATAGAATGAGTCGCTCTGTTACTGTAAAGCTTTGATCGTGCGCTATAAGCATCTGAACCAAGTCGAGCCCATGTTTGGGCCTAGAAGCTGCAGCCTCCACAATCCGCGATGTGATTTTACAAACGTTGTCGTGTCCAAGCAACAATCCCATCACCTTCGGATGCACCACAGCTTCCAGCACTTGTGCAGCGACAGGGAGTTTCTCCTGACTGTGCAACATTCCACAAAGCTTATCAAAGTCCAAAGTAGTATCTTCTGCTAACTGACGGTCATGTAAGTCAGCGTCCGTCTCAGCAAGAGCGACAAGATCAGCCTCTTTGACCTTTAGCAGTCGTTGATTTTGGCACAATAACTCCAGAAGCTCTGGCACTTTCTCGTGTCGGTTGCATGAGACAATGGCGGAAAACGCGGCTGCGAGTGGGCTAGAAATTTCCGCGTCGTGCCCATTGATATCAGCGCCTGCACTTAGCAGTAAGCTCGCGGCATCAGGATTGATGGTTCCTAATGCAAATTGAAGGCCACTGCGACCTTGACATGACAAGTGCTTAACATCAACTCCAAAATCAAGAACGAGTTTCAACATTTCGAGGCTGTCACTAGCAAGTGCAGCTAGTAGTGTGCTGCCGAAGCGCCCACCTCGAACATGGACATCTCCGCCCCTTCGCAAAAGTCGCTGCATGAGTGGCACGGATCCGGTAAAGGCGGCCAGTTGAAGAGAGTTACCAAATTCTCTCATCTCTGTATTTGCACTAGCACCGTGATCAAGTAAGATCTGGAGTATTTGCACGCAATCAGCGGCGCGGTCACCAGTGGAAGGTGTTTGGTACAGCGAGAACATATCAGGTTCGGTGGGACACGTTGAAAGAAAGGCCTTTGAGAATGCACAGTTGAACGATTTTGATTTCGATTTGCGCTTCAGTGCGGGAGCAGTAAGTCCTTCAAGCGCAGCATTGATCGGGCTTCCATAATCGGCTGTCGAGATATGTACGTTGGCTCCGTGATCTACGAGTTGCTGGACGTAAGTTGGACGAAGGTGATATGCTGCAACGTGAAGTGCACAGCCAGCGCTGGAATCGTCAACTTTGGCCGGAATAAGAAGTACATGTTGAAGTAAGATCTCAAATGCGACATCGTCGCCTGTTGTGCAGACCTCGAAAAATGCATCATTCTTTGTACGTAACCCAAATGGATCCCGAGAGACCTCTTCCAGGATTATCAAAGCAACTCCGTATTGACGGCTCGCAAAAGCCGTCGTCAGTGCATTTGGTATGTCTGGAGCGTTGGCCACAACGGCGCCAGCTCTTAGCAATTCCTCCACTACTTCCTGATGGCCGCCGCCAGAGGCGAAGGATAGCGCAGTGCCAAGTTCGCCCTTGGAATTTCGAGAAACATGATTGACGCTTGCGCCCTTATCGATTAAAAATCTCACCACTAAGACGTGGCCTAAATGAGCTGCATTCTGCAAGGGACTCCTCTCATTAATGCCGGCAGCGTCGATCTCGGCGCCATGCTGAACCAAACTCTGGACGACAAGATACTTGCCCGCCGAGACTGCCATTTGAAGCGGAGTCGCGACATTCGCAACCTCGTCGCGCGATCTTCTAAGATTTTCGGGCTCGCGCTCAGCGATAGCATTTGGATCGGCGCCATGAGCGAGGAGTAAGTGAATCAATTCGAGATCTCCGGCGACTCGAATGATTGCGGGAGGCTCAGACTCTGCTTCATCCCCAAGTCCCAAAGCTTCATCGTCATCAAAGGCTGGCTTGATAAAAGTCTTCTGAGGATTGCTGAGCACTAGTTGTATGATCGATTCGGACTGGTTGCGCCGTAATTTGGGGTTGGCACCATGCTTCATGAGAAGATTGGCTATCTTGACGTGGCCTCCTCGAACGCTGGCTCGAAGTGCAGTGTCATATCTCCCTCCGAAGATATTGACATCAGCTCCTGCCACGAGCAAAAGTGTGACGATTTCATCCTGCCCAAATCGAGCAGCCGCTTGCAGCGCAGTTCCGTAGTAATCGCTGGTAGAATCAATATTGATTCCTCGCTCAAGGAGTAGTGTGACGAGCCCGCGGTGTCCATTCCGTGCAGCTATCTGGAAGACAAGATGAAACCCCTCATGCATTGCTTGCTCTTGTGGAAGGTGATGAAGAAGCAATTCAATCACTGCCCCAGGTCCAGTCTCCAAAACGTCGTCGACAGTGGTTCCTTCCAAACGGGAACCACCATACTTGAAGAAGCCGAGCGCCCTCTCGACAGCAGGGTTACAGTTATTGCCCTTTCTAGAGAGATCACCAACTTCAGTAAGAGGCCCGTCGCTCGCGGATTCCTGTCCGGAGTCTTCATCGATCCCAGTCTCTCGAATATGCTCCGTATCAGGAGAGCTTGATACAGTGGCAGAGGCAGGAATTGATACAATGCTGGAAGAAGAGGTTGTTCCAGAAACTGACACCCTCCTTCTGATGGATAGAGGGGTTTGAATGTTGGCTCCTCGCTCAATAATTGACGCCACTACTTGCTTAGAGCAATATTCAATCGCACATAGTAACGGTGCACTGCTACATCCACCCAATGCATTCACATCGGCTCCGTTGCCGATGAGGTAGAGGACAGTTTCCTCCTGTGATTCTTTACCGGCCTGCTGAAAACCGTTCTTTTCGTGGAACAAGCCTAGTAGCCCGTAAGCTCTGAATCTTGAGCTACCGTGAAGAGCGGCTTGGAGTGCGTTGCGCCTGACCCTACTAGCTTTTTCCATTCGCAGCCACGGTGGGGCTACTGCAAACTCTTCTCGAGGCAGTGGATATTGGGGAACCTCTTCCACGACAATGTCAATGCTCGCTCCAAGTGTAATGGCCGCTTCAACATTAGCCTTATGACCGTTGTAACAGGCGATGTTCAACGATTGATCAAGCATGGTCAGCGGCAGATTTCTGCGCTTCCTTTCTTCGATGAGCAGGCAAAACATCTCAAGATATCCGTCGCCTGACGCAGCCAAGACCATATCTTCAGTAATGATTAGGCTGGCCGGAATAAAATCGCGTTCAAGAAGAAATATGGCGAGGTCAACGTGATTGTGCTGAACGCACCTTTCCAGACCTTTCTGATACGTTTCAGTCGTCAATGAGCCATCGGTAGCTGCATCTATCAGTAGCGACAGTGTCTGTCGATGGCCTGAGGTACACCCGGCTTCGAACGCGTCCTTCAGCAGCGCGGGCGTGATTTGAAGAATTTTCGACAACAGCTGTCCCAGAAGAAGTGATTTACCGTGGCGAGCTGATTTGATAGCGGCATCTTCCAGTGCTTGGTGTTTTTTGTCATCTGAAAACGTGGCTTCAATAGAACTAAGCGCATGATTGAAGACTGGGAGATGTCCTCCACTGCACGCTGCTAATAAGACAATCTCCAAGCTCGATTTCGCTTCGGGCACGCCGTTTTCAAACAAGGGCATTTCATCCTCATTTATTTCAGGCTTCGTTCGACCAGGCTTCTCCCAATAATCCAGAAGCATCTTTACAATGGACAAATACCCACCTTCTGCGGACCTCTGTAGTGACTCTCGAATCCCGGGCGACAGGTCGAGGTCGCTGCTTACGAGTAGACGAACTATTCTCTCGTATCCTTTACCCGCGGCATTTTGAAGTGCACTTTCAGGTTTACCCCAGGATCTCGAATGATAGCCGAGCATGCTATCGCTTTCGCTGCGTTGATTCCATTGTTCAAGAATATTCGCAACAGTAGCCTCGTGTCCATTGAAGGCTGCTGCTTCCAACGCATAGTTTGGGCCACTTCGATCATGCATACCGTGATAGGTCCTCTTGTATGAGCGCAACGGTTGCCTTGTACCTTCAACGTCTGCGCCCAGAGCGACGCTCATAATGTGTTGGAAATCAGTGGCGTATGCTGAAGCCGGCCAATCCTTGGGTTTTGAAATAAGCGATCTGATACCTCTACGATTGACGGACGACCTTTTGCTTGGAGAGCTCGCGCGTAAAAGGTCAAATGGCGGCGTTGGAGGTCCCGGGGCATACATAGCGGGCGGGGGGAACCAAAGAGGGATAGAATGACCTCTCTTGAGTAAGAGATTGACAATATTTTCGTGTCCCCCCTCAGCCGCAGCGTGAAACACATCTTTCGAGAAACCTTCCTTATAGACCGCAGCATTGGCATTGAGGAGAACCTCGACGACCTCAAGGTGACCTCGATACGCAGCAGCCTGCAAGGCAGTTCCGAAAAATCCTCCGCTTCTGTTAACGTCTGCGTGCTCTTCAAGTAGGGTTTTGGTTATCGACACAAAGCCGTTCATAGCCGCAGCTTGCAAGGGATCGCCAAGGGTACTAACACTATTTACTGCAGCGCCTTCGCGGATCAACAATCGAACAGTGGATTCGTGACCCAAAAGGCACGCAGTTCTAACGGGGGTCCCTAGAGGACCTTCTGCTTCCACATCTAGCCCTTTCTTCATGAGAAAAGAAATCATTTCGTTGTGCCCTCCAAAGGCTGCTTTTGAAATAGCATCTGAAGGTAGGGCTACATTTTGCCTCGCGTTTCTTTGCAGCAGCTTTTCAAGCATCCCCACTTGACCCTTCAAAATTGCATTGTCGAGAATAGACTTACTCTTGAGCTCTTGAGCTTTTGCAAACGAGGACTTGTAATTCAAGTCAAGCGTCTGAAGAACGTCAATGAAACCAGCTTGGGCAGCTTGATTGAGAGTAGAGTCGTATTCTGCCTGGTTTTCAATGAGAAAGTGATCGTCTTTCAATAGTAAAAGAGCAATGTCATGGTTATTGCCGGCCAGAGCAGCATGAAACGCATTCTCAAACACGCCGCTCAACTTGAGGTCGATGCCATTCTCAAGTAGCGCTCGCACGGTCGAAATATGGCCCAAGAAACAAGCAGCATGTATCGGGTACGTATATTTACCGCCAGCTACATTGGGATCTGCGCCAAATCCTATCAGAGTACGAACAACTGTATCGTGTCCAGCCGCGGCCGCGAGATACAGTCCGCTCTGACCGTCGTTATTGACCTGGCTCCAGTTCAAATCCCCAGCGCTGCCAAGGTGGTTGACCAATTCAATGAGGCCAAATGCACACCCAGCAAAGAGTGGCGATTGTTGTTGATTTGGAACGGCTCCAAGTAATTTTTTCAACGAGTGTTCACGGGGAAGCGAATCGACCATTTTTTCAATCTCATCTAGCCAAACGAGGAAAGCCAAGCTGACATCGGACTCGTCGAAAATGAATCCCTTTGTCCTATGCCAGACTTGATCGTTCCCAACGAAATCTTGGGCAGTGCTACAATGCACAGCCCAGTACATCGCGCTGTAGTGATACGCATCTTGATTTCCTGGCACGAGGTCCGTCTCTGAAGGTGGACCTTCTGTACAGATTCTGAGGCAATCCAATGCAACGAGCTTATTGACGTACAAGTTGGCAAAGTCTGGCTTTGCCTCGAAGAATTCCTGCACCGAGATGTGTGCAAAGCGAAGAACATTTATTTTCGAATCGTGAACGATCAAGTTATGACATATATCCAACAATTTGAGAATATCGAGACGGTCTGGAGACTGCTCGCCAGACACAATTGTTGTTTGTAGGAGTGCTTCTGGCGTCAAGCGTTCCTTTGCACAGAGCAACCAAGAAAACACCTTCAATGCGACAACTTGGGCGTGGGTGTTCACGTTGAATATTGTGTCGTACGTCTCTGCATATAATTTGTTCAGAGTCCGCTCTGGAAATCGATGGACTGCGGCTTTGATGTCCGATTCGAGTTTGAACTGGCAGAGATACTGGACTTGGAGTTTGATCCATAGAAACCTGCAGCTATCAGCAAATACGCTACTACAGAAATAGCATTCAATATTATACATCTCTTTTGCTCCTTTAACAAGGGCGTCTACCAGGGAATCTTGCAGATCGGCGGAAGGCTGACCACCAAGAATTCTGCCCTGTTTTATGCTCTCCGAAATCTGATGGCGTGCGAAGATTTTAATATCATTGTAGGTATTTTCGTTGGTGATGCGGATTTTCTGGACGTCTTGCAATAGATTGAAAACATTCTGATCATCGCGAGTGGTTAGGAAGACTTTAATCAAACTGTCAGATCTGTTGCATATTTCTTGTAGAGCGATAATCAATTCGTAACGATAGCCTTCCTCGATTTCGTCAATCGCATCCACAACGATAGTTACTGGGATGAATGAAGTGATTTCTAACTGGGATGAATGAAGTGATTTCTAGGATCACTTTCAGACATTCGTCAGTCTTCATCCTGGTTATATCAAAGCCATCGAGCTTAGCTACTGCCTCTCGACGTTCGTATTCCGTCATTAGCGCTTCATGTACTGTATACTTTGGTTCGTAAGAAATGGCAAGCTGTCTCAGTATGCTCCTCACTACCTCTTCCGGGTTTGCTCTTTCAGGCTCTGCTGCACTCTTAGTGCAATAGAAATACGCGACCGGGGAAGGCGATGATCGTGAGGAGTTGTTCTTCAGAAGAGCATCGATGACAGCCGACGCAAGGATAGTTTTACCAGATCCTAAAATTCCGTGGATGAGTAGGACGGAGGAAGTACTGGATGCCAACCAAGAATTGTATTCAGGGTGCTGCAGGAGCCAATCTCCTGTGCCATCAAGTCTATCATCTGAATGCCGCTGATGATGGTGTATGTATGGAATTGGCGATGTCCATCGGAGTATTTCACGATACCTGGTTTCATGCAACGTCTTCTCGAACACGAAGGCCTGGTCTACCAGACGAGTGATGGGTGCTTCTAGAGTCTTTAGTAAATGGTGGACATTCGTCATTCCTCGAGAAACATCTAGCTGCAGCTCGGCATCAATTATATGGACGAATCGCAATACTTTGGTCTCATTTTCATCGATCTTTTGTAGTTGATCGCTCTCGGCGGAATTGAATGCGCTCCTCATCATACGCACTAGCAAGTCAAGCCCTGATGTCAATTTTCGGCCAGAGGTCATACGCCTGATGTGACTTACCCGCTGTGGCTGCTCGAAAATATTTTCTCGCTTTCGCGAGGAAAATCAATACTTCTTTGTAGAGGTCCTGTAAAAGATTTTCTAGTTCACCTCGTGCGTTGTAGTCGCGCTTTAGATACAACTCCTCGAAGATGGAATAACGTGTAATGAGGCGAGAAATCTTCTCAACGCCAACCAATGTCGATCCAAAGACCTCCGTGTCGTTAACCGCGAGCTTCCAAGAGTCAGCTTGTGCGCAGAGCCTATTCAAAAACGGCATACTTGAAGGAGGAATCGGACGCCAGCCCAAGGGAGGGCGGCATGAGCTGGGTCATATTGAGACACAGCATCTCCGACAGCTTTGAACTTTTCGAGCCAGCCTGTAATTTTCTCAAGCACATCGCGAAGCACAATCTCTTTACCATTCGACGTTCGGTATTTCCAACGCTTCTTCAGGCATAGCTGCTTCTTGTCTTGAACGATTCTTAAAATTATGTTTGGGATATTCAAGTGGTCAATGTTCTTAAAGTCAAATTCAGCCTTTAAAGTGTCGTCAAGGCTCTCGAGCGCCTGCAGCCACAGATTCGGCGGTTGTGGCTTGATTCCGACCACCTCTCCGGATGATGAAGTTTGTTGAGCCATTTCTCGCGTCTACGATGGCGCTGTATTCGTCCTTCGGCGCCGGGATACAGGAAGAGTGTGTCACGAAGAATCCGCGTCCTCAGCTGCTCTCGACCCGTCAAATATTAGACAGCAAAGTCTCGCCATTAGGTAATCGCCCTTTGTCGGAGACAACGCCATCAGGCCGCGTTTCTGCCTGCCTCCTCACGCTGCCCTGAAGTTTGTCCGCTCGATGGACCAGGGTTTGAAGCTTGGCCCCCAAATCACGTGCCCTGCGTTGTGGTTTGCATCACCTGAGCCTTCCTTGAGGGCCTGTACAAGCAAACCACTATCACCAGCTAGAAAGAGGGCCAACGAGTGTACGTATGTTCAATAGCTCTACTCAAATTGAACAACAAATATTGACTCTTGAATCATCTAAACAAATACTAAATCAAGGCACTTTTGAAGTTTCGACATCATCTTCCTCGCCGCCGATACGTTTCCGTTACCTATTATACTCCGTCTAACACATCCCGCTAAGAATAGGAAGGTTCCTTTCATCTAGGTCCCTGCGACTAGTGCAACTACAAACGAGGCCAGTGATTTGATGCCGTAAATCCGAAGTATGAAAGAGAAGATTGAATGGGGGATGAGCCAGGGGATCAAGGCACTAAACTCTTGATAGCTAGAGGGTGCGGAAATCATTACGGAGCGGAGGTACAACCGACAGGGAGTCACAGCCCACCCTTCTACCCCTACCTTTCTTCCGCCTTTTCTTCATTTGTTTCTTCCGGTTCTTTGAAGGCAGGCTACACGCAAGTCCTGCACCTCCTTGCTACTTTCTGCTCTGTTCCTCTCAGACCAAGTTTTCTCACTCTGTGGGTTCTTTCATACCGTCCTTGCAGCTCCGCAAGTTTTCAAGACATCTACCTACAAAAAGACGTTTCTCGATAAAGTACACATAACAAAAATCATCATATCAAAACTTCAGAATAAAGGGAAAGTCGCCGGTAACAACGATGGTACCAACTTCATCACCACTATCTTCTACGTTCATCTCTCTATTGGTAAGAATTATGGTGGTGGGGTCTCGAGTGCGCGAATTTGTAAGTAAATATTAGGAGTTGAGGTTTTCAAGTTGAAGACATTATGCAGAAGTTGCTGCAAGAGTTTAGCGACCTCAGGGACGGGCTAATCAACCCCGCCTCAATATCAAGTAGCTCGCTAGGTACGGAGCAGGTTCTGTCGGTTCCGCAAAAGTCCTGACTCAGCTTCGCAATGTCGGGAATTTTTAGTGGGGAAGGATACACCATAAATACTCAACTCAGCCCCAAGAGTTCTTGACCGGTCAGCGCATCTTGGCCATTCGCACCCAGGCTCAAGCCACTTATTTGCGCCAGAATTGCCCCTTCCTTACAATGGGTTTCATATCACAGCCCCATCAAAACTAGAGCAAATGGCTACTTGTTTCATAGGCCAAACCGAGCTTTCGACATCTAAAATAGGACTCCTTCACCGGCCAAAGTGTTGAAATTTGTGGTATCTCATGTCTGTTTAATGCTGCCATTTCGCTAACAATGAGGTTTAAAACTGGATATACCTCCTCCACAATCCTTTATTTTGTCTGTCCTGATTAGGGTTTTGCTTGTGTCCCTTCACAATCTCTACAACATGACTACCATCATTCTTTGCTTAATACAACTCCTCATTTTTCGTTCAACAGCTATAAATTTGAGACAACCTACAGATGGTGATGCTAAAGTCATTGGCTATGCTTTGACTGGCAGTCGGCAAGCAGAACAGTCAGGACTGCACAGAAGGACAACCGACGGTCTGACTATCAATGGATCGGTACGAATCACAAGACATCCGATTTACTCGAAATTAACTTATTGGTCCTCCAGTGGGCTGGCACAACCTACTTTGCTAATATCACTGTCGGAACTCCGCCTCAACCCCTCACGGTCCAAGTCGACACAGGCAGTAGTGAGCTGATTATCTATTCCTCCCAAATATCAGGACAACCCATCGGTGGCACCTACAATGCGAATGCATCCTCCTCTTATCAGTACGTGAACAGTAACATGAACACCTCATATGCGAGCGACACTATTTTGGGAGACTATGTCCGCGACACAGTGACGATTGGGAATGCAACCCTCTCCAATATGACGTTCGGAGTGGGTTATCAACAACCAGTCGGAACTGTTCAGTCTAGTACCTGGGGTATCGCTTCCAATGAGGGTCGTAAAGGGGCGAAGTTTACCAGTCGATTCACACCGTACTATATGGCAGCGCTTGGCTTGATATCCAGTCCAAGCTACAGCCTTTGGCTCAACGATATCGATGCTCCGAGTGGTTCGCTCCTTTTTGGAGGAGTCGACAAATCTAAATACACTGGCGTGCTCTCTTCACTCCCTATCATACCAGATGGACCAAATGGATCCTATTTCCACAGTAAAATTCCCTTCAACGGTCTCTATATTGACAATGGAATCGGTAGCATCGCAAATGCAACCAACGCTACAGCAGGATCATTTCCCATCAACGTAACTCTGGATTCTGGTTCCGGACAAATCTACCTTCCTGTCCGTGCAGCTCAAAATATCTACAGCACATTCAATGCTACCCTTGACACCTCCTCTGGCCAAGCGACTTGCGCCTGTGCGCTTGCGTCGTCCAACTCGTCGATTGGCTTTGCTTTTGGGGACACAACCATTTTCGTCCCCATGCGAAGCCTTGTGGCGGAACAAGCCGGGCTCAAGCAAGGCACATGCACTTTCAACATCTGGACTCCCGCCTTTGTCAACACGGACCCCAACTCCCAAGCGTTCTATCTCCTCGGCGACCCGTTCCTCCGTAGCGCTTACGTTATCTACGATTTCTCAAATTACGAAATCTCGCTCGCGCAATCTGCGCTCAATTCAACAACCCCAAGTCAGATTTTGGAGATTATGCCAGGAGAAGATGGAATTCCGAATACGAGAAACATCACAGAGACAAGACCGAGTATTACTGCTCAGGGAACTATCAGTCCAACTTTTGTACCAAAGCCGAACAGTGCAGTGGGTTTGGGCCCGAACAGATGGACTCTACTCCGCGGGACACTGCTTGTCATTACACTGACCTTCTTGTGTCTTTGATTCCTCCAATATGCCTAGACGAAAGCGGTTTGTCTATTTTCTGCTTTTTCTTATTCTTAAACTCTTATGTTCCCGTCTTGACGACTCTCGTAGCCTTTTAGTTTTTGCATAAATTTGGAGTCGCCTTATGTTATTAATGGGAGACCAAATCCTTTTTGAATACCATGGTTCGTAGCTCTACGGTGCATTATTTAGCAAATTTTCTTAGTAGGGAAAGTAGAGCGGAAGCGAGCACGCAATCGATGTATAAATAAATCTCTGTGGGATTATGTGCTATCTCGGCATTTCACCTACCAGTGAAAGGGAAAAAGAAAAAGGGTGGAGGGGTGGAAATCACACCTCAGTAAACTTCAACAGTTTTGGCTTTTTGAAGTCTATACCTCATTTCTCGTGAGCATTTAGGAGCGCCTTTCTCCATTTGTCAACTTCTCATTATTTTACACGGTACACTCCCATCCCTGTGATTGTCTTGGCCTAGACTCATCTTCTGGATTGTTGTTATATATTCTCCGAGAGACATTCATAAGCACTTAGGACCGTTACATGGCTCCCGTCGAATGAGTAGATCTACAATGACGCGCCTCCCAATGATCAAGTGGGAGTACGAAACGAAAGACCCTCCTACTCGTGGCTTCGTCCGCGTACAGGACGATGAATTGTTCACTATTTATAGTCCGGCCTTCCGGTTTGAGGCGTGTGGGCATTACCTCCCTTTACCGCGGGGCGACTAGACCAATAAAGGCAAAATCGAGCAGCATCTTGGTTGGGGGGAATAAGTCCATCCCGCCGAGCCCATTCATTTCGGTGTTCGACAATCTGGAGGATGGGAAAAAGGGAATATGATGCCATCTTGCCAACGGCCGCCGAAACGTTCTCGTTGCATAAATAAATACTCCCAGCTTAGTGCAGACTACAATGCGAGTCGAGCAATCCCACAGTGCTGTTTCACTGCCTACTTTGCAAAAGTGGGAACTGACAGAACCGTCTTCATCTCGATAGAGGCCTTCCACCATTATTCGAGAGTCGTTTCTGGGATCAGCCAAACATCGGAATAGCTAGCTCGCTATAGTCTCATCGAACCCATTGATATGGACCACCACCGAAGTAAATGGCAAGCAGATTCTCACCCAGTGCATCGAACCTCTTCATTGGGCCGCAAAGCTCCAGATATCAGATATCGTCTCCTTTCCTCAGAACCACGCCAGCGTCCATAACGCCGGTAAACCCGGCCATTTCTCCTGCCACTCGGCCACCACGTCCGGAACCCTCTCATCGAAACCCTGCCTCGCTGTCCCACCACCACCATCCCAACCCGCCGTTCCACTTCTCTCCCGCTCCTCCTTCGCCGCCTGATTCAGTCTCCCCGCTAGATCCAAGATCGCATTCCCGCCAATCAGCGCCTCCTCATGGTTATCCTTAATATCCACATTGATGACATGCACGGGACGATTCCCCCCCGTCGACCGCTGAAACAAATCATCAACCACCGCATCCCAACACCGCTCCTCACACGTAATCACCACATCCACCCACCCCGACTCCACCCCCTGCGCCCCACGATCCATCTGCCCCGCCTGCAACGCCGCCATCCCTCCTCCTCCCATACCATTCTGCCCCTCTCCTCCCATCCCCATCCCTGGCCCCGTATTCGCCGCCCCCGTCTCCTGCGCCGCAGCCGCCATCCCCCTCGGCGCCACCCGCGGCATGCCCGGCACCCAATCCTGCCAGCGCTCGGGCCCCCACTTGACGCTGCGGTTGCGCTCGAGCATCTGCAACAAGCCGTTGGCGCGGTAGAGGCGCGGGTCCTTGGCGAGCAGCTCGGCGTGCATGGCGTTGTACGAGGTCGTGTTGAACTGGTAGACGTTGGGCTGGTTGAGGGAGGGGCCGGGGAGTCGGACGAGGCTGCCGGTGCCGAAGCTCAGGACTGGGTAGGCGTGTGGTGGGGAGGAGAGGCGGAGGTGGGCTTCCATGGATCTGGAGGGGTGAGAATGGGTTAGCGGTGGTGGGAACGGGGGGAGGAGGGAAGGAAGTTGGTGGGGTGAAGGAGAGGCGCGAGATGAGGTAGGGGTGGAGGGGCATGTTTCTATAGAATTGGGACGATGCGAGGATTGGGTGAGCAGAGAAAGCAATGGTATTGATTTGTATTTACAATTGGGTACTACGATATTTATGGCCGAGGGAAGAAGATTGCAGATGTTTGCTCCAATGTACGTTCCGTCTATTGTATCTCCAAAAAACGAAGGAGCCCTCACGTACCTGTTATTATTACTTGCACAAACTGTACAAAACCGTAGCTTGAACCCTCCTTCTTCTTGCCCATCTCCATTTTCTTGTTGCCGTGGGACCACATCATCCGAAGCCCCATCAAGTCCCATCCTTATTGAGTCGGGTTCGGGATCTGGCGGTGGGGGCGGAGGCACTGGAGGTGTCGAGGTGGCCTGTCGACGTCGTAGGCGAGGATCTGATGTCATTGTGAAGGGCTGCTGAGAGAATGTGATAGGTCAAATCCGGCGGTTGGATGCTACAGGCAAAGGCTGAGGAAGTTTGTTGGCGCGAAATGGTTGTGATTACGCTAGAGATATCGTGGGAATGTTTTTGGGAGCTAGATATCACCTGTCAGTGTGAAGAAAATCCCATCGAACAGTGCTCCAACAGTCATCACAAAACGTCACGCATCAGATAACCAAGCGCGTATAGTTTTCCTCCTCATTCCAGGTGGAAATAGGACAGCTCCAATAATGCTATGTTAATCATCATGAGACAAACCAGAGAATGCACTTCTCGGAACATCAAGGCTAGAACGAAGAGAAGAGTAAATCTCACCTAGGGGAATCAGAGAGGAAAAATTGGGATATTCGTGCGCCTGGATAAATCTTAGGAGTTTGAATGCGGAATTGTGATTGAAGACTGCTCAAGCGTGCACATCACGGATCATCTCCGGCAAAACGTTGCTCTAGAATATCCAACCGCGTCCTTCATTTACGAGAAGCTCTACCAATATTAATAACATGTTCTCATAACTTTAATATTAAGGCTAAAAATATCTGCTTCTGCTTGAATGGCCCGACTTGATTTGAAAATGTTCCATCACTTTGACGTTGTATTATATTCGTAACTGACATCATGGCATTATCTTTTGAACCGCCCCTACTGCCTGCGGTAGTCCAAGGGGAGATTCACAATGGATAGTGCGGATCACGGCATTCTCCCTAGAATTCACCATGATACTCTGATATTCATCGACTTCTTCACAGCATTTGATTTGTTGATGACAGCGCCAGGGTTACGCAGACGCAGTATCTATCATGAAGAGATTCAAAGACCCTCGTCTGTAACCGTCTCTCTAGGTAGGTAGCCATGGCCCAATACCACAAGAGCTCGGTGAATGCGCCTGCCTTAGATATCTATCTTGTCGAGGGAATGCCTGGTCTCTTATTAGCTCTGCATTGTTCGTAAGTCTTTACTAGAATCGCTCGTGCTTCCCTTTTCGACATTCCATGTGCCAGAGCATACTAGCAATAAATTTCTAATTATGTCTTATCATGACCTGAGTGGGGCATTGAAGGACATGTTCCGTACTCTTCGTCGATATGCGGGTGAGCAGAATCCCGATACTTTGAGGCAACTTTTCTCCAGTATGGATGAATTTCGTAGATTCGTGGAACGTCCTGAAGAGGCATCGGCTCGGATCATACAGCAGGTATGCGCAAAATCTATACGCGATGAAGCTTCATTTCCCCTGGCGAATCGTGACGATATTGACGGGTTGGCATTCAGCATCTCGAAGCTGCTTGTTTGCGGGAAATCATGGTAAATGGGATGTTGGCTAAGCTTTGCTCGTCGGATTGTCTCGATTGGAGCGCAGCCACACTCGCTGAAATGACGGGATGCGAAACGGATCGAACGGGTGGGCATGCGTTGCGTCCTCTGTCTTGGAAGTAGAAAGAAAAGGCTGTCACTAATTTACTGTGAGATAGACGCGATCATGAAAGTTTTGTCGTCTGCCGGAATCTTAGACTCAGTGGAAAACTCGACCTACCTTGCCAACGACGTGACGAGGCTCCTCAATGGTAAGGAGCAGAGGCAAACTATTTGCAAACCAAGGTCCAAGCGATGGATGGAAGACGTAATCGTGCCCGATGAGAGCGTCACAAACTCCACGGACAAGGATGAGGAAAGTGGTGAACCTTGGTTCATGATATTTCCTGCAAAGACAGAGCTTCCAAGCACAGACGGTGGCCTCAAAAGTGACCGCGCTCTAGTCGTAGACGTGGAGAGCAAGTCAAGCGAACATCTCTTTGCTTTCCGTGAAGCGCTCCCAGAGCTTGGAGAGACATATATACTGGAAGGTACGCTCAATATACCAGAAGCAAATGAAACCACGGAAGAGGAAGAACCGACACCTGGAAGACTGGTCCAGCTCTTGTCTTATAGAGCGTGTGATCCACAATCCGTACTGGGCGCTCGCATCTATCTTATCCACGAAATCCTACACAACTTGCATAGCAACGATAGCGTTGTAGAAGTCTTACAGGATGTCGCTGCCGCCATGGATACAAACTATTCCCGGATTTTAATTGTGGAGATGGTGCTTGCCTTTGGAATTGGTGGCAGTTTCAAAGTCAGACAGACTGCGGAAGAAGACCAAGAGTTAGAGGTTCCAGGACGGACAGAGAAGCAATGGATAAGCTTGCTGGAGCGGGCACAACTAGCGCTTGTCCGGATCTGGGGGCAGCAGGAAGGTGCTGGGAATGTGGTTGAGGCGATGGTGAAGCCTGCGAACTGGGTTTAGGTCACGCTTGGAGGGGACGACCTGTATGGTAACTGAATGGAAAAAACAATAGAAATGAAAATACAGCTGACTGAAGAGTCCTATACTTAAATAGCAATGTGAATGCCGGAACTACAAATATGGATCGGGTAGGACACGCCCAAGGGTATAGAAGTTCAATTCCGGAATCCACCATAAAAAGAAATAACAAAAAAAGGGCCAATCGAGCATTGATGAAGACGGTTAGGAAAGTGGTTGCAAGTCGACGACAGCCGGACTTTCCAGATCAGCAGCATGTGACATGCTTATTGCATTTTTTGGGTACATTCGTCAAGACAGCCAATGAGTCCAACTGAAGGGCAAGCGACTCCCCTCACTCCAGCCCGACAAAAGTCCGACCAACAAAAGCAATGAATCTGGAGATAGCGAGATCACTAATCGGCGCCCTACCAAGGACGGCTTGGTGCTGGAGGTTATTTTCTCACCTGCATTCCATCGACGCATTCCGGTGGAGACGGTCGTAGCCGCTGACAAAGGGAGGTCGAGTGCGGAGGTTTAGGCGCAGATGTGAAACGGCTAAGGAAATGGAGCGCCGCAATGCGTCGTCCATCGCAAACATCTTCGACCAGAACCCGACAGACCCTACCACCCTCCATCCCCTCTCCGGACGAGGAAGCGTCATCTGCTGCTGCTTGTTTGCTTTTGACGTGTCGACCGGTCATGCGCCGACGCTTCTTCATCTCCAGGGATACGCATCTGGCTCGAGGGGTCCGGCATTGTCGATGAACTCGCAATTAATTTCTAAATTTAGACTCCTTTTCTCTTTGGCCTCCGTCTTTCTTCGCCCAAAAACCACCTCCATTCTCTGACGCTGCCTATCGACCTCGGATCACCCTTCGATCATCCCGACAACCCTCGTCGATCTACGAGCGAAGATCTTGCCTACCTGTAGTTGAGCCTCAAACTTGCGGAGAACCCCTCATCTTTCACTCCAGACATCCGCCAGACTGGCGCGACGGCGCTTGTTCTTCGATATTTGGCTGGAGACTCACTGCATGGTAACCATTAACCCGAGGCCTCACGCTTCGTATTAGGCGGTCCGGCATTCACCGTTCGTCACTCGAATCGCGCGCTCGAGTACCCGCCCTGACGGACAACTGTCGCAATCCGTACATCCTCGCGAAAGAATCTCTTATTGGCGTTGGGACCTTCCTGTCGCGACCTCATCACATACCACTTTCGATTCAACGGGCTTCATCGGTCTGCCGGCTGAGGGAACGCCACTGGTACTGCGCGTTCTTGGTTGCGGGCTGCTTGATTCCCTACGCCTGTGATAGATTTGGATATACCATTCTGGGCGCCGTATTTCTCGCACCCGCGAGCGCCTAAGCAGCCAGTCAATTGCAGTACTGGCAACCCGATATTTCTTACCCGCTTTATCCTATGCATTGGTGGCACAAGAATCGGCTGGGAACTTTCACTTCGTATTGCTGCCTTGGGCTGCCGCGCTAGAGTCGTCAGCCTACGAAGGCGCATGTATAGCTGAGAGGCGTTAGGGAAAACACAAAACAATTGTCATACTGGGTCCAAGTTTGGAGTTTAGGCGGAGCAACATCTTGTTTTGAGCGTATTTGGAGGCCACTCAGCGGAGTGGCGCAGTATCTAAGATGGCCGCCGTCCTCTCACCACAGACAAATTCTGCGTCGCCCTCCCCGAATTCGGTCTCCTCGAAATCACCACAACCAACCTCAAGCCCTAATAATAACACTCCCTCTTTACCGCCTCTCGTCACTTCGCCGCTACAAAAACCATCAAGTGCTCGGCGAATATCGTCATACGCAAACAAGCGATTGTCTGCCATTTCGGCATTATCAAACACACATTCGCAATCACGATCACGACCACAGTCCAGCGTCTTCCCGATGTTTCATTCGAGCCTCCCCTACGCCCTTGTTCGCGACTTTGCATACCCCTCCTTTCATCCCATGCATTATGGACCACCCCCCGATTTAGGTTCGGGCATCTCCACTCCTGCAAGCGAAGCACAGCGACGATTATCAGATCCACAGCCAGGGGGACAATGGTCAGCAATTGCGTGGGGTGAAGGCGCTGGAGGAGCATATGGCTACGGTGGTCCTCAATTACCGTCAACCTCGTTTGCTGATGGCCCACCATGGAGTGAAGACGAAGACCTACACTCGCCGAAAGTCACTACGGCCCGTCACAAGAAACACAAATCTACCTATGACTTTGATAGTAGGGGACGTACTCGCGATCGGCCACCGGACTGGCGCGCCTCGTACGCAGGACATACATCTAATGGCGGCCATCTTTTTGGCGAATACGATGGCAGGCAAGACTCTGCTTTTGCGCAGACTCACCACGACCCTTCATCTCAAGGACCGTACGCAATAGATTATTTGAATCTACACTCCCCTGCGTCTCAGCCTTCGCCCATATCTCATAGCTCGAGTCCTTATACGCCACAACCCTTTGGCAAACATAACCATTCACTATATTCAAACCACCACAACTCATTCTCATCGCAAGATTCTACAGAAGAATCGAGATATTCTCGCGACTACCAGTTCACGATCGCATCGCCGGATGAAGAGATGCACGGCAAAGCTATAGCCTTATTCGACTTTGCACGGGAGAACGAAAACGAACTACCCCTCGTAGAAGGGCAAGTCATCCTCGTGAGCTATCGCCACGGCCAAGGTTGGCTGGTTGCCCAGAATCCCATATCCGGAGAAAGCGGGCTCGTACCCGAAGAATACGTGCGCCTACTCCGCGAACTCAACCTCACGGGTGACGCAGAAGGCTGGCCGGCGGTCCAAAGTCTCGGCATCGGCGGGACGGCAGAACGGCCGTACGAACAGGACCGCTATACCACCGAAGGCGACGTGCCCGACGGCCACGCGCTGTACAGCGATAACGTCGAGGGTGCCTCGGTCACATCGCCCTGGACCCCACGCGCGAACAACGCGGAAGCCCTGACGCCAACCCAGTCTCACCACTCGCACCCGTTGCTCAGCCACGAACGAGACGGCAGCGGTACGTCCCACGGCAGCAGCGGTGGCGAGAGCCGGGCGGCGCAGCACAGCACCTCGAATTCGAATGCGTCGACGAGCTCGAGCACGACGAGCGCGGGGTCGTCGCACTACGTACCTGTCGTCTCGACCTTCAGCACCTCGTCCAAGGACTTCGAGATCATGCACGGTCGGGCCATGTCGACGCCTGCGCTGAAGATTCCGGCGTCGTTGCAGGGGAGACGGAGCAGCGAGGATAAGCGGGGGGAAGGAAGGAGGAGCGAGGAGAGGAAGGAGAGGGATAAGATTGAGGAGGAGGAAGGGGATGAGAGCAGGGAGACGGTGGATACGAGGCAGAAGGGACCGCAGGATGCGAGAGAGAAATTGGAGGGAGGGAGGTGACCATGGGAGTGGCTCGGGGACGGAGTAATGCTTTGTTTGGGTTCGAAGCGCTCAGCGTTGGAGGTGTACTATTGCTGTCATTGTTGGACATTTGTGATTGGGATTTTGGGCTTGAAAATGCGTTGTGTGGGTAATTGGGCTGAGGTCTGGGATGTGTAGTTGATGGCGGTGATGCCATCTAACCAATCTATCGTGGGAATACCCTCATGGGGATGTCCTTTTGAACCATGTCATTTTCAACACCGCTCTCCAAAAAGATACAGCTGTTGACTGAGTAGTCAAAATCATGGCATACGGAGTACAGAACACACTTCTATCGAAAATTATCGTCTTCGGTTTCCAGCGTCGAAGCAAGGGCCAATCAGCGCTCCGCCCAGCAGTCCGACCTGACGCAGAACGGAAAATCATTCTGCCATGTGCCGACCATCTTTCCACCCACCATCAAGTACATTTGCGTCGCAAGAGCTCATAGGCCTGCACATTCAGACTCTTTTCGAGATAACTGACGAGAAAGAAAGACTTACAAGATGCCTGCCAGAGGGTACGTCAAAATTCCTGCACTTCGAGCCCAAAGAACGGCAAGGGCGAAACCTCGTGCCATGCGAGCACGCAGCATGAAAGATAAATACCACAACGAGCAACCTCACTAACAACACGGATCGCAGAAGGGCTGCAGGCGCCGGTAACAAGTGAGTTAATTGTATGATTTTTTTTAAGCGGTTTATTAACTAATATATTCAAAGGCTAAAAATGACCCTCGGTCTCCCTGTGTACGTTTCTACCAAACCCCCATCTCTCCAACGCCTCGATCCCCATTTCCCAAACCAGCTAACCCAAGATCCAACGATCACAGCGGCGCCGTCATGAACTGTGCGGACAACAGCGGCGCGAGGAATTTGTACATCATCTCGGTCAAAGGCATCGGGGCCCGACTCAACGTAAATCGACTCGCAGATCGTCTCAATTCTCGCTTGTTATACTAATTCTGTGAAAATAGAGGCTCCCCGCGGCGGGCGTGGGCGACATGGTCATGGCGACGGTGAAGAAGGGCAAGCCGGAACTCCGGAAGAAGGTGATGCCGGCGGTCGTCGTGAGGCAGAGCAAGCCGTGGCGGCGCGCGGATGGGGTGTATCTGTATTTTGAGGATAATGCTGGGGTGGTGAGTGTGGATTCTTCCTTGTCCTTTTTGTTTACGGGAGGGGGTTGAGGTGGACTGTCGAAGAGACGCTGGCTATGAGACGGAGGAAAGGGAACAGGGGATTTGGCTGGGGCTACATGTGTGTAAGGAGCCTTCGCTGACGGGTTTCTGATTACAGATTGTCAATCCGAAGGGTGAAATGAAGGGCTCTGCAATTACTGGTCCCGTTGGCAAGGAAGCTGCAGAGCTTTGGCCTGTAAGTCAAACTTCTTCACAGGTTTTCGCTTTCACTTTCATCACTAACTCTATGTTCAGCGTATTGCAAGCAACTCCGGGGTGGTGATGTGAAGCAGGGGTTTAGAAGAGCGATGATACCAGTTGATGACCGGCGTGGGCCATACTCAGTTACGGACGGAGGGTGTTGCCCTGGGCATTGTGCATCTCGAAGCATCAGGTAGCAAATGACATGGCGTTTGAGCTTTGCTGTTGTCCCTCCTCACAACGTGACTAAACGTCGTCCAATGTAAAAGCTTCACTGAAACAATTCCAATGCGCTTCATGGTAGACTTCTAACTCGGTGATAATTGCTGAGCTGATGTACAAGGCTTTTCTCGTGAAAGCATCACTACCCCTCGAGTACTCCCCATACTTTATCGGTATCTGTACTCAGGCTTGATAAAGTCCGCAAACGTCTTCGGCTCGCCGTCGTAATTGTGTGCTCCATCATGATCGGCACCATGACCGTGATCACCGTGATGTCCATGACCGTGGGGATCCTCCTGCGGGCCAACATATTCCATCCGATATACGGATCCGCATTCCATGCAGCGGCCAATGGGTCGATCGCGCGAAATCTAGAATTTTCCCGCCATACATCAGCCATATCCCACACTCAAATCTGAAACATAAAATGCGGCCGCCGGAAGTAAATTTGCAGCGATGAGGGGAACCTTACCGTCAGCCACTGCACCACATGACTATCCGCGGGGGACCCGGTGCATCCACAGTACTGCTCGTCTCCGGCGCTCCGCACCACGATTGGATCGTCCATCGTGCCCAGACGGCTTGCATCAAGCGGTTTCATGTCGAAGATGTCGACGCCTTGCATCTTGCCGAGGATTTCGAGACGCTCGAGGCCGGTAGCCTGTTCGATATCCGTGGGGACAGTGCCTGGGGCGGCGCCGGGTGGGAGAAGGTCTTCTTCGGTTTTGATTTCTGGAGCAGGTTAGTTCCGACATGATTACGAACTCTTAAAGTGGCATTGGTAGGCGGTCGGAGACGAGAAGACGGGGAGATGGGGAGATGTATGCATGAAGTGATGTTCTGGACGATGAGGAAGTACCTTCGAATTTCTTCATGTATTTTGATGGCTCGCCAGGTTGAGGATCGCTATGCTGGTCATCTTTCCCTGCAGTCACGTAATAATTTTAGCTTCAATTGACTGTCCCAACTCTCCGATGCGGGTTTCAAGCTCAAGAGCCTTCCAGGAGAGAGGCAAGAGAACTCACGTCGGATAAGCGATGAAGTAAATGAACGGGAAGCAATTGGTCGAATCGCAGCTGGGCGGCGTGCCACAGCAAGCGCTAAGCGTCTGAGAGGTAACATGATGGGTTTTGTGGTTGAGGTAAGCCTTCAAGATGGAACTTCGAAGTGTTGTTCGTTGCCGGAGTTGAGCTTGGCCAAGCTAACGCGCAGGTTGAATTCATTCGTTGTTCCAGACGCGCGCCTGAGTAGTCATGTACACGCGCGTTTAATTAATGAAGCCAAACAGAAATGACTTATTATGCTCCGCCGGCTTGTCTAATTTCCCAACGTTATCCAGTAGGTCCAGTAATAGATGAGATAGGTCCTACCTCTTTTTTGTTTCACCAGAGCAAGACATTCGAAGAAAAAGCTCATGGGATTCGTCTAATTTCAGCTTCCACCATAGATTGAGAAAACGAAAGGTTCAAAAAGAGGTGATCCACTACAGCTCCTACATTATTTCTAATGCCTCACGTCCATGACGCAACAGCCTGGAGAAAGGAGCTACATTCTGTGAGGCAGATCTGATCAGTTGAATGGCAAAATCCTATCTCGTCGATTTAACTCCTTAGATGCAGCGCACAGACCAGGTGTTCTGCTATCCGTTCTTACGGCGATTGCTCCTGACAATTGTCTAACTTCACTCAAATATTGTCCTTCTTTTCAGTTGCGCTCCTTTTTTTTTTCCTATCATTCCCATTTCTAATCCAGTCCGGCGCTTCCCCCCTCTTTTCTCAAAGCGATCGAAAAGCCCCAATGCTTCGTCAATGCCGAACTCCGCGTTTCTCCTAGCCGCCTTCCGCTTCCTCCTCATACCAACCTTGATCAGCACCACTTACATCTACTTCTACCCCTTCATCCACGGCTGCGAGTTTCCTGAACCGCCTCCACAGAGTGTCGAGCCCGAGGTCTGCTACCTTCAGCCCCAACAAAGCTTAAGAAGCGGAGCAGGAGACCCAAATGGCTCCATCGTGGGGTCAGCAGGTGGGCTCTGGGGACTAGGGAGACAAGTGGTACATACCTTGAAGGAACTGAATGCAGATGGACGGAATATTCTCGCGGGGAGGAAGGCTCCATTTAGATTGCTGGCCCTAGGAGATCCTCAGTTAGAGGGTGATACCTCGCTCCCTGACCCCGATGAGCCAAGTTTTCCGAGCCTGAACGCATTGTTCGACAATCATGTGTTTGAAGCGAAGGATGATGATACGTCGTTGAAGAGAGAGATTACAAGGTGCATCCGCATCTTGGCATGTTTTAGGGACTTCGCATTGAAGGATATACCACAACTATTTAGCAGCTGGAGAAAGCGATTAGATCTTTGGGGAAACGATTATTATCTTGCGCACATATATCGGAGCATGAAGTGGTGGACAAAGCCGAGCCATGTCACCGTGCTAGGGGATTTAGTGGGAAGCCAATGGATTGACGACGAAGAATTTGAGTGGAGAGGATGGAGATATTGGAACAGGGTGTTCAAAGATGGACTCAAGGTCGAGGACTCGATTGCCCTTGGAGACGGAAGCATCGAGCCTGGAGAAGAGCTTGGAGCCGACGCAAAATGGGAAAATAGGATCATCAATATCGCCGGCAATCACGACATTGGCTACGCGGGCGAAATCGACGAATCCGCCATCAACCGGTTTGAAAAGCAATTCGGGCGAGTAAACTGGGCTCGGTGGTTCCGACTCCCTCACTACCCTCCCTCAGACCACGACGACAACGCCCAAACATCCTCATCCCCCTCCCCATTCGACACCGCAGCCTCCCAATCAACCTCCAAACCCACCATCCGCCTCGTCGTCCTCAACGACATGAACCTCGACGGCCCCGCTTCCTCCCCTTCCCACCAATACGCCACCTACTCCTTCATCAACAGCCTAATCGCCACCTCACGCCCCGTCGACGACCGCTCCGTCCTCACCATCCTCCTGACGCACGTCCCGCTGCACAAGCGCGCCGGCACCTGCGTCGACGCGCCCTACTTCTCCTACTACGGCGACGACGCCAGCGACGACGGCAGCGGCGGTGGTGGCGGGGGTGGGAACGGCGGCTTACTCCGCGAGCAGAACCATCTCTCCGAGTTCGCCAGTCACCAGGTGCTGCAGGCGATTTTCGGGATGAGCGGTGATCGAGGGGCGCCGGGGAGCGGGATGGGTAGGATGGGGGTCATTCTGGATGGGCATGATCATGAGGGGTGCGATGTCTGGCATTACTTCAATCGCTCCAGTCCTTCTACGGCGGATGATGTGCTAGAGGGAGAGGGAGAGACAGGAGAGGGAGGGACGGGAGAGGAGAGCGAGGGAGGAGAGTGGACGGCGGTGCCGTATCCGATTGCACGGCGGGCGAGACTGACCAGCTCATCAGATGTTCCGGGGATCAGGGAGGTTACGGTGCGGAGTATGATGGGGTCCTATGGGGGAAATGCAGGGCTTTTGAGTGCGTGGTATGAGAACGGTGGTACGGAAGGAGCAGAGGGAGCGGGCGAGTGGAAGGTCGAATACGCTGCATGTCCGTTTGTGGTGCAGCATGTGTGGTGGGCTGTACATGTCGCGGATCTGGTACTGGTTGGCCTCCTTCTGGCAGCTGGGATTGCATATTGCAGAGAATTGTGGTCTGGAAGGCAACCTCGGGATCAGACTGAAACGAATAGAGAAGGGGCTGCGAAGCTAAGAAGACTCAAGGATGTCGATTACCGAGCAACAGGGTATGCTAGTGAAGAAACTAGGAAGATGAACGAGCACGTGCCAAATAGAAGCATCGATCAAGCTGTTCGCGTCGGAATATGAGGTGTCTTGGTATTAAAAAGATTCCCCGGCCGTCCATTTCGAAATTTCATGTATGATTTTACAATATGTACGTATATACATCAGTAATTCTGAACATTGGCAATACTCCAGGCCATGCCTCCAGTCTTTCCTACTATCTATGCAACAAGGTATCTTTCTAACCACATGGTCTTGTCTTCATGCAGTCTCGGTCTTTGTTGAAGAAGCCGAGGACCCTGATAGCAAAATCGGAGACGGTAATAGTGACGAGCTCCTGGATCCACAAAAACGCCTTTCTCCGAAATGCCCTGCAGCTATCTATATCCAGTAGTACACTGTTCACCGCTACCTGCCAAGTTTTTATTCACTTGAAATTCTATCTGAGGGAACATGCTAAGATACAATTCTTCGGCCTCTCTTGGAATGTGGTCACGTTGTCGATCTTGAAACCAGCAGCATCCAGGATATCAGCGAATCGTTTCTCTGTCCGTTGCTCCGAACCGAAGGTGCAGTAGATTAGCATATCAAGTTGCATGGTGGATTTGTCGGCATCTTTTGTCGGCACAACGCACTCGTTGATCAGAAGAACGGAATCTGGTGCCATTGACCGCCTTAGATGCGACAGAATCAATAGCGTTTTGTCATCGGGCCAGTCTGTGGTGAGATTAGATCACAATTTCTCAACAACTCAGGCTCCAGATGAACTTACTGTGCAAGACGTTCCTGATGTAATAGACTCGAGCACCTACGAAGGGAATTAGTCATTTGTCGAGTGGGCGAAGGACTGCTCATGGCATATTCTCTGACTTTTTACTGGTTGCTCCTTGAAGAAATCGAGCGGAACTCTCTCTATTCCATCTGCTGGCAGAGCAGCCGCAAGCACTGACGGTTGATCTTCCAAAACGGTACGCCCAGCTAGCTCAGGGAGGCGCTTAATCACAGCCTGTCATGCCAGAATATCGATTAGACTCTTCTTCTCATGACAGCAGAAATTATTTGATGACGTACCTGACATTGATGTCCTTTCCCGCCGCCAATGTCAACAAATAGCGGTCGAGTGCCGTCAACGTCTTCCTTGCGGATGTAGTCTTTGAGCGGAAAGTAGTCCAGCCAGTCCGGTAGCCCGATACGCTTTGAAGTCATAAAGAGATCGAAGTGTCGAGCATTTACAGGATTCTTTCCCATGAATTCGAAGAAAGTGTTACCCTGGTGTGATTCGCTGAATGCACAACGATGCGGCTCCGGCACTGTTTGATATTTTGTTCTTTCCAAGAAAGCCGGAAGTTCGAGCCAAGTTGGGCCGAGCGAATCAAAGCTGAAATTTTGATCAGTACCAGCAACAGAGCTTGTTTCCAATAGCAGAGACCGATGGACTTACTGATTGAATATGCCGCCCACAACGCCGGCTTCAGCAAATGTGTTAGTTATTTGGGTTGTACCCCAAACGCCCACATCGACTTCCTTGATATACGATAAAGATGCTTGATATCTTAGGAGGCGTTCTGCAGGTCGTCAGTGGGCTACTGCACAACTTATTCATTTATATGTGCGTGTACGTACCTAGAAGGATTGGATCCGCACCAGTGCGCTCTACTATGGCTTCAGTGGTAAGAGGAGCTTTACTCTCACTAAGCATTTCAAAAAGATGAAGGTTGACTCCAATCTTCGCCGCCATAAGTTCGCAGGGCTATGAATTATGGTGAGAAATGACATGAAATTTAATTAAGAGCACGAAAGACTCCATACCGTATAGATCACACGCAGGAAACTTTCACCAGGCGCTTCAATCTGAGGAACAACAGCTTGACTGGCTAACAGAAGACGCTTTCGTAATTGATCATCATGGAGCAGATCTGCCGGGGGATTTTTGGCTATAGCCTCGAGTTCCGCGGCAAGCTCCGCGTACTTGCTATGAACACCATTTGTTGCCATGGTTTTTCTGCTTTCTCGGAGACACTCGTGAAAATTTGATTCAACAGTCCGGGTGACTGGTGCAGATTCAATAATCAAATATTTCTTGAAGTGAAAAAAGGAAATAAAGATGCCTAAAATACAGAATCCTTTCACTTACTAGATTCGGACTCCGGCATAAGTTCGGACTCCGTAAGCGAAGTACGGTGCAGCAAACAAGGGCGGCGCGTTCCTAAAAATTTACAGTAATTCCAAGATTGGGAAAGCGCGTTCGGGGATAAGTGTCTCCTTGTACATCGATGGTTTAAGTCCAGCGTCTAGCGCGTCCTTGGCGCTGGGAGCCTCATCCGTGCGAGACGATTTTCTCAAGGATTCTAGCGAATCAGAACCCTGCATTATACGCAGATAAGCGAGATGAACTCCTTGTCAGGCAGTGATTGACCGCTGTTCTATCATGAGGCCAAAAAGTAAGCACTAGAAGTCGGACGCGATCGAGTGCTGTGCTCAAATCTAAGACCGAGGACTTATAACCGGTGAAGTTCGCCCCACGCGATTTATCTCTGGCGCTGCAGGGTACGCTTCGCACGGACTCGCTCCCCTTGCTCTCCACTGAACATCCAACAACACCATGCATTAGTAATAGCTTCGTTCGACAATCTACGTTAGAGGGGGACTAGCTTACCAGCTCTGTGGACGCCTTATTCGTGAACAGTGAACCTCGCTCCAATCGCCCTCCTCGGCCTTTTGGATAGAAAGCAAGGGTACCATCGGAGTCGGTGGACGCAACAAGGAGGACCGATAGTCATGAGCATGTTATAGATCAAGGACCACACCATCCATCGAGACGAACAGGGCGCTTCCTGTAAGGTGTTTTATCTTTTTCTTTCAAAGTTGTAGACGTTGCAGACCGAGGCAGCTGTGCTTCTAGCGCCGGTACCTTCGTCCAATGCTTTTTTCGTTGAACCATTCCGAGTGCCGTGATTTTGTGCTTGTGCTTGTGCTTGTGGTCTCGGATATCCGCATCAGGATCGTGACGAAGGAGTTCTGGTATAACATCCAACGCTCCTCTCTCTGCGGTGATGAAGAGGGCTGTTCTCCCCAGCTTGCTTCTTTAAATAAATGCGGCCCTCTCTAAAAGCAAACACGTTAATTTAGCAATTATTGTCAAGACAGACTCGTGTAGAAGCCATCTAAAATCTGATACCTCGACAGCATTGATATCCGTGCCCGCGTCCGGAAAGATACGCATAGCTCGGATACTTCCAGCTCGAACAGCATAGTGCGGGAGACATGAGATCACCTTCAGTGAATGCATTGTCGTTCGCATTAAGGGTTACAGGCGTAGCTAGGGCTCCGCTTCCTTTTCCTGGGCTTAACTGAAACAATGCGATCCGCAACGTAGAATGAAGCGCGGTATTTCAAGTGTTGTTCCGGTCATCAATCTACGCACCGTGTTGAACGAAAATGTGGATTATTCCTTTATGACAGCATTTTGCTGCATAATACAACGGTGTATCCGCGTATCGTCCTCTTGCATTCACGTCAGCCCCAATTTCGACGAAGCCGCGGACAGCCTCAATGCGGCCATCCCATGCAGCGCAGTGGAGTGGAGACCTCTGAAGCTTACCAGGTCTTTGGTAGTTGGCAACCGACTGAAGTGAGAAGGAACGAAGCTCTTTCGTGCGGCCATCTACCAGAACCTATCCACTGCCGATGTAGTTCGACCATGACCATGAGCTCAAGGGCACATTTCTTTGGTAAACACTTTCAAGCACTGCGAGGCCCCCAACTCTGGTGCCCTTTGCCACCTCTATGTGATTTCGTCCATGGCTTTTGTTGCCGTTTCTTAATGCCTTGATGGCCAGTATTCGAGCCTTTCATTTGGACAACTTTGCCACCTAGATTTGTGTTCTCTCTTTTGCGTGTGTGTTGCTTGTTCGCGCGCTTCAAAGTTAGTTGTTCGAGCTCCGCCGCCGTCTCTACAGGCAAAGCTGTGGTCAACGACTTCAGGAAATTGCCATGTGCTTCTATCTTGCTAGCGGAAACCAGTATGTCAACATCAGCTCCGTGGATTAAAAAGAGCTTGCATGTATCCACCCAATTCAATGGTATTGTACGTTTCTTTTCGATCCGAGTCCTGACCCGTTCTATAAAAGATGTCCATGGGGATTTACCCAACGTCATTTCATTAGGGTTTAGGCCCCATCTGCAGAAGCATTGCAATCATCGATGGCAAAGGTCGTATGTCGAGCTCGTCAAGACTAAGAGCATACTCAGTGTAGCCATCAAAAATTGCCACAAGTTGGCAAGGGTTGATTCTGGGGCGATCATATTCTAAATCAGCATGTACTCCAGTCGCATAATCGAGTAAAGGCACTGGAGAATCTCGATTGAGGGATTGAAGCCTAGACCCAAACTTCGCTCGTACATACAGCGCAAGTCCTCTGACAATGGAATGGATTAGTGGAGAAGAGGATCCTTGTACAGGCCACAGCTGCGATACGTCTCTTTCTCCAGACAAGGCCGACATTCCAGGCGGATGAATATGGCCCGCCCGCATTGTATTTATGCCTTTGTCAGACCAGTGCTGATTCGTTGCTTGGCAAAGAGCAGGGGCAGTCCTGTCTAACTCGTCCACAAGACTAAGTTGCGCTTGTGATGTGCTGTTTTCTGCATGGCGCGCAAATGACATAGCACTATCGACGAGGCCCATTATGTGCCCTCCCCATCCATGGGTAGACAAAGGTCTTCTTAATGCGCAGTATAAACCCTCTCAAACATGCGACGTTAGAGTCAAATTTGGTTTTGGATGTCCAGCTGAGGAGTTCACTCCAGACATCAGGTTTTTCAAGAAATTCTTTGACGGTTAGATGAAGATATTGCACTTAGTCAGGGTGCGTTGGAATATCAACAAAATTAAGAGATAGCGGTGTCTCGCCGCGACAGGGGTGAACCTCCAATAAGCCTCTGCAGCGACTTTTCAGCCGATTAGTGATTGATTCAATTCGTGCATCAATCTGAGCTTGCGGAAAAGGAAAATTATTGGCGTCGATCGCCAAATTAGGGTCAGGGTCGTCCGCGAGTGATAAAGCGAAGCTCGACATAGGCTCTTTAGCTTGATAGACAATTTGGAGTAGCCTTGAAGCTTGTTCTCGATAGAAGGGAGGGTTGATGCTTTTCAGCATAGCACCATCTAGGGAGTCCAATTCCGGTGGAAGTCCCAATAGCCTCTTTTGCAAATCGTCAATCGTGTCATGGTTGGTAAGTCCGTCCAGAAGTGATTTCACGACGAGAGTGATCCAAAGAAAAACGCCAGATGACATTTTAACTATTTCTTGAATGACCTCATTTGCTGAATCTTGCTCATTTTTGTACATTTTGGCAAAATGTCGGTGAGCATTTAGCCTCTCATGGACATAGAGCTTGATATCTCCGCCTGTCAAATCCTGTAACTGGAGACGCTTGCAACCGGAAAATTCATATTCGAATGCCATCAACGGTCTGCTCGAGACACAAATTTTGACATTGGCGGAAGTGGCAAAACGGCTAAATAATTGTGCGATTTCTGCGTGATCGCCGTCAAATTCATCTAATCCATCCACAAAAAGACATACCTTCCCCTTTTGGGACACGCATCGTAGGACATCATCGAAAATTGATTTTAGTTGAACAAGTGTCCACTCCTTCCATGACTCAGGCAAGGCTTGAAGTACCGACGTTTGCTCTCGGGATAACTGATCCCAGAGATCAGGAAAGACGTCAGGTATTATATCCGGATGCTGTTTCATGACTTTATAAAGCAACGACATGAGTAATCCCGCCTGTGACTTCTGAATCGGAGAGCCTAGACGCCAGAAGAAAAAGTCGGCTTGAACCAATGGAAGCTGTCCAGTCCAACGTTGTAGACGCGCCTTGACCTCAGATTGGTGAACAAGAAACTTCATCAGTGTAGATTTACCAGAGGCGGCTTTACCTTTGATCCAATAAAGTCGGTCATTTCCTTCCAGCCATCGCAAGAAATTATCCCAGGGAATATCGTCCTCGTCTACTGAATGGTCTAAAATCCATCGGAATGTTTTTGCGTATGCCTCGGGGATGGCTTCGAATCGAACTTCCATACTGGGATAAGCGAAGGATTTCAAGATGGCTTTTGACACTTCCTGCGGAGAGGAAGCTTTCCCGTTGTTCTCTAACAGTGAATTAAGGCTGGCCGGTGCTCCTTTTAGAGGGTGTCCTGCTCGGGGTAGTTGGCTCGAATTTGTAGAGGAAGGAAAGGCGTGACCTTCATGCACCATCGTATTTGAAATGGTATCGAGTTTTCCGGTAATGGATCTACAGCTTTGTTCAACCTTTTCTAGCATCTGCTCCATTGCTAGGCTCGCGGTTGGTCTTGTCTGTGCGTGGCTAAGACTCTGCCTGACCCTCGCACTAGATCCTGATTAGAGAATTTCTACAGTCTATGAAAGATTATGCTCACATACTCTAGTGATACTATGATTCGTGTTTGAAGCTCATTGCGGAACATAGACAGTCGGTTTGACATCTCCTCGACATCTTTTTTTGACCAAACACTCTTCACTGCCTATCGAAGGCTTTTCCAGCGTCGAAATCGGCCTTGAGCTTTGGCCATATTCAGCCGCTGGAGCAAGTCCTTTGCAGCATTATGAGAGGCCAGCAGCAAGGACCTCAAGGTTTCGTCATCTTCACCACTGGAGCCGCTGATTTCTGACGTTGCGAGGGACTGTTCAATCTTCGTTTGTAGGACCAGCAAGTCGCTCGTGACAAGTTCGAGATCGTTGTTCGCGGCGAGACTGCCATCATTAGATCCGTAGATACGATTACGCTTGGAGACCACCTTCAGGCCGAAGTCAACAAATTGGACAATATTCGACACGGCCCCTAGGGCGGCAATTGCCCCCATATCCGCGCTTTGAGAGTGTCACAATGAATAAGAAAAGGACCCGAGAACGTACTCAGAAGGAATTCGGGGTTTGCCAGTTTGCCCTTCGCTTGCAAGTTGTGCCACGTGGAACCATGTGAACGCTGCGCCTCTCCGCTCGCAGACAAGTTCTGCTTGCTCAATAGTAGTATCTGCCCAATCTTACTGAACTCGAGACGCGGTTTCGAGAGTTGCGAAAGTGCTTTAGATCATGGATTTGTCCAGAGCAAAACAGGCTGCGGAGGATTCCACCCGAAAGGATCCGCCACCAATCAAGGGTAAAATCGTATTTATTGGTGCACAATTTAAATTCCCTCCCCAAATGAGCAAAGCGTTCTTTAATTTTTATTGAGATTTTTCTGCGCGTCAGGGCCAATTCGAATTAGGGTGAAGATTCAAAGTATAAAATAAACAGATATCCCGATTTTCGCGAGCCTCTCACTCTTTTGCGTAAGTATTAAGATAAAGTTGGTGGAAATGCATAAAGTCACAAATGCGCACTAGAATGGGACTAGTCTTGATCAAAGACGATCTTCTCATCTTAGAAAGCCTCTTTTTCACCTTCACAGGCTCCTCCTCACGAACTCCAACCACGCCAAAATTAGCAACCAAAATCCGCATACCACGAGGCAGTCTTTTTGTTCCCACAACGCACTGCGAAGATCAAACTGCTCCGCGCCACTGGTATCTGGTACCTGCTCCAGGATACTGGAAAGGATAGCCTTGAGCCCGCGAAAGATGACCGCCGAAAGGACAATCTGGACAACTGAGATAATGAGGAATGAGACAGGCCATGGAAACCAGCCTTCTTGAGGCTCCGGAGGCTGCGGTGAGGGTGGCTGAATTGTATGAAAGGGAGGACGTGTTGGAAGTGGTGGCCTAGAACGCCGAGGATTTGCCTGGACGTGATGCTTAGGCTGATTGGCTGCCTCATAGTGTAAACCGGATCTGAGTCTCTGAGACGAGCCGCCGTTGCTCGGATGTGGTATGGGGAGTTTGCAGCGCTGACATACAACAACCCTTTCGGCCATCTTGGAGAGCCTACCTATGGAGAGCTGCTGAATACGAGACCAAACGTTTGTTTGTCACACTCTGAAGAGTAGATCTTATTTAATGAGAAAGAGAAAAGATGGAAAGGATGAAGCGAGAGTGGAGGATTTAGTACGTAGGGTAATTGCTAATGTTGGTATATTCCGCATTGTGAGTGATGGAGAGGACCCAAAGAAAGCATGACATAAAGAGACATCAGGAGCTCCAGACCGGAACAAACACACGCCAAATCTTTGTCGTCCTCCATTCGCATAGTCTTGTTAGAAGAAACTCAGTCAACATCTTGACTCATGCATTGGGCAAGAAGATTCAGCACAAGACGCAGTGACATGGTAGAACAAAAAGCATTTCCTCTATCCAGAACTCCAAGTATCTGCAGATACGACATGATGATTACCCATGGCGATAACCGAAACCATTCCGTCACAACGATCAAGAAGTTCACGAGTAAGAGGAACCAATAGTTCCTCTTAGTTCTTTCCCTGTCCTTTCTGTTCCCCTGTCTCCTTACTTCCCTTTTCACCCTTCTTTTCACCCTTCTTGCTCGCCTTTCCTTCCTTCTCCCCACCATTCATACCCTCCTTTCCACCCTCCTTTCCACCTTCATCACTCTTCTGTCCAATGAAAATCACCCACTTCGCCAACTGCAGGGCGAACACAAGGAAGATCGAAAGTGGGAGTAACATCAAGTCCGCTTCGCGCTTCCCTTTCATCGTCTCCCAAGCCTTCTCAAAGATGACATCATTTTCCTTCACACCCCCAGCCCCAGCCATTTTGAGCTCCCCAGAAAAAGCTTGCCCAAGATCGAAGACCAAGCAGACAGTAAGGATCCCGCCGATGAACTGAATGCATGACAACACGAATTCGAGAATGGCACAGAAGGAAGACCAAATGGAAGCCAGAAGGCCGATGGACGCTTCACCAGGCGCAGTCTCCGTAGTAACGCCGTGCTTTGCGGAAGCTGGTTTGACGTCTTTCCCAACGTTGCGTTTGAGCTTTGTAGGAATATCGGCCTTTGGAGAAGACGAGGCGATGTTCTTGCCATCATGGTGCTTGAGCTTTGTCAGATATTCGTTCTTTGGAGTAGCCGATTCGACCTTGCTGCCAGTGTTGTGCTTGAGGAAAGCAGGGTCAAAAGGATCGGGTTTTCCGGTCTTCTCACCGTGATGGTAGTGGATATGCAGGTTTTCGATGATATGGACGGAGAGTTCTGGCTTGCCAGAAGAGGAGGCTGGGACGAGTTTCTCCATGATTGCTTCAAGGGTTTCGTTGGAGGGAGTGTAGGGAAACATCACGGATAGTGGTAGTGCGTGAATGAGCGAGCTCGAGATGATAGAGGGCGTGAATAGGTAGCTTTTCACAGGAAAGATGCTGGGAAGAATTGTGCTTGGAGAAGATGCTGGAAAGTTCCTAAGAGTGCTGCTGGAATTTACAGAAGAAGAAGCTTGGAAGAAAGAAGCCCTTACTTATACAAGTAGCAGACGCCAGAGCATCAATGACCAGATTCGTATGTGGGAGCTTGTCCAGCAATGCTCAACCACCAATCACCCGTGTCTCAGATATTTCCCTGGTACCCAAGCAGCAACAACCCGCCGGCCGAGACATCCAAGCATATACATCAAAGAAAAAAAGCCGGTGTCCGCGCCCTAGAAAACATAGTTCCGTCTCCAATAACCCACTCACTCAATTCGTATCCATCTCACCGCCATGAGCCCGTCCAGCAGCAGCATCCCCCGAAACATTCGCCGGCCTATAGTGCTCCTCCTCCACCGCATCCCGGACCCACCGAGGCGAATTCCCTCCCCTCCCACTCCCCATTTCCGACGATCCCCCCATCTCAGCGCCACCACCACTCCTCCTCCCCCCATCTCGCGCCACCGCCGGCGCAAGTTCCGGCTTTGTCTCGGGAGCCGGCGCCTGCAAACGCTGCACGTTCGCCTCCGCCTGCCGCTTCTTGCGCTCCGCCCACCACAGCGTCATGCTCTTGCTCCGCTTCTCGCTCTTCGCCTTCTGTCGCCGCTCCTGCCGCTGCTCGGGGGTCTCGGTGGGAGGCCAGACGTCGAGAGCGCGTCCGGTGGCGGCGGGTTTGGTCTTGGGGGGCAGGATCTTGGGTGGGGCCTTGGGAGGTCCTGATACGGGTCCAGCGTTCATGTCTACGGGAAAGGAGGAGAGGTATGGTTGCGTGGTGTAAGACATGGTGCTCGGTCCGCTGGGCGGGTACGGTGGTTGTGCTGGTGGTGGCAGTGGTGGTTGTGCCTTTGGCTGTGCTCTTGGTTGCGCTGATAATTGCGTTGCTGTTTGCGCTGCTGTTTGTGCATGTGCATGTGCGTCAAATGTCTTTTCGGGCGACTCTGCAGCCGACGAAGTGCCAGCGCGAGACTCTTGGATGCCAGGAAGGGCAATGGGCAAGAGCTTCTTGTTCCAGGTGCCTCTCGGGCCTTTCTTGATTCCTGCATCCGGCCGCTTTTGCAAGTTCTTGCTTCCCTTGGGTCTTCCCCTCCGCTTTGGTGGCCCGGTGGGTCCTGATGATGAGGTGCGAAACAGGCCATCACGTTCGTCACCTTCGCCCTCACCATCATCGCCTTCAGTTTCCTCTTCGGTAGTCGTAGTAAGCGCGCTTCCGGCTCTCATTTCGCGAATGCGCGGATTCAATAGATCAGTGCGGATGCCGGCATTCTGTCTCCTGCTGCGCTTCTTGGGCGGGCCACTTCCAGCACCAGCATCAGTATCAGGTGTCATAGACGCAGCACCACGCTTGCGCGTCGTTTCTGGCGTCGTGGCTGCAGTGGAGATATTGCCCTCAACTTTCTGGGTGGGTTTGCGGGTTCGCCTTCCTGGTCCGGCGCCTGCGTCATCTTCGCTAAGCCCGAAAGTTTCAAGCACATCGCGATTACGTCTATCGCGGAGTTCACGTCCTCTGAGTCCACGTACGCTACGTTGGGTGAAGGGGTTCTGGGTTCCGATCTTCTTTGGGTCAAAGGTATAGCCGTATATTTCGGCTTCACGCATGTCAGCGTAGATTTCAGGATCGATAGGATTACGTGCACCGGTGGCAGGTCTGCGAGGAATGTTTGCATGCGGCGCAGTGCGCTTATCGATTGCAAGATATTCGTCCTGCCAAAGTTTGAGGGCCGCTTGGGTATTTTCTGCGATGGCGTAAAGGACTTCCATGGGTCGTTGTTGAGGATTAGTCTTCGTTAGCGCGTTTATGAAAGCTTCCTGGTCCGTCATTGGTGCAAAACGGGTCTTGAGTATATAATCTGCACTATCTTCGCAATCTTCCTCAGCAACGTCTTGAGGTCGTTCCTGGAAAGCCGGAGGAAGGTCGGCGTCAGAGAGTTCTTCGTCTACAATGATAACTGGCGTCTCAACGCTCGGAATTTTTGTTTCACCTGAGGTTAGTGGAGGCTCGATACTAGATTCCTTTTCTTTCGGTGATGAACGTCCGGAGGAAGGCGAAGCTTGCCCGGCGTCATTTCGGGGTGAGCCAGCAGCAGATGGCGCTTCAGTCGCTGGCTGCTCGTCTCTCTCGCGTTCTCGGTCAACTCGTTGACGAAGTTCTTCTTCAATCTGGTGACTTGGATCTGGTGAATTTTGGGTCGTTTGTTGGCGACCATCTGTCGTTCTGAGGCTGTTACCTTCCGCAACCTGAGCCCCAGATTTTGGCGACTGTCTTGCTGAAGCAGTAATTACGCGTATGTTTGCATCACTTTCATTTGAATGAATAGCGTGATGCTCAGAAATTCCGAGTGGCTCAGATATGTTATTCTGGGCATTTTTCTTGGCCGGAGAACTGCGTGAGGATTGATTCTGGCCGAGCACATTTTGCTCATCGTCATCAATTAATTGTTTTTCCAATGATTCGAGGAAACGGCGATCTAAGCCATGAATCCTAAGGTGAGGTGACTTCCAGGATGCATAAATCCTTGCCCTCCGCCTTGCCCGCAGTGACGGGGAGGTAGGAGAGGCTTTTCCGACAATGATTTCGCTGTGAGCTGATAAATTTGAAGCTGATCGAGTGGCCTTTCGAATAGGCGTTGATAAAGCGGCTGGATCGCTTTGCCGAGATCTCGCTCGTGTCTTGGGCTTAGTAACTTTTGCGTCCTGGCCCCTGGTCCGCATGGTGGATGATTGCGGGCTCGGTCAATGCCAGAAGAGGTGGTGGAAACAAGTCAATGATGAGATTTGGTAAGTTCGTATGATAAGTAGAGTGGGTTTGATAAATTAAGTCGAGAATTGCGACTTTACTAGTCCTCGACAGAACAATGTCAGGTGGCTGAAAACAAAGGTGAGCACCGACCACCGGATGGAGTATCAGATTTGACAGATCGGAGTCGCACGACTCGACGCTTTAGACAAGCACTAATGACAAGTCAAATGGATTGAGAGCAAAGTCGAGGTCTCCAGCGGAGAGAACAATGGATTACAGAGCGGCGGTACGGAGTAATTGTTCGATGGCAGGACGATGGTGAGGTGACACCAGTCCGGGTGCTCCTAATCAATAAGATCCCGATCGGGTAAGGCTCAGTCAAATCCAGCCAATCAGCGCTAGGCAGCAACAGCACCCGCCAAGCTAAGCACCAAAGGTATCGCGTCAATAACACAGAACAATAGTCACCCAAAGCCTACAGCAACGACAATAACCGCTTGGCTTTCTTCACATTTGCCTTCTTGCGCTCCTGCTATCTCCACACTATGTCCGCCAAAAAGGGTCTCACCGACGAAGAACTCCTCGCTCAATTCGACACCATTAGCGGCGAGGACACCCAACCCCCCACCTCCACCTCCACATCCAAGCCAGCTTCCAAACCCCCCGAATCTACTCAAGCTACCAAAGAAGATGATGATGATCCTCTTGCCGAGCTCACTGCGCTCGCAGCTCAACGCCCTTCATCTCGTCCCGCCACTCCGCGCCGGAAAGACATTGTGAATACGCCTTCGAGCAGCACAGCATCGGATCGTACAAGCGAGGATAAGGGCCGGACGGGACCTTCTTCCCATCCTGCTCCCATCCCTTCCCAGCCCACTCAACCCAGGAAGAGTGGTGAGAGCGGGTTTCGGCAGAAGTTCACGCCAACGGTAGAAGATGCAGACCAAGAGATGAAGGCGAAGGAGAAGGCAGAAGCAGGAGCCGGAGGAGGCTGGTGGGGAGGCATCTTCGGGGCCGCGAGTGCGGCAATGAAGACGGGTGAAGCGTTTGTGAAGGATTTGCAGAAGAACGAGGAGGCGCAAAAGTGGGCAGAGCGAGTGCAGGAGAATGCGTTATCTCTTCGTGGTCTAGGTATGCCTATACAGCTTCTATGCCAGCCATATTCACCCACTCCGACTTCTCTACTTTTATCCTTCTACCCAGCACCCCCAATGGCAGAAGCAAAACATCGACACGAATGCTGATATGCTCCCCTTCCCAGGCAACGACCTCCGCACCCGCGCCCTCCCCACCTTCACCTCCCTCCTACACACCCTCGCTCCCCCAATCTCCGCCCACGAACGCCTACAGATCCACATCACCCACGACCTCGTCGGTTACCCCTCGCTCGACCCACTCATCTACCAAACCTTCGCACGCGTCATGGCCCAAGTCGAAGGCGGCGACCTGCTCGTCCTGCAACGCGGCTCCGAATCCACACAGCGCCGCGCCTCCGACGTCGGATACGGCAGCAGCCAAACCGGCAGCGGCAGTAGCGGATGGACGGACGGCCCCTGGTGGCGGCAGCAAGACGGGGCCTCGGGCGGGACAGACAAGCAGCAACAGCGGAGTCTTGGGGCAGTGCCCGGTCTGATCGAAGGCACGAAGCTATGCCGAGTCGCGGCAGAGACCTACGCGACCGAGTTCTTCGCCTCCCGGGGCGGCGTCGAAGAGGCGGCGAAGCAGGCGACGCAGGTCCTGTCCGAGAGCAATCCCGTACGGAGCAGCGATATTTTTCTGGCGCTGCAGCCCGTGACGCACGAGGCGCCGGCGGAGCTGTTTGCGGCGAGTGCGAAGGGTACGACGGCGGGTGCGAAGGAGGGAGAGAAGTCGGGGGTGGAAGGGGCGGGAGGAGTGCAGGAGCCAGTGGAGGAAGAGGAGCCGCTGATGAGCTTTGCGATTTACTTGCATGATCCGATCCATAGTATTGCGTTCTCGACGGTGGCGCAGCCCGTGCCACAGCGGTGGATTGATTGGTTGGATGCGGTGGCGCCGGATACGGAGGATGCTGGGGATAGACCGCAGCTGCCGCCGGAGATTCAGGAGATCATTGCGAGTGGAGGGGTTGATCCGCGAGAATGGGTCGCTGAGTGGCTGGAAGAGGTGCTGGGTCTGGGGTTTGGGGTTGTCGCGCAAAGGTATGTAGCGAGACGGATGGGGGTTGGTGAGGGAGGGATTGGAAGGGGGAAGATGAAGGAGCAAGCAATCGAGAGTGGAGCGGGAGAGGCTGCAAGGGCGATGTAGCTGGCTCAGGCGCTCTGGTAGCATTTCTAGCTTTCTTACAGGCGTCGTGGATGGCGAATACGGTGTCTGGATAGAGTACCTTATCACATGCATTATCCAAGGGCAGAGTAAAGACTTCTTGTCTTCGTATCTAATCTAAAAATATATTTGAAGAGCTGAGCTTCACGTAATGCAGAGCAGATAGCTAATCCACACAAAGATCCATCATCCGGATGATTTCCCACATGTATATTACTAGCATAATATCTCTCAAACAATCTCCCAATCCATACATTCGGCAAACCTGGAACGACGCCTTTCCACTACACCATCAGAGAGCGTTAAATAGGCCATCCAGTTCATTGCTCGTTACACATATACCGATCAATCATTCTCGTCATCTCTTCTCACATCTCAATACCGCTCCGAAACTGGAGGATACCGCCTCCCACTCACACCATTCACAGGCCCAGTAGGGGGGCTAACATACCTATGCACCGCACTCCCCTCCCGCCCCATCTGCTCCCGTCGAAACTCTCTACTATCCCGTTCCCGCGGACTTATCCCCTCCCTGTCCCGGTCCCTATCCCTATCCCTATCACGCGCATCCCGCGGATCCCGCCCCTCCCAACTCGCCCTCTCCCGCGGACTCGACCCACTCCTCGGATCATACCACTCGCGCCGCGCGCTTGGCGGCCGCCCTCCACCTTCCGCACCTGCCGACGCTGGCGAGCCGGCCGTCCCATCCCTCATCGCGCCGTCGATCGACGGCCGTCCACCTCCATCACCGCGCGGCGAGCGCCCCGCATACGCGCCTCCGCGCGGTAAGGGCGGCGGTGGACCCATCGCACTGCCTTGCTGCGTGCTTCGTCGGCCGCCGCCGCCACCAGACGCCGGTGATGGGCCGCCGCTGGTACCCAAGCCCGGGGCGAAATTGGCGGGAAGGCTGCCGGTGCGTTCGTAGCCGGACGGGGCCTGCAGGTGCGCGACGTGGGTGGCGAAGAGGGGGCTGGCGCTGGGGCCGAATTCTTGGGCTTTGATGCCGTGGGCTGGGGCCGAGGAGGGGGAGGGGTCGCGGTAGACGCCGAGGCCGGTGGGCTTGCGCTCGGGGAGCGGGCCCGCGGAAGTAGGAGGGTGGAGGGGAGGTGGTGGCATGTTGCTGGGACTGATGCTCGCAGCGGGTGAGGGACCGCGTCCACCGGGGGGTGGTGCCGTGTGCAGGCTGCCGCTGCTGAGAGGGTTGGGCGCGAAGTAGCTGGGAGAGGTGGGTGTGTGGCTGTGGCGGCGGCCGTCGGGGGGACTGACGGTTACGCCTGGAGGCGCGCCGGACGAAGATCGTCGATGAGGCTGCATCCGGGGAAAGTATTCGCGGGGAGAGGAAGGTGGATCATGGGAGCGGCGGTGGCGGAGATTCGGATTGGGAGGAGGTCGATTGGGGTTTTCTGAAGGGCGGCTGGGATCTGAGCGGCGGTGACGCTGGGAATTGGGAGGACCACTGCGAGCGTCTGGAGACTCCGAGTCGCCGTCTGATGTGTCGGAGGAGTCCGAGTCTTCGCCAGAGGAAGTGTGGGGAGGTGTATGCTGCGACGGCCGCCGCTGGTACGGAGGCCGTTGCGGGTTTTGGGGTGGATGTCCATTATCGTTGTATTTGCGAGAATTGTGACGACTGGGTGGTGTGCCACCCTTTGGCCCAATATCCTCTACGTCTTCATGATCGTTGGAAGTTGATCGATGCTGATGGTGATTGTGATTGTGCTCATGCTCGTGTGAACGTTGACGCGGCGTCCATAGATAAGGGCTAAATGTTGTCTTCACCGTACGAGCAACTGACTTTCCCCCTTCAACGATCCTTTCCCGAGGTGAATGAGAAGTATGATGAGCCGGGGGAGAGCGTGGGGGATCGCGCGAATAGCGACGAATGATCGTTGGACGACCACCGCGACTACGGTAGAGAGGATTGGAGAAGTACCTCGCAGCGGCATGGCGGGATTCATCGTCGGTACTAGCATAAGACTCAGTCCTGCTAAGGTGGCCTACAGGTCCAGGCCCAGGCCGCAAGTTACGCCCGTATTCATGTTCTCCAATTTGAGCCCAACCTTCATGCTCCGCCTCTTCGGCATCGATTTGCAGACGCCGAGAGACATTGTCGTACCAGGTCAGCATATCATCATCTGGCTTTTCCGGCAGACATTCTCGTGGTAAAATTTTAGGAAAGGTCTCGCCACTTTCTGGATCGGTAATATCGAAGTTTTTGACGGCATTTTGCAGAAATGGCACATGTTCTTCTGGCCCGAGAAGAAGCTGGATTGTCTGCCAGGTCACGAATCCTTGCGGTTTGAGGGCCGGTATCGAAGGATCTTCATATCCTCCATCCCCTTTGCCGGGTTGTAAGGAGTGTTTGCAGCCAAGTGATTTGTAGATGAAGCCGATAGACTGGGGTATGGTCTCGATGAAAAGAACGTCGTAATCGCCGCCCACGGATTTATAAAATTCCGCGAGCTGGGCAGGCGCGAGGTCGGGGCACTCCTCGTCTGGTTGCACTGTTGAGCTCTGTAAAAAGTGTCAATGTTTCGGGGCCTCTGCATGTGAAGAATGGAAAGTTAGAGTGACGTACGATGTGATTTGCAATGCCGCGTAAGAGACGATTGAGCTTGTCCGTCCCACATTTGTCTTGCTTGACTAGATAGCCCCAGTATTGCTGAGCTTCCCGCGCTTCTGGGTCAGGCGTCTCGACGGCCATGGCTGGCCGAAGCGACGTGTGCAGTTCCTTCTCCGCACACCGCTACCGGATGGAGTATGGAGTACGAGCGATACTCAGAGATGGGGTCAATCGATTGCGCGACACGGGCAGCGAGAAGGGAAGCTGTAATATTTACGTAGCCTGAACATTGGGCAAAGGGCCAAAACCCTTGCGGGCATGGCAGGCAGCAATTCCGAAATGGTGGTTCAAACAGCTCCGGGGTGGTGCTTCGATGCGGGAATCATTGGATGGAGAATGGGCGTGACATGCATGCACCCGGTTCCGCCCAGTTGTCGCTGCCACTTTGCCACATCCGCGAATACGTATGCAGAAACATGTGCCATTTTGCTATGCTATGCGGATCTGGTATTTTGGGCTATTTACCCTGGTCGTCATGTGATATCGTTCAGAGGCACAGAAAATCTATAATTAAAGTCCACATCGTCGCCGTCAGTTGACTCTTCCTTAGCCTATCCGACTTCCCGTCCATTATTCCGTGACCCATCTCGCCTGAGTCGACTGTTCTATAACCGTCCCAATTTCAATGTACAAATTTAGTGCTCGAGCAGACGCAAGCTACCCTGCACCACTACGTTCTCCAGAATCGATCCCGGTGGAATGTCGATAGTGCTGCCCTCACTGCACACAATGATAACAGTGCCCTTCAAGGTCACACCGCGACCAACATTGACGGGTCCAGTGATGGTGAGATGGTCGAGCTCGACAATGTTGGGAATGCTAGGGATGCGTGACTGGAAGCTCGAAACCTTCTTGAAGTCGCTGCCAAGCTTGATGAGGGGAGCTGGGCCGAAACGATTCGGATCCATGATGAGCTGACCGTGCTGAAGAGTGTAGAGATTGGACTTGACAAGCATGAGATCAGAGCAAGTCTTGACAGGCAGGAAGCGACGCCGAGGAACGTTGACACCGTGCGCATTGTTGAAGTGACGGATTGCAGCACCGACGGCAGTCTCGAGCTGAATGATCGAGACGTCTGACTCGCCCTTCTTGTCGGCCGGGATCGACTTTTCGTTGGGGATGATCTCCATGGCAAGCTCGTTGCTTTCGACGACACGCTTGATGGCTCGGAGGTTGAGCCAGATGTTGTTGGTGTTGAAGTACTTGAACTTCTTGATCGATTTGAACTCGTTCACATGCTCCTTGGGAACCTGCGCGATTTCGAGAAGACGGACCGAGTTCTCATAGTCGATGATAGTACCACCCTTGACATCAGCCTTGGTCTTGTCGGTCAACTCCATGATGTACTCGGCCTTGGTTTCAACCATGTGCTGGAGGATGCTGAGATCGACGACAGCACCCAGGTTGTCGGCGTTGGAGAGGAAGATGATCTCAACGCCGCGCGCAAGAAGCTTATCGAGAATGCCCGAGTTGTAAAGTGACTCAAAAACGTCACCATGGCCAGGAGGATACCAGTCAGAGATCTGGGATTGAGCATTCTTGGGAGCAGGGAGCAGAGAATCCTTCAGGACACGGGGATACTTGGATTGATTAAAGGTCATGATGTCGATGTTGTGGCCTTCGTATTTCTTGATGATATTGGCAGTGTCGGAGTCGGTGTTGAACGAGTTCATGAGAACAAAAGGAACATTGACATTGTAGTTACGGTTGAGGTATTCGATCTGGCGGACTGAGAGATCGAGGAATGACATGCCATCACGGACTTCGATAACCGACTTGGGACCAACGCAACCCATGGAGGTACCAAGGCCACCGTTGAGCTTGACAACGGCGAGCTTGCTGAGAAACTCGACCGAGTTGGAGTTGCCGAGGTCACTGTACTCAACGACTTGCTCGGGCTTGGGTGGAGCGATACGGGACCACTCAATGGCATTGCCCTTGGCCTTGTCATTGAGATAGCGACGGAAGAGAGAAAAGAAGTTGTCCATTTCCGTCTCGAAACGCTACAAAGCAATCAGCCATGTCCAAGCTAACTATATGGATCTTCTTACCTCCTTGTCGTTTGGGTCGGCAACAGTGTCGGCAAGATTGTTGAGGGCATTGCGCATCTGAGAGGCGGCAACGGAGGTAGAAGTGTTCTCAAATTGCTATGATTCAATCCGATCAGCAAAAATCCAAGTGTATAAAAACAATTCAAACAAAAGTCTTGGTCAGGACCAGAAGAGCAGGAAGCTAGAGGCGCGCTCAGGTTGTGGACCATCCTTCAATTGGCCGGGGAGGTGTTCGGGGGTGCTCCAGTTGAAGGTGAAGTCGTCCAGCAGGCAGTTAAGAGTCTACTGAAAACGTATTTCAATCGCGGTGGACCATCCTGAGTATTTGTCGCTACACATACTAGAGTCACCACGGTCTCCATGGGGATCTCCATCGTAGGTATTGGTGAAGTCTTCAACTTTCCGTTAGTAGAATTCGGGTAACTCGCCTTCGCCTGTCAAAAATTGCCCAGTACGATGACCCACAGGACGAGCCAAACAATAGGCGGGCCTTGGAATAAAGGAAGCGATCCGGGTCATCTCAAGGTTTGAGCAACCTAAGGTTCGAGCTCATCGGAAGAGCCAAACAATTAAGCCCAGACGGACAAATGCTGGATTGGAGCCGGGGACAGATGGTAGAACACCGAGATAGCGACTTTGATCTCCATAAGTAGGAAGGACCAAGTAAGCCAGAAATAGTCAAGCCAAGCAAAGTTTACAATGGCCGAGTGATTTGTATGGTGCTCCAGAGACGCATCCTCTTCCGGAACAGTACAGAAGTTTCAAAGCAGCACACTTACCACAGCACTCTGAGTCTTGCCGTGATGCTTCTGCTGGAAGTCACCTTCGCCGTTAACGCCAGCTGCGTTCTTGATATGTGAGGGGATTGCGTCCTTGATCTTGGAAGCCATTTTGAGCGTGAGCAATGTATTTAATGAGGAAGTTTCTGGATTCTGGAGCAAACCTTGAAGCGAAGCGAATTAGCAAGAGGAGGAAAGAGAAAATGGCGAGAGGATTGACGAAATGTGTCCTGCTGCAGGAGCTGGAGGGGAAGTTAGGCCAGGGTAGCAGCTCACCGAGGTGGGGCTAGTGCGGTGAATGAGGGCCCCGATTGGTCCGACTCTGATACGCCAACTAAGGAAAACGTGGAGGAAAAGTGAATGGACGCGTCGCGAAGGATGGCAGCAATGTGACAGAGTCAATTGACAGGTTGGCAGACAGCAATGCGGGCAAGCACTGCGCAGCCTTTTATCACTTTTCGCCGCGGTGAAAAAATAATTTAAGTTGAACCCTGAGCTACGTGTGCAGGTGGCGTTGGGAGGACGACGTGCCGGGGCCCTGGCTAAGGTGAATCCCACTTGGCGCCTTCATCAAAAAGCGGCCCGTCAGTCAACCCTATGGGCCCCGATTGATATTGTCTTGATGGTTCGGAATCGTCTTCGTGACCGCCTGTTTTGGTGGTCAATCTCTACCGCTAGTGTCCTCATTACCTCGTTCGATCACCCAATCAGTCCATTGCCGTTTCTGAAAAGGAATACATATGGGATGCACAGCCTAATTAAAATCCCGATTGCTTGTCGTGCATTTTCGCAAATCCAAAACTTCAGGTTAAGCATCCTTATGTCTCTGAGAAGCGGCGTGGCAGCGTGGGGGGAGACCTCATCTCTAAGATCTTCTCGGGTGGCGCCAAAGTGGCTTAAACATCGTCCTGATTAGGTCTGACCGGCTACCGATTCGCACGCGATGATCCCAACCCTGTTTAGACCTGCAGCGGCTTTCCTGACGGAAGCTGTCCAGGGTTTCTAGAACTTGAATTTGCTAGTGTGAACTGCAATCTTTCGATTTCAATGTCTGCACATGCAGGTACCTCTCTAGATGATATCGAAAATGTTTCACTAGATTACTGTACGCGTCATGCCGTTTTAGTACGATCTGCATGAAAGGACCTTGAATCATATCGAAGCCATGGCAATAGCTGGGGCAGTGCCCTGAATTCAACACAATCTCCTGCGGTGTCCTGGTTCGCCATCAACGCCGGACGATAACACATCCCTGCTCAGGGCTCTCCCGAAATTTGCATCAATTTACCGAACAACGTGAATCTGTCTTTGGTGTCCTGCATCTGCCCACGTGGGAGAGCATGCTGCATTTAGAAAGCCGCTGGACTTTGTGCCGTTCACAGCATGCCCATTCTGTAGGTGAATCTAGGTCCAGAAACAATGCCGATCTCAATAACTGAGCCACCTCAATACCTTATCGGCGCCTGTAAATTTCCACTGAAGGTGCCTCTGCAAATGGAATGGCGAGTGGCTTCGATATCTTGACACCAATCCCAACCTGAAGCTGCTTGCCAGCCACGACTAGCTGGTCCAGGACTGCGTCCGCCACTGTCGTTGAAAGAGCTTCCAGAGTCTCAAAAGACGAGCCTTCAATTGTCTGTTATAGTAACCTTTAGCCTTTGACGCCAAGAGTGAAAAGAACGAACCTCAATCAAGTTTCTTTCGGCTCTTCGCACACCCAGCGGGATATCGATCTCGTTTCTCGGATCGTCCAGCCAAACATTAGCTATGACAGGTTGTTTCGATTCTCTCTCATGAGTATTGATTCCGATAAGCGCAGAGGTCCGGATGTTCTTAAAATAGACAATCAAAGCGCCAAGTCCCTCAGTTGTCATTGATTTTTTGAGCCCGATCCCATCTCCCATCATACAAGCTTTGGGGAAAAAGATATCGGTCTCAACTGCTTCCACAACTTCGCTAGGGATGAGATCTTCTATCAGTCCCCATATCTGGTGTACCGCAAAAAGGTCCTTTGTTCCAGTATATCGTTCGATCCTGTCACGAATGTCTTTGCTGAGGGAGCCATAATTAATTGTGCTCTGGTCCAGTGCATCCTGTTTGGCAGCTGATTGGAACTCCCGGCGTAAAGATAATGTGACACTGATAAGCGCTGGTTGCGATTTAGCCCGGCCAAAAGAATCCGGGAATACGTCTGTAGAGATTTGCAGGTTATCAATGCGGATTTTGTCTGCATGCACGGGATTTTGGCGCTGCCATTCAAACCATGGAAGCGCTTTGGCATCCATGCTTGCTAACGCGAGTGATAGATTATACAGCCAGCGTAATAACAAACTGGCTTTAGAATATTAAAGTTATCTAACTTTGTTGAGTATCAGACACTCGATGTTCACAGCGGATTCTGCGACAGGATGTCAAACACTTTTAGCGGCTGAGTTGCGATGTGCATTATGGAGAACTTCGTGGCACAACCAAACGAACAACCAAACGAACAGCCAAACGAACAGCCAAACGAAGAACCGCACGACTTTCAATCCATATAGTATCTCCAAAACTTTTTGAATACCTTATATTCAACATTTCCCTGAAAGGCTATCTATAATGAGTTTCATAAACAAGTAAATTTTGGATATTATTTTCCCCCGAAATTTTAGAGAATTGTAGCAAAAAGATTTGTGTTGTATCACGACCTTTTCCGTTATGCCTGATTTGCGTGGCCCTTGTTCTGGTCAGGCGGAGCTGTAGAAGCGGGGTTATTAGCATGACCAGCGTAACTCCGAGAGCATGGCTAAGGAATTGCGCTGTCTTGGTTCTATCTTCCCAAGCCCTGGGAAACGAGTATCATTGTCACTAGCGCTCTACCATATGTCAATGATATTCCTCATTTTTGAAACATGGTAGGATAGCTACTCCCCTTGAGATGTTTTTGCGACGATACTGTAGGGGACGCGGTCTCAACATTGTCTACATCGGGGGTAAGTGATCGGTGTAGCTAAAAATTGTAGTTTCTGCTTGCTATACAGTCTTAGAGATGACATGGTATTCAAAGAACAAACGGTCCGATTTTCATCCCCCTACTTCGTCGGGACGGACGAGTACGGAACGACAACGGAAGCAAAAGCTCTTGGTGAGAAACGTACACTGCAAGAGTTTTGCGACAAATACCACGTCATCCATGCAGAGATGCATGAGTGGTCCAACATCAACTTCGACATCTTTAGTTGCACCACAATCAGGCTTCAGACAGACATTACCCGAGATACCTTTTTAAATCTAAAGGAAAACGGCTTCTTAGAGGAACTTATAACAACTCAACTCTATGTCAAGAGTACCACTCGTTCCTTACAGAACATTTCCTAGAAGGTGAGTGCCTAACCTGTAGCTACGCGGACGCTCACGCCGACGGTTTTTGAGGAGTGGGAGAAGAGTGTAAAGCCAGGGGCAGAATTAAATGGAAATTGATAATACGACCTCTGTGGCCAACTTCTGGAACCTCTCGAATTAAAACACCCTCGATGCAAAATTGACGGCTCTACACCGAAAATCAGGGACACGAAGCATATCTTCTTGGAATTGGATAAGTTGCAGCCGAAAATCGAGTCTTTCTTTCGAGTAGTCGCCGAGAACGGAGCGACTCCTTCCTACAATCGAACAAGCTTGACAACAACCTCGCCGCAAACGAGCCTTCTAAGTGTGCTGCTGTCATGGGTCTAGTTATTAACCTAATTCATCTTTTCGCCTCTGCCATGGCGCCGTAAATGTCGGAGACAGCCAGATCCATGAACAGCTGGCTCCGCAAGGACCCGATTTCGATCCCTATTCGTTGAAATGCTGCTTCAATCGATCCTGGCCATGGAATCGGAAAAGCGGAGCTCGCTTCCAGCGGTACCAACCCAGAGAAGGCAGACGTGTGGCGAAAAATGTTTGGTAGCGGAGACACGAAGAAGCTAAGGCAGGAGGAAGTTATAATGAAAGCAAAGAAGAGCGAAGCTGAGCCACCTTGAAAGAGATCGAAGGACTCAAGAGAGCCAGAAGGACAAGTTTATCATGAGCTTGGGCATAGCGAATACGAGTCTCACCTATCGGCTTCCCTATCCCAGCTTCATCGGGCACTCTCTGCGCAATGCAGAGCATTCTGCTACAGCCATCGCAAAAGTAAATCATCCCGCAGTTCACAACAAATACCTATGCAAGTGAGCGGCTACGTTCCTCCCGAGCTGGGAGCAGAACGTAGACGTATTCGAGAAAACGAGCAGAACGCAGTTCATTTGATCAGCACAGGAGTAATGGATGTAGCACACTTCTCTCGTTCGCTGAAAATGACGCGGGGTAGCTGGCGCATAGGATTAGGAACTAAGTTATGAAGGTAAATAGAAGGGAGAGAAGTCGCAGAGAAGTCGATGGCGAATGAAAGGTTTTAGTCATGGATGCTGAGTCTGAAACTGGGTTGGCATTCCTCCTGTGACTTATCGGCCTAATCTTCAAGTGCACTTCGCAGACAAGCTGCGACTTGCTTGACGAATTCGCGTTCTTCTTCCTTTTCGGATTCGTTTCCCTCGTTTTGCGATAGACCCAACGCACCAATCTGCCAACCAATACATACTTCGAGACTACCGTCCCTCACGCCGATGGCACTGAAGGTAAGGGGAGGTCCTATAGGGCTTGCAGGCTGCGAGAAGAGCATGTCCTGGAAGCTCACAGTTGGACGGTCTTGGGTCGCCGACAACGAACCTGCCTCGAAGTCGACGCTTCCCAAGTTGCTGAGTTCCCAGCTATATTCACGCTGTTGTCCGATTTGGCCTTGCATCCAGACCGAAAAGTCTGAGACGTATCGAAGCAGACCGACGGGCTGGTCTTGTAATGTTGTAGCACAGTGTGCTACGTGCTGGCCTTGCGAACGTATACGCTGCCACGCATTCTCGTCGATCGGGTCGAGCTCAAGGTCCGAGGATTCGTACCGCAAATACGCTCCGCTAGCGTAATTCCCCATCTCAGTATCCGACACGCCAAGAGCTCTTCGCAGATTCAAAGGTATTTGTGAGACGAAATTCGTTTCCTGAGATTGCTTGCCTGATGCCTTAAGAGCTTTATTTATCGCTTGAGCAATAAGATAATTTAGCAGGGGGGTCAGCTTCGCGCCATTTTTCTTGCACTTGGCAAGGGTAGCTTTCAATGCCACAGCATTAATGCGGACAGTCTCCACACTGGTCGCGATCTGCGCCCCGGCAAGTTCAACGTCTTTCCAGACTGTGGTGCCCGTGGCTCGGTCATGACGCGGGGCTTTCACGGTGCGAGTCCTGTCGATGAATTTATCAGAGCCAATCCACGTTTTCTCATCTGCACCAGTTGGAGGGCCAGATATACGGAGAAAATTTGCGAGAAACCCCGGCAACAATTGGCCAAGCGCGGGACGAAGTAGGAAAGACCAACTGATCGGCATGCGTAACGGTGAGTCCGAGGGTTCAGACAAGGAGAATGATGGTATTTCAACAGTCATTTCTTGCTTGCTTGGATCGTGTAGCAGTGCCTTTCCTAATGCTTCAGAAAAGGTCCGATGAAAGGCAATACCAGACATTCCGTCGCCATGGCTGTGCGAGAAGGTAAAGGAGATGAAAACACGATGCACATCGTTTGCTCCAACGAGAGGTAGCACATTGAGTGCCCATGCAGGCTCGGACTCGACGTCTGAGAATCTCCGTTCAGGGTCGTTGTGAAGCTGCTCGAGAACATGATTGAGTAGCTCTGCCTCAGTATCTGGAACGGACTCTATACTTGGAAGAGGTAATGGGCGAAAATGGTTGCGCAAGTCCACTTGGTTCGACCGAGCATAGACAGGGTTGTCCGAGGCAGCATCTCGAATAATTACTGAGAGAAATGGGTGCTGTCGGATGCAGTCGATCAGGGCTGGCGCATACAATTCAAGGTGCTGTAGCCGTGATTCTTTCACCAGTGGAGAGGGGATCGAGTAGATGCCTGCCACAACGACATTGCTGTAGAATCCTAGGTTGTGTCTAACAATGCAGCGCTTCTCAAACGGACCTGATTACGATCAAAGACTGTTTACAATTGTTTGAAATGAAGCGAGATATGTACCTGGCTTTCGGAGTACGGTGGATTCCATCCCTAGAGTTGCAAGTTTAGTCTTCTAGCTTGTTTCAAGATGACATGACGGATACGAAGCAGAAAATTAGAACTTAACAATCAGCGAGCTCTTGAGAAAAGGCTCATATCTAGTAGAAAGGGAGAGTCGGAAATTCTACCGTTCAATTTCCGCTGCTAAGCAGCCAACAGGTCATTAGGTAGGAAGCGACAATTGAAGCTCCGGTGTCCCCGCCGTAATATTCAAGGCCCCTGTGTCGATCATGGTCCGGGCGTTGGTGACGCTTGTGGAATGGAAAGCTCGAGAACAACCACGAGGCTCAAATGCTCGCGTTTGCCTAACACAACCTAGACCTTTTGCATAACGACGTCGACTGGCAGTTTTATCGGCGTATCTGTTCATAAACGATACTGTTGGAAAAAATGGCGGACGCACTCAAAGCAGAGGGTAACAAACTATTTGCAGAAAAGAAGTTCGATGAAGCTATGTGAGTTTGCCGCCCACAGCTTGAACCTTACTTTCACTGACATTGTATAGCGCCAAATTCTCAGAAGCAATCGAGCTCGATCCAAAAAATCATGTGCTGTATTCGAATCGCTCCGGGGCGTACTCGTCTCTGAAAGATTGGGACCACGCACTGGAAGATGCAAGTAAGACTACAGAGCTCAAAGCAGACTGGGGCAAGGGCTGGGGTAGAAAGGGAGCTGCCCTTCATGGCAAGGGTGACCTAGGTAAGCTGCAGCCTCTTCTATAGTATCTACTCCTGTGCTCATTATTTGTTCTAGTGGGAGCTGTGGATGCGTTTGAAGAAGCCCTCAAGTTAGACCCTGCCAATGCCCAAGCAAAATCCGGACTAGACGCTGTCAAGCGGGCTATCGACGCTGAAGCCCGAGCAGACGGGGGAGGAGATCCTGCTGCCGGATTAAGCAACATGTTCAATGATCCACAACTCTTCCAAAAGCTCGCCAACAATCCCAAGACAAGCTCCTTGCTTGGAGACGCAGACTTCATGCAGAAACTACAGCGCATCAAGCAGAATCCCAACAGCATTGGGCAAGAGATGGGTGACCCTCGCTTCTTACAGGTGATGAGCGTCCTGCTAGGCATTGACATGCAATTCGGCGCACCACCAGAAGGAGCATCTAATGGCACCAAGGCCGGCGCAGCGGAAGAAGAGGAAGATGTCCCAATGCAAGACGTTAGTCCAAAACCAGCGCCGAAAAAAGAACCGGAACCTGAGCCGGAGCCAGAGCCAGAGCCAGAAGATGAAGAGGCCATTGCCCAGAAGAAGGCCAAGGAGGAAGCTGACAAGGAGAAGCAGTTGGGCACCGAAAATTATAAAAAGAGGCAATTCGACGACGCGATTGCGCACTATACCAAGGCTTGGGAAATTCACAAGGATATCACATATCTCACCAACCGGAGCGCTGCGAAATTCGAAAAGGGGGACTATCAGGGAACCATCGAAGACTGTAACGAGGCCGTTACTCATGGTCGTGAGGTGCTCGCCGATTTCAAGCTGATTGCCAAGGCATTCGGCCGCATTGGCAGTTCTTATGAAAAGCTCAAGGATCTTCCCAATGCCGTCGAATATTACCAGCGCTCTCTCACGGAACATCGCACGCCCGATATCCTTGCCAAGCTACGCGCTGCCGAAAAAGCCAAGATTGAAGGGGACAAGAACGCGTACATCGACCCTCAGAAGGCGGAAGAAGCGCGAGAACTGGGCAGCCAGAAATTTAAAGAAGCAGACTGGCCTGGCGCTGTGGACGCATACTCTGAGATGATTAAGCGTGCGCCCGATGACCCACGAGGCTACTCCAATCGTGCTGCATGCTTCATCAAGCTGATGGGGTTCCCCAGCGCATTGCAAGATTGTGATGAAGCCATCAAGCGCGATCCAAAGTTCATTCGCGCCTATCTACGCAAAGCTCAAGCGCTTTTTGCGATGAGGGAATACAGCAAATGCGTCGATGTATGCACCGAGGCGAGCGAGCACGACGAGGGTGGCAAGAATGCGAGGGAGATCGAGCAGCAGAGCCAAAAGGCCATGTATGCGCAGTACAGTGCTCAAGCTGGCGAGAGTGAAGAGCAAACCATGGAACGTATACAGAGAGACCCTGAGGTAAGATGAAGATTCGTGCTCGGCGTAAGTTTCATTGCTAACATACATGGTCAGATCATGGGCATCTTGCAAGACCCTGTTATGCAGAGCATCCTGCAACAAGCCAAGGGCGATCCTGCTGCCCTCAACGACCACATGAAGAACCCACAGATTCGCCAGAAAGTTCAGAAGCTTGTCGCTGCGGGTGTCATCAAAGTCGGAGGCCGTTAGACGGGCAGCAAGGGATGAAAGAAAAAGCCGAGTTGTATACCAGACTTGTTTTATATACCTTAGCATAGCGGGATAGCGATGATAATATGGAAAAACGAGTTTAACTCCATTTCGTCTCACTACAATAGGCTTGGCATCAGGAAGGATAATCCGTGCGGTTTGGACTCGAGCAAGTGGTCAAGAAGTGATAGTCAGTCGTATCTGTACCCCTCATACTTTTTTTCAAAGTCCTTCCCTAAAACAACAAGCAAGTTTTCCTTGAGTAGCCCTGCTGCCAGCAGAAGTACTCGAGTGACTCGGTCTCAAATTTCAGCCTGGAATAATGTTCGTGATGGGGATGCTAGAGCTAGTCATGCTGGGCAACTGGTCGCGTGCTCCACCCTCACGTCACATCACAAGGACCTTGAACAACCAACATGCGAGAGTCTGAATCCACACTTCTTTCTGGCGGCCAAACCTCGACGATAAAATCCTGGCTTCATTCTCGCCAAAATGTCCCGAAATCAAGAACCTCTACTTTCAAATCGTCCCTCCTCCGAGCAATCAAACGATAACGATCTCGCTGAAGAAGACGCCCTCTTGACTGGTGAGCGAGTTCGAAGACCCGCCGAAAATACAAGAATCAAGTGGAGGGAGTGGATGCTCTTCGGTTGGGCATTTGCCGCGACCGCTGTGGTCATCGTCCTCGCAGTTGTGTATCAAAATGAAAAGACGACTCAGGCTCATAGCACGCCCAATCCTAGCGGAAAACGCAATCTCATATTTATGGTGTCTGATGGCATGGGACCGACAAGTCTCTCTATGACAAGGAGCTTCAGACAGGCGCAGTACGGGCTACCATACGGCGATACTCTGATTTTGGATGAGCATTTGATCGGACAGTCCCGTACGCGGTCATCATCGAGTTTGGTCACGGACTCGGCGGCAGGAGCAACAGCATTCTCGTGCGGGAAGAAAAGCTATAACGGAGCCATCTCCATCCTACCCGATTTCTCGCCCTGCGGAACAGTCCTCGAGGCAGCCAAGAAAGAAGGTTACATGACCGGCCTCGTTGTAACTACACGCATCACCGACGCGACGCCAGCCTGCTTTGCTGCCCACGTCAACCACCGCGAGGAAGAAGACCTCATTGCCGAGCAATTAATCGGCAAACATCCGTTGGGACACACCGTTGACCTCATCCTTGGCGGTGGACGATGCCATTTCTTGCCCAATACGACTGACGCCTCCTGCCGCGAGGATGCCAAAGACATTGTCGCCGAAGCAAAAGAGCAAGGCTATACCTACATTGATAATCGTAAAGACTTTGATAACCTGGGGTCAAGCACCGGAATAAAGCTTCCATTCCTCGGATTGTTCGCTGATGAGGATATCCCATACGAAGTCGACCGCCGCTTCGAAGACACCACATATCCCTCGCTCCATAAGACGGCTGAGACCGCGTTGAAAGCTCTCAGCGCCGCAACCCAGAACAGCGACAAAGGCTTCTTCCTCATGATCGAAGGCTCGCGCATCGACCACGCCGGCCACGGCAACGACCCCGTCGCGCAAGTCCACGAAGTGCTCGCCTACGACCAGGCGTTCTCATCCGTCCTCGACTTCATCGACAAGGAAAAGACGCCAAGCCTCCTCATCGCCACCAGCGACCACGAGACCGGCGGCCTGTCCGCCGCACGACAGCTCCACGCGACATATCCCGAATACCTCTGGCACCCCTCCGTGCTCGCCAACGCCTCGCACTCCGCACACTGGCTCGCCCACACCTACCGCGACCACCTCGCCGCCACCACATCCTCCTCCTCCTCCGCCTCCAGCAACACCGACAACAACAGCGATAAAGACCTCAAGCACTACCTCCGCACCCTGCTCCGCGACCACATGGGCGTAACCGACCCGTCCCCCGCCGAACTCGCCACGCTCGTGCAGCACCCGCTGCTCGCGTCGTACCTCGTCGCGGACATGGTCTCGCGCCGGGCCCAGATCGGCTGGAGCACGCACGGCCACTCGGCCGCGGACGTGAATATCTACGCCAGCGACGCCGCGGCCGCCCGCAAGTTGCGTGGGAACCATGAGAATACCGAGGTCGGGGAGTTTTTGCGGGACTGGTTGGAGGTGGATGTGGAGAAGGTGACGGAGGAGTTGCGGAGGAAGATGGAGGGAGGAGGTTGGGGGGAGAAATGGATGGGGAGAGTGGATGGAGGGGGGCAGGGGTGGGAAGAGGAGTTGAAGTAGTGGAGTAGAAAGAAGAAGTTGAGTAATAATTCATGGAGGTTTTGGAGTTGGGGTGACCTACTAGCGGGTAATTAAAGATATACCTAGATTTTAGTTTGGGAGACATGGGGTTGAGGATTAGCCAATGCGCTCAGTGCCGAAGAACCTCCTGAGTTTCTGTACTGGACGGGAGTCTTATATTACTTATCAATTACGTCTTCATGCTAACGTCGCAATTTTCATCCCAGCTCTTGCTTAATGTTTGGGCTTCCTTTTCACACAGATCCTATCACATTGGGTATTTGGTAGGTGTCTTGGGAGTATGAGGGATCGATCTCCTTTCACACGTTACTGATATTTTCGCCAGTAAGTCGCTCTTTGATTCTGCATATCAAAGATGTCTTGTCAAGCTTGTCACTGTCTTTTGGAATGAATATTCCACCCTCCTCTGGATCGAAATTATCCGGACCCTTCCGTGTTGTTATGCAAATGATATCTGTTTTCTCGCGATTCACATTATTCTACTGTTGAAGCGCGTTAGCGAGGCTACTGACCATGGCATCGATGTCTGGATGCAGGCTGCCAACTTGACCCAGTCATGCACTGTATCATGTAAGCAGTGGCGAGGTCTGAGTCAATGTCTTTCTCTGCTCACAACCCAATTCTGTTATTAATTGGTCGAAGAAACGATGTTGGTGGGTGAGCGAATGGCTACTTCCAGAGTCTCTTCGTATCACATATCAAGAAGACTCCTACAGACGCCAGTCACGCATGGCCACGCACTTTCAATCGCCAAATAGTGTCTGTAAAGCCAGAGCAACTCGCCCTAAGATAACTATATCTAAGTAAAGGCAGCTTTCGATCCTCAACCCATTAACTTCGCAATGGTCTTCGTTACAATGCCGTCTACTTTGGCCCGGCCTTTGCGGACAATGCTTACCTCTCCCAGCTATTAAAGTCTTTCCAATATGGCAACTCTGTCAGCCGCTTGACGAATCGTCGACTTCCGCTCTGCAGGACGTATGTTCACACAGGTCGCGAAGGACCTCGTGAGCCAGAGAAACGCTGAACCCCCATTTCCTGACCAGGACATGTATACCAGCCGCATCATTATCTGTTACTTAGCTGAGGTCTGTATAGTTTTAATTGAATCTTGAATGCTTTACCCTTTTAGAAAGGTATTCACATAAATCAAGGTCCAGGACCTTACGCTCCTTGTATAAGTTTTACCACATAATTTAGAGTGTATATGAAAAAGTGAAACTCTGTATGTATGCCATACCCCCGTCAACACCAGGAGACCACAACCGGCGTAGAGACCAGAGCGTTTCGTTCCCGAAACTCAGTATATCAACGCCAGGAAAATCAACCAGACAACGACAGGCAATCTCATCAATCTAGAGCGACAGCAACTTATTTTAATTGTTTAAAGTTTACTCGTGTCTTCGTATGATGCTCAAGACTGGGCTGCTCAACACTTAACGTGCTTGGGCTAATTAGAAGATCTTGGCTTCAATGAAGCAGTAAAGTAGCGCTACAGTATCTCGACGGAAACGGTCGTCTCGATACATGCCAGATTCTCTGCTGAATCCATCTGCAATATCACGACCCATGCTTAGTCCCCGCATCGGCGAGTGGCACAGGTAATGTAGAGGCACCATTGCTCATACATCGGAGCCACGGCAAGATGACTGATTACCAAACGATTAGAGGAGGGGATGGAATAATAGGAAAAATTGCAAAGGACAAGGTTGTTTCAACTGCCTGTACTCACATGGGATTTTATAAGATCACATGATTTCAAGAGTTTTCGAAGAAACTATGAGGAGAAGCATTGGACGCCCGTGCCATCAAGGCGTGTATGAAGAGGAGAAAAGGGAAAAACAAGGAAAATAGAAGCCCTCGCCACAATATGGGTTCTCGCTATTGCCAATCCCGATCCGGGCCCCGATCCGGTCATTTTATTGAACCCCCGAATAAGATGCACGTTCACTCCCATCAATCTGTATGTCCGACAATCCGCTGTTCTCCTTCACCATACCCTGACCACCATGTCCCTAACCCCCCAAGCAACTGAAAAAGAAGGAAGCACCAGCCAGTAAGTCATACCTCTCTCTCTCACTGCACCACCTCCGCCCTCAACCCACTCGGATCCTGCTTCTTACCCCTCCGCCCCAACAACGTCGCATTATCCAGACTCAGCTCGAACGCGCCCTTATTCCGCACCTGCCGCTTCGCTGCCGCCGCCACCGCAGGACTATGCTGTCCATACCCCCTCCCCTCCTGCTGCTGCGGCTGCTGCTGCTGTCCCGCCCCAGCCCTCGGCGCATTCGCCTGCCGCGCCTGCGCCGCCGCACTCAGCGACGTATTCCGCATCTGGCGCTCCATCTGACCGACATCGCCGCCCGCAACCGCAGCCGAAGCCTGGCTCTTGGGCAGCTTGGCGGGCGGGTGGGCCTGGCGCTCGTTGTAGGGCGCCGAGGCGCCATCTTCTTCGTCGTCGTCTTCTTCTTCGTCCATGATGATGTCTTCGTTCAGGGGGTTGAAGCCCGTGGCGGGCATGGCGCCGCCGGAGCCGCGGTAGCCCTGCTTGAAGTTCTTGCGTCGCTTGCCTTCTTCTTCTTGGCGGTGCACGGCGTAGCTGACGTCGAAGACTTCGCGGAGGTTGACGGCGCCGGGGGAGCGGAAGTCCATGCGTTTGGAGCCGCCGGAGGGGGAGGGGTCGAGGTAGTTGAAGTTGGGGGTGGTCAGGTTTTGTTGCTGCTGCTGTTGCTGTTGTTGTTGGGAGTCGGCTTGGGCGTGGCCGAGTTGCTTTTGGCGCTGGATGAGCGGGGTCGCAAGGGGCGGAGCATCAGCCGCGGCCGTGGTTTCTTCTTGCGATTCGCGGATCCATGGGTGGTTGAGGAATTGCTTGATGTCGTAGCGTTTTTCCGGGTCAACAGTGAGCAGGTGAGAGACGAGGTCTTGGGCGCCCTTGGAGATGTCGTCCCACCATGGTGAGAGGAATGTGTATTGACCCCGAGCCACCTTTTCAGTAAGTACTTGGATGCTCTCGTCATAAAACGGGGGAAAACCGCAGAGCAGGGTGTAGAGGACACAACCAAGCGCCCACATATCAACACTCTTCGAATATCGCTCATCCTTGACGATTTCAGGAGCCGTGTAGCCGACAGTACCACAGGGGGTCATGGTCTGAGTATCCCAGATGACCTTGGAAAGGCCAAAGTCGGCAATCTTGATTACACCAATGCCACCGGAGCCAACGCCTTTGATGAACTCGCCCTCATCGGCTTTGTCTTCATCCTCAGGTGCTCGCGGCTTGGGATTCCTTGTTGGAATAAATGGAATGCCATAGAAAAGAAGATTTTCCGGTTTAATATCCCTATCATCAAGTTAGTCGTAAGTTTCGTCACACTGCAGTGGTAATTGACGCACCGATGCACAACGCCAGCCTGCTCATGCAAATAGTCCAAGGCTTTTGCAACTTGGATGATAACATGTCTCGAAAGGTCCTCACTAAAGTAGGTAAGTCTAACAATTTGATGGAAAAGCTCTCCGCCGGGGCAAAGTTCCAGTATGATGTAGTAGTATTGCCGTGACTCGGAGAAATCGACAAGCTTGACGATGTTGGGATGATCGAGCTGACGCATTATCTGAACCTCTTTGAGAATATTTGCTCGCTAGAAGATACAATGTCAGCGCCTGGAGAAGCAATTTGGAGTGATGAAACCCAAGAGACAAAATCAAAATCAAAGGAGAACATTAGGGGTTCATTATCGTTATGGAAGATCCGCGCACCTCCACTGTCTTTGGCACCTTTTTGAAGTCGGGATGGAGGTGTTTGTCGCCCTAGACCGGTTCTGTTGGCCCCCGGGTATATAGATTTGTGAACAAGATCATAAAGGGGAAAGGGGATCAGGAAGGAAATTTCTATATCCAAGAAATCGTCCAAAAAGACAAATTGAAAGCATTGCCAGGGTCTATACTCTGATACTCACCTGGCTCGAATTCATTTCAAACTTCCTCACCACCTTGATCGCACACTCCGGATACTGCCCCGTATTATCCTTGGCCCGGTACACATTACTGAACGCCCCGTCCCCCATCTTCTCCACCAGCGTCCATCGCTCGAGGCCCGGATACCGGGGCATCTTGCCTTTGCTCTCGCGCTCCTCGGCCACGATCCGCTCGAGCACTGAAGGGTCGTAGTCCTGTTTTCGATCTTTGGCACCTGCTTGTTGCGCAGCCTGGTGCTTGTGGTGCTGGCCGGCCTGATGCGCCGCCGCCTCGCCCGCGCGCGCCGCGACGTTGCGGTTGTCGATGACGGCCGCCGAGTAGTCGGCCTGGGGCGCGGCATGGCCTTGCAGCGGCTTGTGGTCGTAGACGTTGGGCTCGCTGGCGCCGACGTGGTGGCCGGCTCCGGCTGGCGGTGCTGCTGCTGCTGGTGCTGGTTGGGGGACGTGGCCGCCGCCGTAGTTGCCGTATCGTTGCTGCTGGGCGTGCACGTTGGAGACTTGGGTCGTGGCATCGCCCTGGGGGGAGTGGCCCGTTCGGGCTTGCTTGCCGTGGCGGATGAAGTTTTTCAGATTCTGTATGGTCGTCATGGTTTCAGTATGGTAGCGTGGACTGGTTGATATGACGTCTTATGCAGAGGGGGCGTGGCGGGAAAAGTAGACAGCACGTTGGTGGAGGTCGAGAAGTCAGAAGAGGTGCAGTGCTGCCGGATTTTGATAGGAGGGTGCAGCGGTGAGATTTCGGGTGAAATGGAAAGGGGAGAGGGGAGGGTTTGGCGCGGAGAGTGCAGAGGTGCAGGAAGGAACAGCTTTCGTGGTCGACGGGGTTGGGTGAGAGTAGCAGATTGGCTATGACGTTGTTCGCGGCCAGCAACTTGAAGAATGACGCACGGGTTGGCTGCCGCCGCAGAACAAAACAAAGCAAGGCAGGGCAATGAATGCCAAGCACACGTCCAGTTTCTGCTTGTAGTGGGCTGTGTGTGTCTGCAACACCGCTGCTGCTGCTGATTGCTCCAAAGGGGACCTCGAAAATTGTCTCTGACCTGGATATTCCACATGGTCCACGTCCTGCCCTACCAATCCAGCAACTTTACCTGACCAGGTACTGCTTGCCGTCTCACTCGACTTCTGCTTTGATCTGCAACCTCTGACTCTTATTCGACGCCCACGCGATGTAGTAGGGCGGGGAGCAGCCACTCCCTCCAGATGGATCCGTCAGGCGCGGGAATGGAATGGCCAGTACTCCGTACCTGACCCAAATGTTTCAAGGCAAACCAAACGTTGGTGGAGTAGAGATTCCTTCACAAGACGCAGCAAGCTATATTAGAAGTAGGCCTACAATTTGAATTTTTCGGCATCGTCATTTGGTGCCGGCCGGACCAGCGCAGACAAGGAGCATTTTTGCATTCGGGAAGCTTTGCATCCCGGGTCACGACGGGGTGATTGGCTTGACGACTAAAGCAGGGACATGAGTAGAGTAGACGCCCAGTCTTCCGTATCCAATCTACTTGCGTTAACGGGTGTCTGTGCGAATGCCTAGATTGGGCCAGTCACGGCGAGAAAGACACTGCCGCAGACCTAGAAGCACCGTGATATGCCACGCATTTTCCCTATGAGGCTATTTGCAGTGAAGAAGTCGGGATGATTATTCGTAGACATGGTGTCGCGCCTGATCTTCATCCCATCTTCAAAGCGCTGTTCCATACAGACGAAGAGTCGATCTTCACGAAACTGCAAGATGGCGTCATGTCGTCAGGGTCTTAGGCCTGACGCATGTGGCGCTTCTGCCGTTCTGCAGGCGGGCTGGAAAGGGGAGCCAACAGGATAGCAGCAAACTGAATCCTGCAGGAGGCCCTGGATTTGTCCAACTTGTGGAAAAAGCACGACTGAATCTGGACAGTTTGCGATTCCTGCATCACTCAGGAGGCTGTTTCCGATTGAACAAAATAGCCAACTTCTGAGCAACCAAGTTGCCTGTTATGGCAAGAGGACGCCGTTAACTACAGCCTGCATGATCAAGGAGACTGGGAAACTGCAAAGCCTTCAAGACTATTGCCGTGACTTGTTTGCTTCTTATAATTCTGAATGTATTGCCGTGATTCAGTTCTATTACCCAAGGCTAGCAATATGTACATCATCGCAGCCACAACTGTGACTGCTTGTCATTGCCGTAACCCTACTGAATTAGGAGCCAGAAGAGAGCAAACAAAGTCGCGACAGTGGCTGTGTATGGACAAACAAACGTACTCCAGGACATATGCAGCAAGCCAAGCGAGAGCCGATAGACGCATCGACAGCAATTCGCGCCTGCAAATGAAAGACTGTATATGAGTGTGATAAATGTGGGAGCATGTGCCAGGCTCAGAGACAAAATCAACGAATGGACGAAAGTCGCTCCCACGTTTGTTTTTGGTGGATAGAGGGAGAGCAGGAAACAAATGTCTGTCAAAACAGGCTTTTCGTTATTGACAAAAGAGTACAAAAAACCGGTTTGGCAGAAAAAAAAAGCTAAAACTTGAAGAAAAGAATTGTGAGATGCGCCTCGGAGTTGAAAATCACGCAACCCAAAGCCTCCATTTGAACTCCGTTTATGTGGATGCACCGCTAATCAAAGGAACAAATCACGGTTACTACTGCATATGCTCGCAGCATCCAGTCGTCGTCACCTTCTCCAGCCTACATGTATCTGACGACTCCGATTTCTCCCAACGTCTACTCCGCTCATTCGTCATTTGACTGTCAATAGTCTTCGTGTCTCTTAATCCGTCGGACCGTGCTCGTGCTTGATAGGGTGGAAAAGTGTATTCCTCAGACACATCCTTCCCGTTCCACCGCTCTCATCGTATGCACCGCCCTCGTTGTTTTCTCGTTGTCCCAAGAATCTTCTCCATAACGCACCGCTGAAACCGCTGTTATAATAAAAGCTTGAGCCAAGGAAATTGTGTTCGCCCCATCCAAAAACGCTGTCGAAGTCGGTTTCGGGGTGATTGAAGACCTGGTCGGCATATTCGAGTGGCCAGTCTCGGTCAAAAAATACCGGGTGGGGTGCGTAGACGGCTTTTAAGCCGTGGTGAAGTGCAACCGATGGAGGCCACATTTCGGGGAACATAGTGTGTCGCATGGCCCAGGTTTCCTCGTGCATAAGGTTGAGAAGACGCTTGGACAGACGACCAATGGTGATGATAGCACAGCGACGTGGGGGAACTGGGAGGCTGAGATTGTAACCGGTGACATCGAGACGGAAGACCCAATTGCTACGCTCAGGATCAAAAAGAGGGTCAAAGACAATGAGGTCAGCATCCTCGCCAACACCCCACTCGTAGTCATCATCCTGGTACCGTCGAGGCGGATGCACCTCTGGTGGGCTGTCCAGCATGTCAGTGGCCGGAAATTCGACTGGACCCCAAATGGGTGTGATGGCTGATTGCTTGCTTTCTCTTTCGACCGTTTCCGTAAAGTTGGCCCACGGGCCGTGAACTTCTGGAATGTAGAACCTTGAGCTGCGCTCCCAGAGGCCCTTGCGAGGCTGTTCGCGCGCCCAGTCGCCGATCTTGTTGTGAAATTCGTAGTAATGACCACTCAATCTGACATCCATCTCCCAGTTCCAGAAGAAGTCATATTCTTGATGCTGCTGAGCGAACCATTGGAGCGCAAAATGTGCAGAGCGATAGACACCGTGTATAGGTGCGCCAGCCATGTTCACGACGTTATCTGGGAAAGGGTCGGGATAATAGAGCTCCATGAGCTTCTCAGACCAGAGCGTCGCCATGCCCCAAAATTCTTCTGGCACATTTGCCTCGAGTGTCTCACGATAGACTTCGTCGGATGCCCAGATAGGAATGCTGTCGTCTTTGACGTGAACTAAGAAATGAATGTCGTACTCTCCGCCTGACTTGAGTGAAAGTTCATTGATCATAGCACGAATGGTCATGATCTGGTGTTCGTCGTATTTATTGCCAGTCCAAGTCCGGAGAACGTAGGCAGTGCGTGACACCCGCTTTTTCGCTGTTTCACCAGTGACACCCTTTTCATCGATCGTGCTGTTTTCGAAGCGTGCCTTGTTTCTCTCATAACACTTCTTTTGAGCATCACCCCAGTTCAGGCCCCGGTAATCGACCTTTCCAGATTTTTCGAAAATCTTCTCGACGCCACCTTTTTCAGATTTGTTACCTAATCCCAAGCCACCTTCAATGGGATAGTATCCATACCCATACGGAACGAAGCGGCCGAAGCGATCAAAGCAAACGTTTGTATTGAAGCCAATCTCCTCTGGGGAACCAAAGGTGTTGGTGGTCATGCCTTCGGGAATACCTGGGTAAGCATAGATGTCAGGCGCGGGAATCTGATCTTCGGAATCCAAATAGCATTTCTGCACAGGCCGATGCTCTGAGAGGTATTCAAACGATTCGTAGTCAGGGTAAGGATTGAAGATGATGGGCTCCATTGGTGGGTCGGCAGTAGGCGTGTTCAGGTTGATTAGCGACCTCTTGACTTTGCCAAAGAGATCCTTGGCAATCTCCTGAGTCTCATTGAGTGGATTTTCCGGTATCCATTCAGAGACGGGCACCAGTTTTCGGATGCCGGTGTAATAGCCATTGAGTCTTGATGAAGATCGTCAGTATGATATGATCGAGTGTTTCATCTGGATATGTATCCTACCGATTAAAGTTTTGCCATGTGAATTGAGGCCCTCGATCCGACCTGTCGGGCTCCACCATGTCTTCACCATCATCCATACTTCCAACATAGGTGGATTGTATCCCCCTCGGCTTATATTTTCCTCCAAATAGTAACGCAATGCCAAACAGTATTGTCGCAAGTATTATCAGTAGCCGTAGAGGTGATAACCGGAGAAAGCGTAACCGATCACCGCCTGGGCTGGGTGATCTCCATTTCCCTTTGAGTCCAGCGAAGGCGGAGCTGGTGCCTCTACTGCTCTCCCCGCCGGGGAGTCGTTCATATTTGGCCATTCTGACGATTCGAAGAGGATTGAGGTTTCGCAGGCGTGGCAGGCCTAGCATATCATCTAGCAGGGGCGCCGGTTTGCATTACTGGGAATCAGACAAAGCTGGAGTCAGTCGTCGAACGTCGCCACGACGCGTACACGGCGCCCGCCCGGTCGGTCGTTGACGGAGTGGTGATGGACCGAACGAGTGGTTGGTGCAAACGACGACGAAACACAAGGAAAGATTTTGGGAGATGCAGCCGGGCGAGGATGGCCTGCCGTGGGGAATCGACCAGGCCTCGGCGTTGGCTTGGCTGGAAAGGAGCGGCCGGGTAGGAGTAGAGGAGAAGAGTAAAAAAAAAAAGGGCTGAAGTGTGCGATGTCTGCTGCTGCTGCTTCGTTGGAGTGTATTAGGAGAGGTGTCAGAGTCCAACGGCTGCAGCACTCGATAGGAGTCGCTAATGGGGCAGCCCGGTCGGCGGTGACTGCGATTAATTGGCCGGCAGCCAAAAGGTCGAGTTGGGGGTTGCGCACTCGCCGCTCAGGAGCCGGGACCCGTAAGATGGGCGATGGGGGCTCGGGGGGTTCGCCGCTGCGTAGGGGATAAGCCGGCCAGCAGGGGAATCTGGCCATCTGCCCAATCCAGCCAAGTGACGAGAGATAGCGCGGCGGAAAGGGCCAAAGGCAGTCGCGGTCGTTATGATGGCACCGAATGGCGAAACGCTTCTTTCGTTCGTTCATTTGCTGCGGCCGGCCTCATGCGGCACTCGCTACTACACATGATGGATTCACCGGCACATGCTGGAGTTACAATGGCTGCGCGATCCTCCACGCCTTTGGCTATCTGCAACCTCATTTCACCATCTAAAGGGCTTTTCGCGTCAGCACGCTGATCGCCCGTACGGTGCCCGCCAGCCACAAGATTTGCCCGGCCACCTCGCCGCGATATTAATGGCAACTAGCCGGCCTCGCTAGCCCAGTTTCAGCTTACTCTTGCTGCAGGCTTGCCACGGCTGCGTCCGTGCCTGGTCCATGTTGAGCTCTCGAGATGGTTGAACACAAGTCCCCGTTTAGAGATTAGGTCACCATTGCGCGGTCCTACGCTTCCACAGACATACCTAAGGTACCTCCGGCTCGTTGTCCGCATTGAATACATCACGACCGTCGACGAAGTAGCTCAACATGCACGCAATACTTAGGGGCCGGAAGATCCCTCAGAAGTCTTTGACGCTTTGAGGTCAAGGATTCACCGCACGAAGGTTCAGTCATCCAGTCCGTACGGAGCACTAGACAATGCGAAGTAAAAGAAGCACCACACCCATATTGACTGTGTCAGGACTTTTTAGGGAGCCTAGAAACGAAACTCTTCCGTACAGTTTATGCTTAATGCTTCGGCTAACATGTCATTGACACTATCATCCCGACTCAAGTCCAGTGCAGCGTCATTACAACCTTGTACAACGAGTAAAAAAAGGTTTCTACTTCACGTTTTGAATCTAAAAGCGAGCGATCCATTTTTGATCCTACAGTATGCGGAGAGCATGTCGATTGCGTGTGCTCCCATCCGGCCGAGAGACTTAATATCTGCATCTTGTTCGAAATACCTTGTCAACAAGCGCTCTCCGTATGTAAAGCGATAATCAAGCTTCAATTAGGTAGCTCCGTGATTATCTTCGGGATCAACAACCACCTCTTCCGAGAGTGCGGTCCTCAAGTTGAAAGCCCAATCGCACAACACCGCATACCTCTCCCAACACTTCCGTCACATGGCATCCATCATTGATCAGCGACTCCATGCCTGCAAGCTGGACCCGGACTTGATGGGACAATAATTATCATCATGTAATCCGTTCCAAGGATTGTTCTGAATCCATAGCAGCACGAGGGGCTGGCAGAAATTTGTACACGCGTCCCCTATCCACCAATCATTACGCTGAGCGCCTCTGACCGCCCTCTCTTCCCTCAACGGCGTGTTCTTCTTCCGGTCGCAGACATGAAGTGTCACATCGGTGGGGCCGTCCGATCAGGAAGAGCGAGATGCTGCCACTTGCAGAAGCGACTGCGATGCCAAGCCGTATCATCGACGTTTTCGAAATGTTGTGGAGAAGACGTATTTTGTGGCATGTGTGGCGGGGGAAAGGAGACCGGTGTACGCATGCGGTCAGGACTTCGCCTTGCTGGTAACTATCGATGGCCGTAAGCAGATCTTGTAGCTGCAGATACGACCAAGGCTTATACACGAGTCGCAACACGAAGAGATCGCGTCTATGTCAGATAACTGTCCCATTCAGGTAATTTTGTCGTTGTGTTGTTAGTAGGTACTATGTGGACTATTTATGGTGGTCGCCCACCCGGTCCCTTCGTTCATAAAAGTGGTACGATACAAAACGGACTGTGTCTTTTACTGGCTAGAACGGTGTAACTCCATCATGCTGCATCTCACAGCCTCCAATGTCTGCGATGTGCATAGGTATGATACCCCAATGGGAGTCTGGCTGGTCGCGCCTAAAAGGGAAATTCAACTGACTTATTCAGCCTGTGAATCGCCTGAGGCTCTTAAGACAGTCATCTAACCAGGCTTACTTTGCGCATCCCTTTAGATTCACAGAATTTGCTGGTACTTTGCAATTACTAACTGTAGATATAATTTTTATTTGATTGTCTGTTGACAGAGGGTCCGGCAATCTCCCGCCCGCTGTATGGGTGCGTCTCTTAGTCAGGTAATTGGTCTACCTGACGTACCTAAAATAAGAAAAGCCAAGAATTCAGCACGACACTCCTACATTGAGAATACTAGGTACGAAACTGTGCTGTCTCTCCTTCATCACTGCTTGGTGGTCTGGTTCTGAAAGACATTTGGTACTTCAGGCATGCAAGCGTCCCTGCTCTTACAGTAAAAACTCCCCCTTTGGCGAAAGATCCCTTCGTCCCTGGTCGTCGAGGGTCCCGTAGAAAACGTCCATGTTGTCGCCGGCGTGCTGGCTGTCCTCGAGAAGACCGATGCCGCAAATGTCGCAGAACTCCCGGTGGATCGCGACTCCGGGGCCGTTGTCGGCTTCATGGATCTCGCAGTACTCGACAACTAAAACATCTATTGCCAGACCTACCTGCACGTATATTGCCAAACGACGATCATACTGAAGTCAATTAAGCCGACACCTGTATTTCGTCGGGCTACCTAGAATTTCTTCGATAAGTGTGGTGAGGAATGATGAAATATTTACAACAGCAGACCCTGTCTGTTTTTAGTTGCTAGGTAGGTATGCTACCATAGAAAGGTACCGCATCGCATTGCACCTGTCACTCAGACGTCACGCCGATGAAGTCGAAAATCGCCACGGGTCGCAATGATGACTTCGAGCCCCGAAATGTTCCACTTACACCTTCAATACATGATTTCTACACTACCAACCTTTCTACGGTTCTTAGAGACCCTCTAAAATGGTGCAGTCCGAGAAAGTCGCTTTGTTCGGCGCAAATGGTCAAGTCGGTTCTTCGATTCTACACGCCTTGCTTAAAGCAGAGAATTTCACCGTCAGTGCGATTATACCACCAGGAATTGAACACGAACGGAATGGAAATCGCGTCCAATACTACGAACTTGACCTGAGTGGAGCGAGCCGTGAACGGCTTAGTTCGCTCTTGCAGGGTCATTATGCGGTCGTCTCCGCCTTGAACGGGCCGGCTTTGCAGCTTCAAGGCCTTATCCAGGATGCTGCAGCTGATGCTGGCGTTCAGCACTTTGTTCCAAGCGAATATGGTATGCACCAAGTGTATCGCAAGCCAGGAGATCCCCAGGGTTACATCCATCCGATGTGGGATAGCAAAGGTCGTGCCAACGAACAGTGCCTACTCCATCCGGCTGTGCTGGAAGGCAAAATGTCATATTCACTATTCGGGTGTGGAGACTTCTACAATCAGAGTCGCGAGAGAGTGTGGTGTCCGTGGACTCAGCGTGGTGCAGAGAGATATACCATTCACGCCGTTGGGGATCCGGATGCGAAAGCGGATTGGACCCATCTCGACGACTTCGCTGCGTTCCTTGCTGCCTCGTTGGCGGAGCCAGAGAAAAGTCGAAATGCTCACCTGAATTTTGTTTCGGACACAAAGAGCCCACGCGAAATCTCGAATTTGCTCGGGCGAGTCACCGGCAAGGACGTCCTTGTCGATGTGATCTCGGAAGACGAGATGCATCGGATTGTAGCCAAGCCGGATGCTGCTCCTCAGGAATGGCACAAGAACACTGCGTTTCCTGTTGACTTTTGGATGCTGGTAAAAGGTGCACAAGGGGAGGGAAAGTTTAGAAGACCACCAGGTCAGGTGCACAACCGTTTGTTTCCTTCGGTCCGGACCACTTCGTTCGAGGATTACCTTAAACGCGTCCATACTTAAAACTAACCATTGACATTGACGGTCAAGAATCGTCCATCGCTAGATGACTTTGGCGGAAAGTTGAAGATCGCCAGAGAATGCGGCAGCGAATAGGCGATGCTCGGCACCTCATGGTCCTCAACCCACTGCTATCTAGATACCCTCGTTTTCCAGATGATATGGTTCACCTAGAGCATGAGTCATTCCAGCTTCAACACTGAGATTTTTGTCTGGTAGACATCATGAATTCACTGATTGAGCGCCAGGAGTACTCCATGTTCTGCCAATGCGTCACGCATTTCGAACATGTCTTTTGCACTGTAATTTGCGACGGCGATGACCTTTGCTAACCCTTGGTTGACACAGTCTGCCATGCCCTTGGCGACCTGTTTGATAGTGCCGGCGTGTATATGACCGTGGACCATGTAGACGTCGACGAAGTCAAGCTTGAAGCGCTTGAGTGACTCCTTGAGCATCTTCACGGGTGCAGCAGCAGGTGTGAGCAGGTTTTTGGGCTTATCTGGCACGACGTAGTACTTGGTCTGCATGACGAAGCTGTCGCGAGGCATGTCGCGCACAAGGTCGCCGCAGATGCGCTCGCTCTCGCCGCTGCCGTATGCCTGGGCCGTGTCGATGTAGTTGATCCCGTTCGCGGAAAGCAGCTTCCACGCAGAGCGGAACGACTGCATTTCTGAATCCTTCCAGTGCCATGTCGCCGAGTCGCCCGACGGCCATGCGCCAATGCTAAGCCAAGGGACTTCGACATTGCCGTGCTTTCCCTTTAGAGTGATGCGCGTTTTTCCCCTTGGCACGAAGGAGTGCGGTAGAACGTATTCTTGACCATTAAACGAGGGATCGACTTTGTTGGGTTTGCTGGAGTGGAAGCCCTCCGTGGCTGAGAAGCCGCTACTGAGGGCAGTTTGGAGGACGTGCTGCATAGCGATATCTTGCTGATTAGATGGTTGTCTCGAATATCAAATGACAAATAAAATTGGCAGAGATAGAGAATAAACACCATCAACGCTACCTTTTAAATAGACACTTGATATTAGCATATACGAAGCGATGGCACCAAGACATTTACAACACTTTTACAAGTCCGTATATATTTTCCATGTCCCGGGGCTTATGAGCGGAGAAGAGTTTTCTCAGGATTCCAAAGGCAAGCCAATGAAAGATAGGTGTTCGTGGACAAGGGCCATCGTTACCACCCTCACCATGGTGATGAAGTCGGAATGACGATGCATTCGCCGCGATCACTTAACTAACACAGCCAGTTCTTGCTGCTGTCTGGTGTTCCTGCGTGTCAGTCGCTTCCAGGGACAAGAAGGCCACCGCTTGTGGCGGAGACTAGCTCAATATCATCAGCCTGGGGGCTATCTCAAAACAAATAGCTAATTAAGTAAGGTGGATAGTCCAAGACCCCGTGTTGAAACTTAAAATATCGGAGCAGGAGGTTGAGCTCGAATTGTACCTATAAGACCTTGTACGAAGGAACAGAATAAGTACTCATCTTCCCGGAGGATACAGGATTTGGACGTCCTCATAGTGTCGACGGTGAGGTAGGGGAATAACAGTTTTGTTTTGCGACGGTGGAGTAGGAGGACCTAGAGTTCATGAGACTCAGGATGCTGCGGAATTCGGACGTGAACGGCGGCTGATGGGTGCGAACTGCCTATGGGGAGAAGGATGGAGAGCGATGAGATGTGTGAGTGATTGATTGATGCGGGAAAGGCAGGAGACGTAAAGTACCTAAGCTAGGCTACGGCCGCTTATGTAAGAGGAAGAAATGCGCAATAGGCATTAGCGTGCAACCGCCAAGTTCCTAGACTCGCGAAACCGAAGCTCGCGGACATGAGAGATGGCCGAAATCGGGGCCTGGGAGCTCCCTGCAAGCTTGACAATGTGAAATTACGAAGCACCGTATGGATTTCGAATCCATTGAAAAGAAAAGACAGGCCTGAAGACATGTCGAATATAGATGGTACTACGAGCATGTCGGTATAAGCTGCTATGCTCTGATCCCAGCGCCATCACTTCGCGCCATGTCGTGAAGCAGGAACACATGCTTTCGCCTTTGGTCCTTTGCCTTTTCGTATCCGTCTCTCGTCTCATTTGTGCCTTCAAGACAGCTCTTCACGGACTTCCCCGAGCGGATTAATCCTCGAGGTGTCAATTTGTTCGTCATCCAGACCAGGAGCTTTGCCTTCGGTCTCATTCCCCTTGCCCTCAAGTGGCTCAATCTTGGTGCCCTGGACCGTCTCGTCACGACCAACAACGCCTTGGCTGTCTGCATGAGGCTCAGGATGACGGTACTGACCTACCCAGATCGCATGATTAGCGGACTAATGCTATGCGTCGAATATAGCGGCTGGGCGTAAAAGCTGGTTCAAACATACCAGCACCACCGATGGGGTCGATGCGAGCCTGATCAATGTTTCGGTCGCTACCTGCTGCCCCACGAGAACTCAAGTCGTCTTCGACATTGGATTTCTGTTCAGAGTCGAGGGGCTCGATCTTGCTAGCGGAGATCTGAGATGATGTGAGCTGCTGAGCTTCCAGACTGCTGTGTTCATATTACTCACCTTCTCATCGCTGCCTGAGGCGCCGCTGAAAATGGTACGTCAGCCTCTCCAGTCCAATTAGGTATTCATGGTCACTGTGCAGACGTACGAAGACATTTTGGTGGATCTTGTCTCAAGATTTGTGCTGGAAGCGGTGACTGATAAAAGCCGCAGGAGTTGCGTCAACAGGATTTGGTATCAATTTCAAGCCTCTGAAATACGTGAAGGGCTTGTCGCGTGATTGAAGTGAATTGTAAAAAGGTACTTCGTTACCTAGACCATCCTTGAGTGTGATGGCGCAAATGTGACGTCGCTGAGCGGGGAATAACACCACCTGGGCACTCAGCAGAGAGGTACTTACCCATCACCAGATTCGATTCATTCCTGAAAAGTGTATAGATCATTGGCTAGTTAAATTTGATCTCGATTGCCTGCCTCGATACGGCCTCCGGTGGCGCCTGAATGCTCTGTTCTGCTCAAGATATTATCCCGACCTTGGATAACACTCAACAGTACATCAATTCTGGCTGTATTTGTTAGGTATGCAGAGATCTAGAATGTTCTACCTCATATCTCTGTATGCCCAAAATAAGAAAGCCCTGCCATAATTGAGATTATACCTCTATATACCCTGCCCGCCGGGCAAGCATGGCTTTAAACAGTCCCCTAGTTTGGCTCTGGAAACGAGATTCTGCATAGATTCTGGATAGGTAGAGTCTGACACATTCTGATGGACTGGCAAGGCTCCAAATAGTAAAGCAAGTCCATCTGCCGACTTTTGGATCTTGACCTCAGCCGTTTGAACGGCTTGGAGTTCTACGGGTGTTCTTTTTCTAGTGCTAAGGTGTTGGTGTCGGTGGTGCAATAGCAACGTCGGGACGAGCCGACGCTAGCGAGTGTTTTGACAGCCAAGGCAAGCCCCACTATTGTAAACAAAAACTCCTGTCAACGCTGGTTGGTGCCTTCTTGTCCCTTCACAGTCGCTACCTACATTCTAGCGCCGATATATCTTATGGCTTGCAGATGATACGTACCTGCCCGGCAGGGATTGAATTCTAATGAGTGCTGTGCACCCTTGACTTCTCTGGAATTGGGTGAGTTTGGTACTGTAGCTTACCAGGAAAGAAGCCTGGCTAAACCTGCTTAGGTCGCTATGTCGCCCCAATCCAATACTTCAAAGAATCAAAGGAGACTGGCGATGCGAAATGCGAACTTGAGACCACCTCTGATACAGAGGAATGTGACTCCAAGAGCGGACCAACCATCGAGCAGTATCCTTGCCGAGATTAACAATGCAAGCTTTCGTCGACGGCAACCCCAGCGACAATTAGTCAGTGATAGCTTTACAATCTACGAGGATTCCCACGCGAATACAAGGCACGGCGTCTTCTCAGATAACTTATCCCATGATAAAGAAAACCAAGTCTCTCAAGAATGTTTGAGGCTCTCAACACCCTCACCTGTTCCACCGGTGACGAGTCATCTTAACGTACCTCGGACGAGGAGCCCGAAATCGCCGAAAAGTCGAAACTCTAGCGGCAGCTACAGGATGCACATAGAACATCTCGAGGCACAGTTGGCAACTGCTCACGGACAGCTGGAAGATTACTCGTCCCCCAAAACAAGAAAGGCCCATTCGGCAAAGCGAAGAGCGTTGAGTCAGGAATGCGAGCTGTTGAGACAAGAGCTCTCTGACGTAGAAGAAAGATGTCAACGACGGATTGATGAGGAAGCGGAAGAGCACAACGCCTGTATCAGGAGACTGGAGAGGGACTTGGAGATGAGCGAGCAGAAAAGGATAGAAGCGGAATATGAGATGGAAGAAACCAAGAAAACGTTAAAGTCAGTGCAAGCATCACATATGGAGCTTGAAAGGAGATTGGATTCGTGGTCCGGACTGCTTGCAAGGTCCCCAACGAAAGTTGAAGTATCGACACCATCGCCAGTTAAGCCACGGCCAAAATCGATGCTTCCACGGATTCCGACGAGCTGCAATTTGCGAGAGGCATCCCCTAAAAAGCAATTTGTGCCCTCCATTCCTACGTCTCCCGCGAAGCTTCCCTCGCCGAACCGAGAGGTCTTCCTCCAGAAACCAGCCTTGCCAAAAGCACACGCGTCAGGCCTATCCTCATCCTCTCCAACATACAAGTCACCTCTGCCACACACGGGATCGATAAGCATAAGGCGGAGACGACTGATCAGACGTGAAGAGCCCAAGGACGAAGATGAGGATGAGGATAGAGAGAGAGGTATTCCAGACCAGTGTCTTTCGGATGAGCTAGGTCTCCTTGGTCTGGGGGATGTCTTTACGAAGCATTCACAAACGACTGCTTCAACATCCTCATCACCATCACCCGAGTTTGATACGCCCTCAACGGATTCTCAAACCAGCTCGCCCAGTTCGCCATTGGCGTACAAATCGGATGTGCCGCCAGGCAAGGCTCCTCGAGTTATGCGCCGATTCGTAAACACTGCAGGGGGTGTGAAACCGCTGATGCTTTCAGCCACTTTGAAGCCGGAGCAGATGGTCACTGAAACACAAAGACCACGGCCAAACATTTTGATTCGATTCTTGAGTCGGTTATCCACCCGCGCTCTGGAAGCGTGCAGTGCGCCCTTAGTGGCAGCTCGATGGTGTCTCGCATTATTCTTGCTTGGGCCTTTAGCATGGCGTCGTGTTTTGGCAGGACCAAGCATGATTTATGGTTCATGAATAGACAGGTAGACGAATAGAAGACTTACGATTTAATTGATTTTTTGGCCATCTTCAAGCGACGCGCAAGAGATGTGAGAGTTGGTGCTGTCGCATCGGCGAACCCTTGACTCACCTCCGAACATCCCAGCACAAAAGCTCGCGACATCAACAACCACGTAGCGAAGCCTCCAAAACTCCGAATTCCTCAATTGCCTTCTTGCATTGATTTCTTCTTATAGGCTTGCTTCGCCATGCCTGGCACTCGCGGTGCTGTGCCCGTTCCCGTCACAACGAATTCATCACCTCCTCGCGACCTTACCAAAGAAATATTATCGCGGCTTGAGAAGAATCCACAACTTCACACTGCACAAGACTTTCCCGATGTATCCCAGGGAGAGATTAAGGCGGCGCTTGATCGGCTCGCCTCACGGCAAATGGTCCAATATGATGTCAAAGACTCGGAAAGAATAATACTTACAGAGGAGGGACAAATGATTTGCGATGAGGGGAGTCACGAATACAAGGTGTGGGATGCGGTGAAGAGAAAAGGGAGAATAGGGCTCAAGGAGCTTCCTGTGAGTGGCAACTACTCTTCTGGTTCTTCGATGCACGATCGTCCGTCATTATTTGTGATGGCGCTGGTTGTGGATTTCTAAGAGTTGAGGAATAGCACTAACATTACATTCGGCAGAATGAGGTCGGCCCAGAGTCAGCAAAGGTTGGCCAAGGGAATGCCTTCAAATTGAAGTGGATCAAGAAAGACGGAGACTCGCTCATACCAGTCGCGACAGAAGTCCAGGACAAGACTCGGGAGTCCCTCCAACAAATACAAGAAAACCAGTCTCTCAACAATGCAGCAACCGTGAAGGAATACATAAAACGAAAGCTAGCCAGACCGATTAAGGTTATCACTTACACTGTATATAAAGGGCCGAAATATGCCGCAGAGATTCCCGTGGAGGTAACGGATCTCACGGCAGATATGTTGGCTAGCGGAGAATGGAAGACTGCAAATTTTAAACCCTATAACTTCCAAGCATTAGGAGCACCTCAGGATGCCGGAGCATTACATCCCCTGAACAAAGTTCGCTCTGAATTCCGCCAGATCTTCTTCAATCTTGGCTTCGTCGAGATGCCAACGAACCGCTACGTCGAATCCGGCTTTTGGAATTTCGACTCCCTCTTCGTACCTCAACAACACCCTGCCCGAGACATGCAAGACACCTTCTTCATCTCCGACCCACCTCTCGCCGACAAACCTCGCCCCGATCCCGCCGCCGAAGCCGCCATGGACACCATGGAAGCCCCCAGCAAACGACTCTATGCCCCCGCCGACGCATCCTCATTCACCTCCAGCACTTCCCCAAAGTCCGAGGACACGCGCGACTACGACGCGTACTGGCGCAACACGCAAGCGGTGCACGAATCCGGCGCCTTCGGCTCCATCGGCTACCGCTACCCCTGGTCCGCGACAGAGTGCCTACGTCTCGTGCTGCGCACCCACACGACGGCCGTCTCGACCTGGGTGCTGCACCGGCTGGCCTCGCACCCGCGGCCGGCGCGCTACTTCAGCATCGACCGCGTCTTCCGCAACGAGACGGTCGACGCGACGCACCTGGCCGAGTTCCACCAGGTCGAAGGGGTCATCGCCGACTTCGGGTTGACGTTGGGTGGGTTGATGCGCTTCTTGGAGGATTTCTTTGCGAATTTGGGGATTACGGGACTGAGGTTCAAGCCCGCGTATAATCCGTATACGGAGCCGAGTATGGAGGTGTTTGGGTTTCATCAGGGGTTGGGGAAGTGGATTGAGATTGGGAATAGTGGCATGTTTCGGCCGGAGATGCTGGAGCCGATGGGGTTGCCGAAGGACTTGAGAGTATATGGGTTTGGGTTGAGTTTGGAGCGGCCGACGATGATCAAGTATGGGGTGAGTAATATTCGGGATTTGCTGGGTCATAAGGTCGACCTGGGGTTCATTGAGACGAATGCAGCTGTCAGGCTGGAGAAGAATTGAGGTGAAGGAAAAGCAAATGGCATCACGAGGCAAGAGTTGATGGCGTCTAAAACGAGGATGGCGTTGAAGTCTAGAAACTGGTTGTACAATACCTGTGCGGAGTGTTGAGAAGGGGTACCAAGATAGCAAGGTGTTGCTCGAGAGAACTTGCAAACTCTCAATATATAGGAGCGGACAAATAAGAGCACATTTCAGAACTGCTTTGGAACTTGCATTTGGATTGCTCTATGGAGAAGTGCATATCAGGGCATCGTTCCTGAATACGTAATATCGTAATAGCTTGATAGAGAGTCGACAACTACCCGCCAATTTCATCAGATCACAAGAGACTACAAAGCCTACGTAGCTGTGTAGCCGTACGCCGCTTCAAAGCTGGACATAGGAGAGCCAGTTTTGTTCAGCTCGGGTATCACAGCGAGGAAGTCCTAAGATGAACTCTTTTGTTCAGACTCCCTCACCTCATCCATCGCAACTGCAAGAGCAGCGACCTAGTAGTTAAGATTAGCTATCGTCACAGAAGTTTTTTTAAAACCATCAAAAGAACTCACCATAACAGGATCCGCTCCCGGCGCAATCTCTACCCCGTACGTGTCATTCCCCATCCACTGAATGGTAAAAATCTTCTTCCGAATCCTCGCCACCACCTGGTCGTTCCACGTGATATCCACACTCCGCTTCAGCCAATGCCCCTGCATTAAAAGCTGCACTTCCGAACCATCTCCCGCCACATTCTTGAAACTGACATCCAGCTTCGTGCGCCCGATCAGCCGCCACTCCTTCTTGACCTCCAGGAACTTGTTCCCATCCGGCGTCTCCAGGTGCCAGGTCGGATGGATCGGATGAAAGTGCTCCTTCTTCATGAGGAAAAGCTCCTGTCCCGCGGGGGTGGTGAAGACGCGCTTGTCACCGATGGAAAAGGCTTTGCCCTTGACCACAACGACGTCCTGGCCCGCGCCATCTTTGACGCTGAAGTCGCCGCCGGACCAGGAGATCTTCTCCTTGATGACGAGGTTCGTGATTTGCGGGAGACAGCGGCGCGGGTCGAGGCCGAGGGCGGCGGGCAGAGGCTGGATCGGCCCTTCGGAAGTCATGGTTGTTGTAAGGGGGTGTTTCACAGCACGGAAACTGGGTAGGTGGTCGGAAGTAGCTGATACGTGTGGGGATGCTGATGAAGCTATACAAAGCGGAAGAAGCTGTGAATGAAGGAAACGCCACGAGCTTTAATGGGGAAAAGGTACGTGGTAATGGCGGGTGGAGGCTTGGGTGGTGAATAGAAGGCTACACTCCACAATAGCCCGTTGCAGATACTACGAATTGGATATTTATGACGGGGGAGTTGTGAAAGACGGTGCGCCGTGTTTCAGCCTTTTAAGGCAACATACGTAAAAACGAAATTGGATACTTGTTGAGTGGAATTCACGATAAGTGAAAAGCACGACGAGTGAGATCTCATCATTAAATGTAACTCCAACCTTTCATATCAAGTCTACTGTGCCGTGAAGGATGGTGTTCTTTTACCAACTCTCTGCTGTGCCTCACCCGACTATCAGGGAATTGGGTGAACGCGAGAGGTGTAGTCGCACAAAGAGACCTAAATCGAACAAGTGAGATAGGAGGAATCAGAAGAGGCAACCAAGCTGAAGGCTCAGCTTGTTGGTGCCCAGGCGCAAGCAGCGAATGATTTCGCAGCACGACGTTGGCCAAGCGGCGGCGCAGAGCCCTGGCCACTGGCGTCAGTGCATTTCGGCGAAGAGTGGCCGAAATCAGACACGGCTGGCAATCGATAGCGATCTGTGAGGAGGGATAAAAGGAAGGACACGGGGTGACGGCGTCTCCAACGTCCATTGCACTTCGGACGGTGAGGAACGATCTCAGTCTTTATTTCGACTCGCCCAAATCCTCCCGCTCACGGATTTAATGCAAGCGAATGGCATCATGCCTCGTCAGCATCATGCCTCGTCAGCAGCTTAGGAGAGATTGACCCGAAGGGTGTTTTATGTAAGATTAATTGCAATGACCGGGCTCAACAGTCAAATGTAGATCAGCGTTCGCGGTCCAACGATGCAAATCATCCTCGTCGCTGTACGTCACTACGGTGCCACTTTTCATCGGCGCAGAGGAAAAGGGAAAAGGCTAAAGCTCCAACGAGCCGGGATGTATTAAAGTTACGTCGTGTCGAGAGAAAAAGACTGGCCCCCCTGGACCTCAAAGTTTGGCACTGCTCGGGACGCCGTGTGGCAATAGGTGATGTGGATCTGGGCGTTCCGAAAAATCACTGGTCGGCGGACGTCGTCGTACCTGCCGTAGCGTCTCCCCGCTCGGACAGCAGGGAGCGGCTGGCGGAACACGACACACCAAGGCCACGGATACTGTGGATGTCATCTGCCAAAGATTCTCACTCCGGCACTACGGAGTACGAGGGCTGTTTGGAATCAGCTGGCGCCTGCAGGAGATGACCTTTTGCGCGTGTTACAAGCCAAGTCAAACAACAGCCGTTCATGAGGTGATTCCTGGCTAGCAGACGGAACAGAGATTGCCTTCAGGATTTACAAGTGTTCTGGATGTGCTCGGTCATGTTTCGCTTAAGAAGGGCAAGGAAGCGCAGGATCAGTAAGAAATTCGACAGGGCTGGGATGACCCTGTAGTGCTTTGTTGACTTTGAGATGAAGGATAATGAGGTCTGGGGATGGTTTGTTTCAACACAACGACCCACCAGTAAGAACCCGACCCGCCAGCCGTCTGACCCCTGCGAAAGTAATCTTGGGCCAATGACTAGCAGAGGCTGCGAGCCATTCGCTGGCCATTCACTGGGCCATTCACTACTTGCCGTCGATCTTCGTTTATATTCACCCATGCTCGCTCCTTGCCTGCATCCTCCTTTCCTATTCCTTGAAGAACCGTGACTTTCTTTCATACGAAACTTCTTTTGCCTTGCCCGGCTTCACGCTCTCTTTCCTCACCACCTTCATTCATTCATTTCTGTAGTGCTTAGGCCTACGTACATTCTCTCAAACCTCCATCTTGGTGAGGATAGCGAACCATCAGTCATTCATTCACTACTGCTGCCGGTGATCTGAGATCCCAGACGATTAGTCGACGGTTCATTCATTACGACAAGAATTTAAATCGCCTTCAAAATGCGTGCCTCCGTTGCCTTCACCGCGGCCTTCGTCGCTGGAGCCCTTGCCGGCCCTATTGTCAAGCGCGTCGAGGACGAAGTCACCGTTACTGACATTGATACCACGGTCGACGTTGTCTACACCACCGTCAACGGTGCTGCTCCATCCTCTGCCTCCGCTGCTCTGTCTACCGCTGAGGCTCCCGCTTCTTCCTCGGCACCTGAGCAGGGATGGCACTGGGCCTGGACCAGTTCCTGGACTGTCTCAACAACTCCAAGCGCAACTTCTGCTCCTCCCCCACCTCCGACCACCTCCTCCACCGTTGAGGTCGCAACCAGCAGTTCCTCTGAGGCTGCCCCAGTCACCTCTGCCCCGGCCTCCACCGTTTCCAGCGCTGCTCTCCCGGCTGACTCGATGGCCAGCGCCGCCGTTGTCCGTCACAATGATCACCGTCGCAACCACACCGATACTCCTGATGTTGCTTGGGACGCCGACTTGGCTGCTACTGCCCAAGATGTCGCTAACATGTGCAACTGGACCCACGTGACGACTGCCAATGGTGGTGGATATGGACAGAACTACGGTGCTTCACCCACTGGTAGCACTATTGAGGACGCCATTGAAATGTGGTACTCTGAGACCAGCCTTTTCCTCAACAGCTACTACGGCCAACTCCAGCCCGCCAACCGTGGATGCACTGTTTCGGCCGACGGAGCCTCCAGCTGCCCTGAATACGGCCATTTCACCCAGATGATCTGGAAATCCAGCACCAAGATTGGCTGTGCCATTGCTGACTGCAGTGCTGGATACGTTGGTGGTGACGATGGCGAAGCTCCCACTGGATCCGAAGACCCAGTCTTCCAGGTCTGCAACTACTCGCCAGCCGGTAAGTTTTCTCAACTTCGATCACTTTTGGTTCTTCTAACTCCTCCCAGGTAACGTCAACCCGACTCTCACCTCTGATCAAGAGAGCGACCCATCGATGCTTGCCTGGGCATCATCTGTCGGCTACCCTGACAACCTTTCCCCGCCAACTGGACTCCCCGCCATCTCCTAAGCGCTCAGTTTTTTGACGCTTAGTGACTTCGCTTGCGTTGCATATGTTTCAATGGCACCTGCAGGACACGCCGCGATGAACGGCCGCCTGGTCTGGTCTTTCTTTTCTACATGATCACCTTTTCAGCATATGGCGAAAAATCTCCTTGAGCAGGAGTCGCGATGCATCAAATAGCATACCATTCGCTTCTCCATGGTAGCTCAGCTTGCTTCTGTACAGCAGCTGGGTGAATTTTACCCTTGTACTGTACATATTTTCACACAAATGCTTTGTGCAGTACTGCAACCAAAGTCACCTGAATCAATGCAGCCACGATTTACGGCTAAGAAAAGACAATAAGAATGCTTCATCTCCGTGACGTAGATCTGATCTCGAAATTGGGATTAGAGATGCATGCTAAGTTTAGTCGTTCATGCACATGCTCAGGTATTAGATTGCCAAGGGCGCCTTCCAACCCCCCCAAATTTCCGGGACGGCATCAGATCCTACGGAATAGCCGTGAAACAAGTGAACCATAGCAGTCGCCACTGAATGTTCCTTTCACCCCGGAGAAAGTTCCTTGGCCCCAGAGAAAATGTCTTCGCTTTCAGAGAAAGTTCCATTGGCCCCTTCACCTAGACCTTTCCATGACACAGCTACGTTCAGATTGAGATGATGATTCTTGACTTCTCCGGTTCGCCGCATTTCTCCTGATATCCTGATATTCTCGCGCACCGTTCGTTGAGAATAGAGCAGATTCTCTATGGCTTGATCACTGTCACATTTCCCAAACGGTTGTTCTCCTCTGCCACCGTAAAAGCCTTATCCCACTCCTCCAAGCCAAACTCTCCTGATACATGCACCCCATCTTCCTCCCTCAGCCCCAGTATCCCAGCCTCCACCATCTTCACGAGCTGCTTCACTGCCGGCCGCTCGTACATCGATTTCCCCTTGAGCATAATGTCCCTGTGCATGACATACGAGAACGGAACAGGAACATCTTCCCTCTGGCCGCCCATTATGCTCACCCTACCCCTATGGCCAAGACTGAAAATCGCGCTCTTGAAGTGCGTTGATCTTACTGCCATCGCGGGCGAGATGTCAAAAAACACATCCGCCTCCCCCCAGACGCTCTTCAAGCTCTCCGCATCCGCCTCCACATCCCCCGTAATCGGCACGCCTCGCACCCTCTCCCTCCCAAAAATCCCTTCCATCCGCGCCAACTCGTCGCGATTCCGCCCCATCGCCAACACCCTCGCCCCCATCGCCAGCGCAACCTTAACCGCCGCACCGCCAAACCCCGCCGTCGCCGGCGCCACAATGACCGTCTCCCCCGGCTTGACGCCGACATCGTTCAGCCCGCCATACGGCACCACCAGCGTCGAGATATAGCTCAGCCGCGCCAAATCGTAGCCCAATCCCCCTCCCTTTCCTTCTCCTTCCCCCATCAACCGCTGCTCATCCAGCGGCATCACGTTCTCAAGCGGAAACTGCGCATACTCGGCTGCACACCCATCGCGCCAGTTGTCTTGCATCAGCGCTCGACTGGCCGCCGTGTGGCCGGAGTGGATGCCCGCGAGAAAGATGGCGCCCGGGTCGTCGCGCGCGTGCACGGTGCAGTCGACGTGCACGAGCTGCCCGACGGAGAGCGAGGCGGCGTCGGTGGGGAGCGAGGCGATGCGGCCGATGGCGCTGTAGCCTGGGATGATGGGGACCGGGAAGGGGTAGGCGCGTCCGGTGGAGCTGTAGACGGCGCGGGCGTAGGAGATGATTTGGGTGGAGAGGATGCGGATGAGGGCGCTGCCGTGGAGGGGGGAGGGGAGCGGGACGGTGGTCACGGTGGGAGGGGAGGAGGTGGATGTTACGAGGAGGGCGCGGTGGATGGATGGGAGGGAAGACATTTTTGGTGGGAGGAGGTGGTTTGATGGGTGCGTATGGAGATGATTGTTTGAGTGGGAAGGTTGGGTTTGATTGGAAGCTTGACTTTGAGATCTAAAGAAATGGAGATGGAGAGAGATAGGCAGATTGCGAGGCCATTTATGTACAATATAGGAACTATGAGACTTTGTTGATGTACCTGGAGAAGTCGGACTTAAGAGCAGTTATCATGAGGACGTACAACCTGATTTCGAAGACGGTGAGACTGGAGACCCCGCGCCGACATCATCTCCAACGGCAACGGAGAAGTTGCTTGATATCTATTTCTACGAACAATGTCGCCTTGATCATAGACCTCGATCTCGGCCCGATCACGGTCTCATGAGACGGCCTTAACGGAGATTGGCGAGGGGCCGATATCTGCAAATAAAAACATGTAAGAGCAAAGACGAGAAGATTGATCGGATGGAATTGAGTAGTTCCAGGGGGTTAGGGTCTAATGAAAATGTGTGAAGATGATCAAGGACAGCCATGAAGTTGCAATGGCACAGCCCATTGAGGTGTTTCGTAGAAGGGTTGATAATTGACGATCATGACAGAAACAGACACCAACGGTATTTGCGCAGCAAGCAGGATGTCTCAATTGCATTCAAGCTGCCATGCCTGCCACATCATTACTCTCGTGCAGTCATTCCATACGGTTTTGGAACGAACAAAGGGGCTCACCGGTTGATGTGAAGATCCCTCGCTTCGTATCTGCACGTCATCCGGCGGAAGCACAAAACCAAGCCGCACCCCACCACCCCTCCATTTTCCCCTTGTTAAGGTGAGTACCAAATTTACATCAGTCTTTGGGTCCTGATGTTCCTAACAATGCCTTTCAGAGACTTAGAATATGTCTGCGACGGTGGTTCTGGGTGCCCAATTTGGTGAGTGCCATCTCGATCGATTTTTTTTATGCAGGCGAAGTCTCCGTACTAACGGCGCGATTGATAGGGGACGAGGGAAAAGGTGAGAAATCTGTTTGATCGTGGAAGGAAGATCTGACAAGCACAAGGCAAAGTCGTTGATGTTCTCCTTGCTGAGGGCAGATATCGCCTCACAGCCCGCTGTGTGCGTTGCTATCCATGTCCTGCGTCTTTGTCGCAGACGGCATGGAATGCGCCAGAGATTCATGGACCTGATATGCATGGAAGCGCTTGCTGATTACAAAGTGCAGGCTGGAGGTCATAATGCAGGCCATACGCTAGTTGTTGACGGCGTCAAAGTATGACATGAGAAAGCTCGTGGACCTTCGCACAGGCAAGACTAAATTCGTGCAGTACGACCTTCACATTCTCCCAAGCGGCATCGTACATCCAACGGCCATCAATCTCGTCGGAAGCGGAACTGTCGTCAGCGTGCCCCAATTCTTCAAGGAATTGAACACTTTGCGCGAAAAGGGCATCAAGAGCGATGGCAGGATATTCGTCTCGGACAGAGCCCATCTACTTTTCGATCTGCGTACGTGACTCAGGGATTAATTAGAGACTGGTCTTATAGTCGAACAGATCGAAGCATCGATGGCCTGGAAGAAAAGGCTCTCGGCGGCGCAAAGATTGGAACCACTGGCAATGGTATGGGATGGCACAATGATGTGATGTTGACCTGGATCAAGATGCTAATAAAGAATCAGGCATCGGACCGTGTTATAGCGACAAAGCTGCCCGAAGTGGCATTCGAATAGCGGAGATGATGGATAAAAACTACTTTGATGAACGACTACGACGCCTTGCGAAGAGCAAAAAGGGCAGATTCGGCGATTTACTAGACTATGATGTGGAAGCCGAGATAGCAAAATTCGACGAATACCGCAAGACTTTGGCACCATTTGTTGTCGATGGCGTTCAGATGATTTGTAAGGCACAGGACGAAGGGCAGAATATTCTCATTGAGGGAGCGAATGCCTTGATGTTGGACATCGGTGGGTATCTCGACGGTCCTATGCTGGAACTAATGAGCTAATTGAGCAGACTATGGCACATATCCTTTCGTAACCTCATCAGATACGGGCTTGTAAGACAAAAACGTGCCCTGAATTCCAACTATTCTAACACGCCTTGACAGAGCAGGCGTATTCACAGGCCTCGGAGGTCTTCGGCCTGAGTCACTGACTACACGAATAGGTGTCGTTAAAGCATACACGACGGTATTTGCGATCATAATAACCGACTTTTCAGAAAGCAAGAACTAATACCTCGTAGCGTGTCGGCTCGGGCCCGTTTCCGACAGAATGCTTCGACGAGACCGGCAACCAGCTCCAAGAACGTGGCGCCGAATTTGGTAAGCTCCCTCATATCACCCCATCCCATCCAGTCACTCTCAACAGGCCATCAGAAAGCACGACAGCGTATTTATACTACCGATCCGCTTACTTGAAAACCCATAGGCACCACCACCGGTCGCCGCCGCCGCTGCGGCCACCTCGACATGGTCCTGCTCCGGCACTCGCACCGCATCAACCGCTACACGCACCTCAACCTCACCAAGCTCGACGTCCTCGATTCCTTCGCCACGCTCAAAATCGCCGTCGCGTATCGCTGCCGCGGCGCCGATGGCAGCGTGACAGAATATCGCGATCGCTTTCCTGCGGATCTGAGCGTGCTGGAGAGCGAGAGATTGGAGGTCCAGTATGAGACGTTGGAGGGCTGGAAGCAAGATATTTCGGGGTGTAAGTCGTGGGAGCACTTGCCGAGACAGGCACAGCTGTATGTGAAGTTCGTGGAAGATGACTTGCGGGTTAAGGTTAGGTGGATTGGGGTTGGGCCTGGGAGAGATGCAATGATCGAGAGGGTGTGATTCTGGTATGAGCTCTTGGTTCGATTGATCCAGTATCACGTTGCAGCATACTTACGAAGGTTCCTTCTTCTGGAATTATGTCAGGATAGATAAATGGTTGTCATTTCATCACGCCTATCCTTGGAGGAATGATGTCCGCTGCTTATTCGTCGTGCCACAGTAGGTCAATGGGTGGTCGCACATTAATATCAATCCATGAATCACCCTTGGACCTCGGTTTCTGAAAGCTGATCACCTTTTTCCACGATATTCTCCCTTTCCGCAGTTTATTTGGCGCTCAGACGATCGCCATACGAAAAATCCTGCAAGGCGGAGCCTCCACCACAAAGCTTCCAGACTATCCTTGAATTCCCTGAGACAGGCCTTATGCATAGAGCCATTCATTCTGGTTCGAAAAAAACCTCAAAGACAGTTGTCTGTTGAAGAGCTCAAAATGCAATGATTTAGAGTCTGTGTGACAGAGGATAAAGTGTCGGTGGCATAGTCTAAAGGGTCTCACGATGTTCCGACAAGCACGGATTTTTGTCTTATCCACATGGGGCTGGCGATTCTCTTCGCATCCAATCGGAATATTTACATCCTGCAGCAGCGTGGAGGGTAATCAATTTTATGCATGACGATCGCAATATTTCAACTCTGGGTGGCTGTGCCAGCTCAGACTTTATGAACTTATTCCCTTTCCTCATGCCTCGTCAGTTCCGAGGTTCGATCCTCGAACGTCTTGCTCAGATTGCAATATAACTTGCGTGTCTTTTTTAGGCTAATGGCAGAAGCGTTCGGGATCGTCGCTAGCAGCCTCGAGATCGTTAAGACGGCGTTCCGCGTGCGAAGTCTCTGGAAAGAAGTTCAAGAAGCACCTGCATCGATATCTAATCTCTTAGAAGAAGCTGAGATCATTGCAAAAATTCTCTCTGGCGCTCAAGATATTTTCCCGTCGGCGGAATTTCCTCCCGATCTCTACAATGCCTCTTATCTCTCGGATAGCGCCGATCTGTGTCGCAAAGCAGCCAAATCACTCCACGATATTGTCGGAATGCTGGATCAAAACTTGAACTCTGCTCAAGGGATCACCAAAAAGATTGTCGCGGTCAGAGTATGTCTCAAGAAGGAAGAAATCCAACGACTAACGGAACAACTGCATCGGGCCGTGCGACTCTTGGTTCTAGCCCACCAACTGTTTCAGAGTGGTCAAAACGCCTATATGAGAGCTCAAAACGCTTATATAATAACTCAATTGCATGATAATCCAGCTCACGTTATTTTCAGCACTGACATAACGTAGATCCACAACAAGAAATCCGACATCCGTCACCGAATCAGAAACTTCTGAGCATACTGCAATTGTTCCTAGACGAACCTTGCTCAATGTGGCCGAACATAAATCAAACAGAACGGATAACCCGGGTTTGGGGCAAAAACATGAAGAACAGTATGTGGTATTTAAGCGAAAACCAGGACAAACTCGGTTGGGGTTTTCGTATCAGTCTGCGTCAAATGGATTTGCCTGTCAAGTTTCCATTCCCACCTGGTATACATCAGTGGTCTGGGATATCCAGGTCATTAGGGCCATATCTGGATGGAATTGTGTCATAAGGAACTGGACCTATCAAGGAAGCGATTCACCGGTGTTCGAATGCGTATTCGAAGGAGATATAAAAAAACTGCAGGAGCTCTTCACTCTCGGCAAAGCATCGCCGTTCGATAGACATGTCTCCCATGGCTGGACTCTCCAACATGTAAGTCAAATCATTGAGGACCTGCTCCTTGGAGACTGACCGTTTGTAGTACGCTTTGGCGTGGGGAAGGTCAAAAGTTTCGAAGCTCTTAACGGAACAGGGACTGGATGTTACTGAGACAGATTGGATGGGAAGGTAAGACCACACGCGTCTTGATCATGCTTGTACGGTGGAATACTCACCTTACAATCTAAGTTCTGCTCTCGTATTCTCCAATGTCTTCGTGTATGAAACCCCGCCCGAAGAGATTGATGAAACGCAAAGGTTGCAAATGTCTTATCTCCAGGATCATAATGATGCAGAGCCTGAGCATGTTCTCTGGATGTTGTGGCGCAGTACAAGCTCTATGGATTTCTATCGATTCAAAAAATCACGAGATAGGTGTCTTCCATCATACGATTCCGTTCCGATCAGAGTTCGATTAGCAATGGCCCGGAACCTCGACTTTTATAGGACTAACGACTCTGCCCAAATTTTTCGACACATCATTACTAGCGACGGCAACATCACTAAGCAGATATTGGAGTTATCTGTGAAGGAACGTCTATCCCTTCTGCACACGGTCAGCTTTTTATATGGGGCAGAAAGACATAGGTTTTCCGAAGAAGATGAAAGTGGCTGGCGATCCATCTTGTCTCATCTTATACATACATACCAGGATTTACATGGTCTGGAAACTTGGCGATGCGTTCCAGCAGTATTTTACACTGGCAATGTTTACAATAATTGGAAGGAGGATACCTGGCTCCCGGATGTTGGTCACGTATTATGGACGACAACACCTTTTCTGGCCTTAATCAAAGGCACGATCCTTACAACTTACTCAACAAATGCTACGATCTGGGAAGCCACAGCTATGCATACTGTGCAAGCCTGGCTGCAGATTCTTTCGGACTGCGGCATTGACCTGGAAAGATACGGACGGCAGGAAAAACAGGTCTTCCTTGAAGATGTTCTAGATGTGAAAGAACACATTTCTTGCTACTGCGTCTGCACCTTCTTGTTTCAAAGACATCCTGCTGACATTGGACCATTTGATCCAGTAGATTGTCACTACTGGAGTGATGGGCCCGTATCTCATAAGTCTCGTCACAGGTCTGGCCATAGGTACGATGAGGTCCCGCCCCTGCGACTGGCAGACTTCACGTACGGGGCACACTGCAATAATTGGGAACTACGATTTGAATCATCTGAGGAAGAGTGGATTGGAACCTTTTGTGATATGGTGGAACAACAGGAGGATCTGGGCCACGCCAAACGAAATTCGCTTCATGTACCTGGTCAGTGGATCGAGAAGGAATAAGAAAATCACTATCGCACTCTTCTGTTGTCCACTGGGAAGTGCCGTCCCAGGTAAATTTCTTAAAGCTACGCGAGATGGGCGATATTTTCCGACGCCTCAGTTGTGAGCCGTATTAGACTAGTGCAGTCGCAGCTCTGCCCAGACATAATCAGTGCTCGTTCAGAGCCGCTGAATGCTTGTCAGAGATTTCCTCAGGATTACACAGCAAAAATTTCGGATACCTTAGCATGGGTAAAGCCCAGTATAAAACTACATCAATGAGTTTGTGAAAGAAAGGCGAAATTTTAGGAATGAAGCCACTGCGTAAAAGACTGAGATGATCTTGGCATACACATGTCGGAGTCGTAATGCTTTCGGCATAGAACTGGCTTATCCTTAGGTAGTCGTCCTTTCATGATTTTCTACCCGGCCGGTAGACATTTCCATTGGGCCGTGCACAGTGCGCGCGGCCGTCCAATAGAATACTAGCCCGAAAAGCTTGTTCCAGGCAGCAGCCGCCATCTCCATCAGACATGTACTTGTCCTGTCCTTCAAATAGTGCTTTTCATGTAATTTTCATGCAGAAGATGTTGGCATGAAACGTTGAAATTTCGCACTGTTGTGGTTGGATGCGGCAGGCTGTAGTCTAAGCTAAGAGCTTTAGTCTTTAGCCCTTGAAATGCCGTAATGTATACAATTTCTTACGGCCGGGCATTCTGGATCACTGGCGCCTAATCGCGCTTTCTATTCATCAGTGAGAATTTTGGACTGTCGGCGAGATGGCCGCTACAGAGATGTTCACGGACTGCACCATCTGCCAAAATATCTGGCTTCGGTTTGCAGATCCTGAGAGTACCCATGAAATCGATTTTGGGTCTTTTGAAGATGCAATGGCTACCGAATGCTCCAGGCACAAGCCTTTGGTCGAGCGCTTCATGCAATACTGCAAGTCGAACGAGGTATCTGCAAATTCTTGCAATTCGGGCTCTATGGGCATTTGGGCGGGTGACAAAGGGTCAAGTGTAGAATTGGTTGAGGATCTGTCAAGCGGCGGCTCTTATTGGAATCTTCTCCTCGTCAGAAAAGATCTAACTCCGGACCATGTCGGAACTGGACGTATCGTGGATCCGGACTGGGTCGATCTCGGCATTGTCAAACAATGGAAGGACAAATGCCTATCATCGCATGGCCCGAGATGCGAGAATCCTATGAAGATCCAGCAAATCCAACCTGCTTGGCTCATTGACGTCAAAAACCGATGTGTAGTCCCAGGCAAAGATTGTGGCGCATTTGCTGCGTTGAGCTACAGAGTTGGTCAAGACTCAGGGCTTAGGATAGATGTGGACACTTTGACGAGGGTCCGAGAACCCAACTCGCTGGACGACCCAGACATCGCGGCGAGCCTGAGCCCAATTCTACGACACGCCATGTACTTAACCTCCGCCGTCGGAGAAAATTATCTCTGGGTAGATATGCTCTGCATTGTCTTGGGAGATGGGGAGACCACGGAACAACAAATAAACCTTATGAGCGCCATATACGCAAGTGCTCTTTTTACTATTATCGCTACAGATGGAGATGCCCAGGAGGGAATTTCCGGCCTGGAGGGTGTTTCTGCTCCACGAAAGCTGGAACAGCGACTTATCCCGTTCGCGGATGAGAAGATTATGGTTCGCAATACCAACATTTTCGCATTGGAGCATGGCAATGGCACCTACTACAATCGTGCCTGGACGTATCAAGAGCTTAAAATGTCCAAAAGAAAAATTTTATTCAACAATAAGGAGGTACACTGGCAATGTCAATGTAGCGAGTGGCACGAAGAAATGACTTTTGGGGCAGAAGTGGACAAGTACATTGACCCGCGGTTAAGTATCATTCTGGCCGGCTTTCCGGATATGGAGTCGCTCAGCCATATTATTGGCAACTACAATGAGAAAGAACTCACTTATGATGATGATGCACTCTCTAGTATATCTGGACTTCTTGCCGTAGTCAGTCGATCGTTCACTGGCGGATTTCTGTACGGACTTCCAGAGATGCTGTTCGAACGTGCGCTGACCTGGACACCGTATTGGGGTCACACTGACCTTCGACGGCGGGTACCATCGGGCTCTACCCGCAGTAATCTATCATCACCCTCAGCTTTGCCGTCATGGTCGTGGATTGGATGGCAGGGCTTAGTGGCGATGGGATACTACGATGCCGTTCGCATCAATGATCGGCAAAACTGGATGGAGGAAATCATCCCAACCACTCAATGGCATACGGGCCGTTTTCCGAAGGACTCTTCGCTGCGAAGGATCAGTTCAACCTGGTTTGAAGACCGGGATACTTTCAAAGACCTGACCAGACCTTTACCCCCGGGCTGGACTCGTCATGAAGCTCCGATAGAAGGATCATTCAGAAACGAACCGCGACTCTATCCGGACGGATGCGGTACAAACATCTTCAAGCACAGTAACATGCCTGACGAGGACTGCGACTCTTGGTATTATCCTTTTCCCGTGGCCGACATTAAAGAGTCCACCCAAATGTTCACACCAGAACAGACACCCTATCTCTTTTGTGAAACAGAAAAAGTTCGTGTCTGGGCCTGCCAACCTCGACAATGGAATGAGTCTGAACCTGGTAATGAGTTAAATCGCAATGTATTGAACCTTTGTGATGAGTCAGGTGGGAAAATTGGATCACTACACCTACACAACCAGGAACAATTGGATTTGTTTCCAAAGGCAAGAACAGATGACGCTCCAGGGCGACCAGTTGAGCTGGTCGCAATATGCCGGTCACGGCGATATTCAAAGACTTGGGACGAGACACAAGAACAATACACTTATCCTCTCAAAGCGAATGATGCATATGAAGTGCTGTGGGTAGAGTGGAAGGACGGGATTGCGTACCGTCTCGCCATTGGCAAGGTTTGGAAAGAGGAATGGGAAAAACTAGCCGTGGAGCCCATATCTCTGGTATTAGGCTAGCAGAGATAACTTCTGCCCTCCATAATAGGTTAGTACTGAGTTGTGCATATGACCATATGGTGGCTGTAGTCAATTGCTCACTAGATCTCGACGAAAACAAGGCTTAGGACATGGGGGGAGTATCCTACCGAGTTCGGCTTGCGAGCTTTCTCTTAACCCCTCTGAGCTGGAAATACCTCCTTGCTCTCCCAATGCAGGGAAGGCCTGATCGTCAAATCAAAGGCGCTGTACGGCAAAGCGATATCCACCTTATCGGACTTTGCAAAATTGAGGGTCTAATTCGGCCAACCCCGGAAGACCTCGGGTTGAAGCTCGAGAGGACCACCAACAAAGCCATCTCTTGGTACAGGATAAACGCGTCGTAGATCCCCTTTTGGAGGACATGTATGCAATCCTTCAGATAGCTCTTCAGACTAGATCCATTGGGTTGTAGTCTAATAGGTACCCATCTACTTCTGGCGTTGACACTCCGCACCCACGAAAACCAGCATCCCCGGTTAGGGATACTGCTGAAGTTCCCCAGCTCATGGCATTCTTCCAAGTCAAATTTTCAACATTGTCGGATGACATGCTCAATAACTTGCACACATTTACCGAGAGCAAGAATTTTCATTGATATGTACAATGTGTGAACGAGTAATCACATTCAAGAATAGAGCAGCCAAGCCCCCATGATGATACTCCAGCTATACTTCCAAATCGCCAAATTTGGAGCCATTCGTTCGTTCGCCCGAGAAGCATTCGCATGCTGTGTTCCACTGGCACTTGTTCCAGCTGTTGCGCCTACCAAAAAGCTACGACTCGCAGTGGTGTTACTCGAAGCTGATGTCGTAAACGCTGTCGTGGCTGCATATCCCGCAGTACTTGTCCCGTTAAAGACCAATCCGTTGGCGGCAAGACTGATTGCCTCTCCATCAAGAGTTACGACCGAACCACCAACACTCATCGTAATACTCTTGTCTAGCACCGCGGCTTGATCATTATTGGAGTCTTTCAGAGCGGTGTGAATATGACCAGCGGGATCGGCGAATATTATTTGTTCCGGAGTCATTGTTGCGGGCACGGTATTGAACGGCACTTCGTTGCTGCCCACTTTCACGCCATTTGAGGCAAGGCTTATTGCTTCGCCATGGATCGTCGCTTCTGGTCCACCAATGGAGATTGTGGTGAGTATACCATCCGTGCCCTCGAGTACAGCCGTCCCGGGATGATCCAGAGAGTCAAACGCTGCAAACGAAGCTCCGGAAATGCTGAATGAAGCTTCGAGCTCCATTGAGGTTGTAGACGGACTGGAGATTTGGGAAAAAGGATGCGGTGTCCCACCCACCATGACACCTGATGGAGCCATGGATATTGTCTGGCCAGAAATTGTTGCTGCTGGGCCGCCCGGGGAGAGAGTTTTAGAGCCGATGACGATGTGGCCATCTTGATCGATTGCAGTGACTTCTGATGAAGACCCGATATTGACGATTGCTCCTACTGCCGTTGGTGTATCTATAGAGGTGAACGGAATTGTCTTGGTGCCAATAACCACATTGGAGCTCCCGAGACTAATGACTTGACCATTCACAGTTGCAGCACTTCCTCCATCTGAAAGGGTGACGCCATCGACGACCAAAGGCCTATCTGCTTGTGCGGTAAAGCTGCTGCCTCCGGCTGTGAAAGTCGCGCCTGCGAAAGTAGGTACGGGACTGCCAGGTACTGACTGGGGATGCGTGACAATTCCCGAGTCAGAATTAGAGGGATGCTGAGGATATTTGCTCCCAATATCATCTTGACCAATGCTATCGCCAGAAGGGCTGCTGGAGCGTCCACTTCCACGGCCGGAATCACTCCCTGCATTATCAGATGCATCTCCGATGCGAACACTCCCTTCATTGCTTCCTCCACTGAGGACAGACGGTACCAAGCTGCCGGCGTCATTTCCAGCGTTCGTAGTCTCAGCTGGATCATTCGGTGCATGACTGCCTCCGTGACCGGCATCTACTGCTGCGCCAATGCCGCTCGCAGGACCTTCAATATCTGGGGAGCTTTCCTGAGGGCTCGATGGCGGATATGTGGGACGCACATTCGGATCGCCACTCCCACGACCAGAATCACTCCCTTCATTGCTTTCTCCGCCAAGAATGGATGGCACCAAGCTACCAGCGCCATTTGCAGCGTTCGCAGTCTTAGCAGGATCATTTGGGTCACGGCTGCCGCCATTACCGGCATCAACTGCTGCACCAATGCCGCTTGCTGGGCCTTCAATACCCTGGGGGCTTTTCTGAGGGCTCGATGGCGGATGCGTGGGACGCACGTTCGAATCTCCACTGCCTTGTCCTGCAGACTCTCCCGGAGAAGGTGGCGGTGCATCTACAGAGCTTGATCCTTGTGCCTGGGGATCTGTGGACCCAGGATTGCCTGAGTTCGGGTCATTGGCATTACTTTGCCCAGACGGATCTGAGCCAGACGAGGCCTGGCCACCTGAAGTCGGATCACTGCCTGATGGGAGGTCTCCACTGGCAGAGGGTTTTGCTGCAGAAAGAGACTCCCCGCCGAAACCAGGAGAGTTGTTAGCTGATGTTTCTCCATTGGAAGATGGATCTACGCTTGGAGTTGGGCCTGCAGAAGACGGATCCACATTTCCAGTCGACAACAAGGAGGATAGCAGATTAGGAAGAGGGTTCAATATGGTAGAAGACTCGGGTGTGACTTGCGGTGGCGCAGGTGCAGGCGACGCTGGTGTAATTGTAGGCCATGAATCGGATGGAGTGGGTGCTGCTGCTTCTGCAGCTCCATGCAACGCGTATGGGGGATCGTAAAAGCCTTGCAACTATTCATTAGGATGGACATTTACTTTGGACGGGACTGTCTAGTACCTCTGATATCCAAGGAGCATGTTGACCAAGCTGGGTCTATAGACCGGATTATTGACGGTGGAACAACAACTGGACAGTCAGAATCAGCATTCTAATCAGATCCTCGTAGCAGATTCTGGTCATCATACTTATCGGTTTATAGCCACCGGGGGATTCTGGACAGCCGGTCCATGCACATGCGGGCTGTCTGGTCTATATACTCTCCGGGATGGGCGTATTGAGATCTGAGAAGTTAAAAGAAGAAGTCAGGGCTACGTGACCCCCGTCCGTCCAAGTTAGATACAAGCTCGAAAGTAGGGTGGACTCCGGAATTGGAATAATGGTGGCGCTGTGATTTGCACCAACAGCTGAGCAAGAGTCCAAGGCATAGAGATTGGAATATGAGACGTAAATGGTCGGGGAAGTTAATGTGGTTCCAGAGAATGAGGTCACAACGGGTCCGGTAACAGTGGCAGCATGAGACGTTTGAGTAGCTGGCCAGTAAAGAAGTCGTACGTTATTGGCTGTAACGGCACACCGAGCACATCCCAACGTACATCCCGGGCCTAAGGAAGACCAAGTAGGAAAGGTACTTGTCCCAATGACGCTTCCATTCGCGTGCGTGCTAAAAGTCATGATCGAGCCAGCTCCTTCCCAAACCCAAGGCGTGGCATACGGGTTCTCCTCGACCTGTGCCACCGCTGAACTGATGTAAACGTCCTTCAAACTATTACAAAGAGAAGTTCCAAGCGAAGCGCGCGGACAGTGCGGTGTCGATATAACCGAATAAAGATAGAAATGGTTTGCGATCACGTGAGATTCCCAGGAAGCCCACTGCGACTGACATTGGGGCACGACACTTGGAAGCTGACACGCGGGTGTAATAAGATTGGAACCAGTAGTTACGGTAGTCGATATTGAAGGGCCGTATTCTGAACTCTCCTCAAATTTGTCTGTACGAGTACTCGCAGGAATATAGGTAGAATAGGTATAGGTTTCGCCATATGTCCATATTGAAGTTACCGTTGCCGTGGGGAAACCACCGGCATATTCGATGTAAGTGTCCGTGCCAGAATTACGAGTTACAGAAGTCGTTGGATAAGTGGCTGGAAAAGTCGTCCTGCTCGTCACGTAACTGCTTAACCAGGTTGTGCCTCCTAACCAAGATATAAAGGTCGTGTAGTCCAATGCGCTTGCAGACCAATAAGATGCCCACTGCGAGAAACATACATTGCCATTGACGCTGCCATTTCCAATGCCATTGGTGGTGTTCTCTATCCTTGTAAGTGGTGATACTGAAGCCGTGTTTAGCTGCGAGGATACCGGGTTGAGGCTGCTGCTGCTTCTTTTGGTGCTGACGACATAGGTATGGTTGCGAATAGACCCTGGTGAAGTGGAATACGAGCTGAACTGCAAGCTTGCCGACGGAGTACTTGAGACTGAAGCTGAGGTACCGGAAAGTTTTGTCACAGATGCAGATTGACTATCCGTTGTGATTGAGGGGGAATTCAAAGCAAGACCGCCGGCGATGTAGTCCCCGACACCCAATCCATGAGTACTCGAAGCATGATCTGATGCAATCGCATGGCTTAGTGGCGCGGATGATGAAGCGGCCAAATCAGAGGATAGACGGATGATCTCGGATGATGATGGCTTTAACAGTTGCTTCGAATGATTAGAAGACTGAGTGCCATTTATGACTACAGTAGATGTTAGAATTTATCCTTCATTTCTGTGTTATGTCTCATGGAATTTCAAGTGGAGGATTCTTACCATATGCGAATGAAGGCAGCACGAAGGCAAGCAAATGTATGAGATGAGATTGTGCAATAAGCATTACTATGAAATATGCTTGTGCTAATCGGGCGAAGCGCCCAAGGTTTATGCTTATTTTCCTGCGCTTCCTTCTCAAGAAAAATGAACATTGACAACAGGGGACAGATGGTGCATGGGATATGAAGTATGGGAGATACGGTTGAAGAGGTATATCAAGAAAGCTCCATTCTGTGGCTTAGTGCCTGGAAGACTATTTGTCGCGAACTGGGGGGGGCGCCTCCAGCTCAAGCAGAACTAGTCTCGACCAATACTAAGGTAGGTACTTACATCCATTTAAGAGCGGAGAGCTAAACCTACTGTGGTAATCGCTTCCAACTTCACTTTGGAAGGAGCAAAACATTGGAGGCTGCGCATTTAGAAGCAACCGCTGAAGTGTGTTTGGAAAAAATTGTGGACGGGATGTTGGGGGCTGAAATCGGGTCTTTCGGTACGAGGTAAACATGCTACTCCGTACCTGACAAGCGTGCAGTAGAGATCGGAAGACGGAGGCTCAGTTAGGCCTAGAAGAGTTGGACCAAGCTCAAGCTAAACAAAACGTGGCTTTCCGGTGGCTTTCTCCCAAGTAGCTTCAAAGTTTTATTGTCCAAGCAGGTATTGTATTTCTCAGCGGGACCTTGATTGTCTTCTGACAACTTACAGATTCTTTGATGCGCTCAAATCCATTCGTATGACTCGGGAATTGAGGCCAGGAGCTCGACAACATCATAGCAACCGTCACTCCCTTCCAATCGAAAGTTGTCTTGGATGGTTTAATATGTGGGGGCCGTTTTTAGATAGTCAAACTACGTTCTATGCTTGGACCAGGTCGTGCATGTTCGGGTTGCAGGTCGTGCGCCGACCGTCGCCGGTTGGAAAGGAGGCGTGGAGCTAGCGGCGGTATGCTCGCGCTTCCCGAGAGATCTCTGGGCAGTGGGGGCCGTCTCCCCCAAACCTTTCGCTGCTCCTAGTGCGCATTGCCCACTTAGTTCCGTACTTGCCCACCAAATTGACATCCCATATCTTTCAGCACCATCAGTGCCATTATAGTCTATAGGCGCAAAGAAATAGGGGTTGAGTAATAAGGCATTCATGTCTTACGTGCTGGCGACCCATTAACAGCGCTTGAAATAATCAACTTCGAGCACAATAATACCGTGTCGCCCGCTTCCTCCTGCTTGGAAGGTTTAGCACCCAGCGGTGAATGGCGACTGCTTGTAAATTGTAAAAATGATCAGTGATCTTATCGCCGACGCGCTAAACACGGATACCACCGGTCATTCGTCGCTTGATATGTGACCATACATGCATCTGCACAATCGTGTCACAAATACAAAGACGATGATAATCATTGCCGAGAGCAATATTCTGGGATAGGTCGGAGAAGTATCTGTGGTTTGTGAATGAAAATGATTCGGTCGAGTTTTCCAAGTTACAACAATTCAATCGAGACCGTGAAGTGATTGTACCTCCTGCTCTGGCATTTTCCATTAATTATCTGCGTGTTTCTACTGCTACAACAACGGCACATTACTCAATTCCTCCGGTACCGGTCCGCTGATGAGAGTGCTAGGATCGACGGTCGACTAGGAGTAATAATCGCTGGGTTCTCCGATAGCTAAGTTAATCGAGATGTTCAAAGGCGAGTTTGCTAGAGAATAAAGTTCTGCTCATAGATTGAGGTAGAATATTCTACCACGTGAAGTGGTGCACGGTCCCATGACAGTGCCTCCGCCTAGCGGGAACCTGTCACGGTTTATCTTAGTAAACTTAGACGGTAAAATAAGCGGCCACGGAGCAGCTTTGTGGGCTGCTTAATTAGAATTGTTAAAGAATATTAATAGTCGTTAAACGTTAATAATCGCCATAATATTAAAGTCTTTATTTTTAGTAAAATTCTTCGATTTAGTTATAAATATTAATAGATATTAATAAATACTAAAAAATATTAATTTTTGTATTTTTTTATTTTAATTAAATTTTATTTTGTTTATTTATTTTATTATTTAAACTATTTTTATTACAATTTTAATATATCTCAAAAATAAAAATACAATTATTTTAAATTTTTTTAATTTTATTATATTTTATAATTTTAATAAATATTTAAATATATAAAATTAACTATTTTAAAATATATATTTTTGTTTAAAATTATTTTTAAATACTAATTTAATAAAATAATTATTTTAAAAATTATAATAATTTTTATTTTATTAATTTTGCTATATTTTTAATTATATTTATTTTTTTTATTAATATATTATATTTAATTTTAAATATTTTTAAAAAACTATTAGTTATATATAAAAACAAAAAAAACAAAAAAATATAAAAATCAAATTTTTTAATTTTTTTAAAATATAATATTAAATAATAAAATAAATTGTATTGTTGTATTTAAAAAAAATATTTGTATAAATTAAATATAGTATTTAATTAGAAAATTGTATATAGTAAAATTTTTTGCAATAATATGCAAAAAAAAATCTTTAAGCAATAAATTCTATATAATTTCAATAAAATTATTATTACTAATTGTCACAAAATATTAAATATTTTGTTTTGGCTAAATATAATTTTTATCAAAACTAATTATAGTATTTATTATT